>BPTQ01000008.1:207774706-207938847 GCA_019973895.1 Chrysanthemum seticuspe | reverse complement strand
TACTTTACATACTTTTTATATATACTTTTTCATTCTCTACTTCAAAATACGAATGTTAACGAACTACTCCAAATCACTTGGTTCCTAATAGGATTTGTGGGATCCAAAAATAAAGTTTTGGATTTGTTTCTCACAATGATCTAACAATTTTCGAACTGAACTTCTAAAACTACTTGAGGAAGAACCATATTTCTACCACCGGCCAAAACCACACTTCTTCTTCTCTCCTTAAAAACTAGAACTGAAACGAACATAATAACTTCACTTACACATACTCAACCTCACACTTATATATATTCAGTGTATACAACTTACTAATATTACTCAACGATACTACAAATTTCTACTTCCATTCAAGCAACTTACATTTACTTACACTTACATTTATACATTTACATACTAATAATAATAAATGTATATATATATGTTGTATTAATTACATGATCCACCTAAAAAGATTTGCAAGATTTTTCTTACTTATATATATTCACACTCCAACTCATACACATTCACTTCAATAATACAAGCAAAGTCAAGATCAAAAATTCCTCTCTTCTTCTTCACACCAAAACCGGCCACCATCTTTATACCAAGAAGGAGTTCATCAAAATCTTCAAGTCAAGCTTTTAACAATCTAGTAACACTCTTTGTTTAGGTTTTGAAATAAAAACCTAGGGTGTTTAGGATAATCCTTGGTTCACTAAACCTCATCAAGCAATTGTAAGCATAAAACTTCATCTCTTACTTTTTCATATATATTTTTCATACATTTCATGAAGTCCATATGATCATATTTGCTCAAGTTGTAGTTTTTATTCATGTTTATCAAATGTTATCACCCATATGTGTCCTATTAATTTTTATAACAAGTATGTACTAGTTAGAAGTTTATAAAAATGATAAGTTTGAAAAATGGATCATCAAAGTCTAGTTGTGATTTTTGGAGGAAATGATTGCATAAATTTTATATATATTTATTTAAGTTTGTATTTATATTTTTAGCCTCACAATGAATATTTATTTTGGTTATGATCAAATGAAGTTGTTTTACTAGTAGGATTGGTGATGAGTAGATTAAGGGATTTTTGTGGTGAAGTTGTGGTTAATCAAGTAGATAAAAATGGTAATTTTAAAATAAGCGCGGAAGCGCTGTCGAAATTTATAATTTTTCCGAAAAGTTAGTCATTTTTATAAGTTTTATTAAAGATTTAGAAAATAGATTTTTAGTTATGAACGTGGCCTTTTGAACGGACTAAAACGGAATTATAACGAAAAAGATACGTGGTTTTCAAGTTACGATTTAAAAACTACAATTTTCCGGAAAATTTTACATGCAGTCCGAATTTTAACTGACCCAAACAGTGGCCTTAAAATTTCTGTGAAGTCTCCGAAGTTTAAAAATATATTAGTACTCTTCATTACCTTCGCGTGGATATAAAGAACTTGAAAAACGGACTTAAAACGAGTGAGTTATGGTTAACCGAACTTTGAGTCAAAAACGTGCTGAAAACACTATTCACAGCTTTGGTAAGCTGTCAGGATTTTAATCAAGGTTTTTGAGGGCCTAAACGGACGTTTCGGGGGAAATGGACGTTAAAAACGAGTTAGTTTTCCTATGTATATATTACGTCAAGTCTCATGTAAACTGATTTTTCAATTACTAAAACCGTTACATAGTTTAACTATATTTTCACCATTAGCTCAAAAGTATTTATTTTCGACATGAAACCGTCACACATTCGAGTAACAATATTTATATATAACTAGTTTTCATGTAGCATATTGGGTGATACGTTTTCAAAATCATGCATTCACGACAACATATCATAACTCGAGTCATAACATTCATTTTAGGTCGCGGATAGTTTCCGAGCCTCACTTTCGTGCACTTCATTTTGTTAGCATATCAATCACATCAGGTGAGTTCATACCCCACTTTTACTCGTTTAAATTCTTACAAACTATTTGGGGGAGATACATGCTTAAATACTTGTTTCACTCTTGCGAATACTCAAACCATTTATACAATTGTGTTACAATATACTTCTTATACACTTTGGACATTACGTGTGGTTTATTGCGATATGTACCTTAATGTGCTAAACTAGTTTTCAATTGTGCATCAACATACAAACTTTAGCAACTGGTTAACTCCTGCGGGAGCCGGCAGAGAGGTATTGATAGTACTATCGGGCTGACGCCCCCACCCTTGGGTCCTTGATGACGTGACCTTGGGTGAATATAATCTGTATTCAAGTTATTCAAGGCAATAACAACAAACAAGTTAGACTCGTCGTGAGGTTCAGTTGGCTGTGATTCTTTGCATTAAGTTTATGTATATATCGTATGCACCTATGTCCTACTTACAAACAAGATTGACAATTCCATATTTTGGCAATGGATTGTAAACACACAGGTTGCAAGTTTTGTATGGGCGGAACTTGGAACTGAGTGGATTTACAAGGCCTTTGCTGCATCAACATTTCTTATAGACTTTTTCAAATCATTTTCAACAAACTTATGAACTCACCAACCATTGTGTTGACACTTTTTAGCATGTTTATCTCAGGTCTTAAGGTGATAGCACTTCTTGGAGCTTTTGGGTCGCATGGCATACATTGGAGTCTTGTGCTTTTAACTAGTACCATTCGACATGTTTTGTAAACTCTTTATGTATTATCAAACCTTGTGATTTCTTGTTGTGTAAACTTTGACTTATTTATCGAATGGTAAACTTTTCAAAACGTCTCATTATAGAGGTCGTTTTCTGTATCCATACTTTGTGCTATGAAGTTATACCCCAATGACACTATCGTTCCGCTGCGATATTTTGGGGGGTGTGACAACCGGACATTGGAGTATTTGTGGGTTATGCATCAAACAGAAAAGGATGCCGAATCTACAACAAGAGAACCCGAAACATCATGGAAACAATTCACGTTACGTTCGATGAGCTGTGTCACACCCCCAAAAGTATCGCAGCGGAACGATAGTGTCTTTGGGGTATGACTTCATAGCACAAAGTATGGATACAGAAAATGACCTCTAAAATGAGACGTTTTAAAATGTTTACCATTCGATTAAATAAAGTTAAAGTTTACAAAACATGAGATTCCAAAGTTTGATAATACATAAAGGTTTACTAAACATGTCGAATGGTAATCGTTAAAAGCACAAGACTCCAATGTATGCCATGTGACCCAAAAGCTCCATGAAATGCTATCGCCTTACAACCTGAAATAAACATGCTAAAAAGTGTCAACACAAAGGTTGGTGAGTTCATAAGTTTGTGATGAAATGTAAAGCCTTTCAAAATCGTTTATGCAGCAAAGGCATTGTAAATCCACTCAGTTCCAAGTTCCGCCCATACAAAACCCGCAACCTGTGTGTTTACAACCCATTGCCAAAATATGTAATTGTCAATCTTGTTTGTAAGTAGGACATATGTGCATACGATATATACATGTACTTAATGCAAAGAATCACAGCCAACTGAACCTCTCGACAAGTCTAAATCGTTTGTTATGTTTCATTGAATAACAGATTATATTCACCCCAGGTCACATCATCAAGGACCCAAGGGTGGGGGCGTCAGCCCGATAGTACTATCAATACCTCTCCGCCGGCTCCCGCATGAGTTAACCAGTTGCTAATGTATGTATGTTGATGCATAATTGAAAACAAGTTTAGCACATTAATGCACATATCGCAATAAACCACACATAATGTCCAAAGAGTATAAGAAGTATAGTGTAACACAATTGTATAAATGGTTTGAGTATTCACAAGAGTAAAAACAAGTAGTTAAGCATGTATCTCCCCCAAATAGTTTGTAAGAATTTAAACGAGTAAAAGCGGGGTATGAACTCACGATAATCAGTAAAAGTTTATAGTACTTATGAAAATAAATGAAAATAGTTGAGCATGTATCTCCCCCAAAAGTAATTCAAAACGTATAAAAGTAGGGCTATGAAACTCACCTGGTATGATTGGTATGCTAACAAAATGAAGTGCACTAAAATGAGGCTCGGAAACTATCCGCGACCTAAAATGAATGTCATGACTTGAGTTATGATATGTTGTCGTGAATGCGTGATACAATGTCGTGCATGCAAACTCATATGATATCCATACCACTTGTACATTTTGGAAATAATGTTTATCGTCAAAATATATGTTTATGACATCCCGTCGTATAAAAAAAAATACTCTACAAGTAGTTACGTTGAAACAACCTCCTATGATAGTCGCAAAATGGTGCACATCGAGTGTTAAGAAACGAACTCAACAGTTTTGGAAGGCTTGTATCATTATCTCAAAGTTTTAGTGTTTAAGTTTCCATCCTAGAGGTCTCGATCACAAAGAAAAATATAGTTTAAGTATGGTACTTTAGTCCAAAGTATAGTTTAAAGGATGGTTTTCGGCAAAGTTTAAGCAACCATAATTAATTCATTACAACTCCGCTAAACAAACGGTCGGACATTTTGGAAAATATACTTGGCGAATTTACTTTTACTAGAAGACATCACGTTATAAAAAGTACTACGTCAATGTTAAAAACGACCTCAACATGGTCCTTGTTTTGCCGTAATACTTGCCTATTAGAAATAATATAGTTTTTCTTATATAATAAAGTTACGGCAACTTTGTGAAAACGTGTATAATTTAATCGTTACAAATCCGTTTTCTACGTTTTAAAGGTCCTTAGCTTTGTATCAAAGTATACTAATATATTTTTGATAAGTCGACACAATTAATAACGCTTAAGTCTCATTTTTGACTCGTAAAGGGTGACATTTTCATGCTGAAATTTCTGGAATTATTAGTTTTCGTTGCTTAACTTGTAAAATTCATAACTTCTTCGTTATAGCTCCGTTTTAATCCGTTCAAGTGGCCACGTTTTCGTTTTAAAGTATATTTTCTAAATATCTAGGCCAAATATTTTTACCTACTGTCGGATTTTCCAGATTTTCAAAATAAGGACAGACCCTTTTGCAAACTTGTCGAAATGAGTTTTTCTCGCGCCAAACCTATTCTAACCCATTCAAAACAACTCCGAAGCTATTCTAATCCTACCATACACCTTCTTAGGGTGTCATGGGTTCCTAGACATCACCAAAAATAATATATAACAAGGAGTAATTATAGGATGACTTATATATACATAACTCTTAATATCAATGAAAAAGTGGTATAAACATCCATAAGACTTGCATGTTTTCTAAATAATGATGAAATGAATATGAAATATGATCATGAAAATGAAAAGCTTACAAGTAACTTGATGAGGTTATTAGAACAAAGGGTTTTTCCTAATCACCCAAGGTTTATATTGCAAAACCTTAACAAGAGTGATACTAGTGTATGTAAAACTTGATTAGAGAAAAAAAATATGATCTCCTTCTTGTCCTTGAGGTTGGCCGGTTCTAGAGAGAAGAGAGGAAGCAAAATAGTTTTTGATCTAAAAATACTTTGAGATATAATGAAGTGTATGTTTGTTTTTAGATATTTAGAGTATAAAACATTAAACTTAGGAAGATATTTTGCAAATTAAATGAGTCACCCAAGGGTGGTCGACATGTATGAAAAAAAAAAGAGTAGATGTACTTAGTAATCATTAAGTGTATTAATGTAAAATAAATGTGTATTTAATTAAGGATAATTAATAACTTGTGTAATTATTTAAGCATTTAGGGTATCGTTAGCTAAAAATAAATTTTAACGGAGCAAAATAAAATATATTGAAGTCATAAAAATTATAAAAATACATTTCCTACATGAGTTGAGTGAATAAATATTTATCGTTTTGAATTTAAGAAAACCGTCGTAATTTATATAAACATAACAATTTATATACAAAATAAATTTAAAACACTGGGTAAACTCATAATATTATTTTTATAATCTTAATATGAGTATTAAAATATATCGGGATTATTTTTGGAAGTGTCGGATCAAATGTTCAAATAATGTTTACGCGATAGCGTTTATTTAATAAGAAAATAAACGTTTAATGTAAAATGCGAAACCCATGCATAAATTGATATGAAATGATGAATATGGAGTTTGAGAAATGACCGGAAATTGAGAATTGTGACATTCTTCCCATGTCAGCGGAATCACGTCCTCGTGATTCGATTAATGATACTATGGTCCGAACCTCGACAAGGGTTCTAAAAGTTTATGCTCGTGTATGGTCTATATGATTATGTCAATGCTCATGCATATGGGTTCCTTGTTCAACTAAAATACGTTCTCGTGCTATCGTGAGCATTTCCCGTCCTAAATACATGCTCTCTTATGACTAGGCTTGATGAGGCAGGCTTTCCCATTCTCGAGCAAAATTTTCAAAAGACTTTTAGGTAACCGATTTTTACTTAATCTCACAACTCATCAAACAAGAACTGTCATGAGATTAGGCTAAATCGGTTTAGGTAACAACTTGTTTCTAGCTTGATCTTTGCAACTCATCAAACAAGAACTGTCACTCGGATCAAACTGGAAACAAGTGGTTTGAAGAAAATCTTTTGAAAATTTGGCTCGATTACGGAATTGCTTACACATATGAGACTACTACTCCCTTCATTGCATGATTCTTCCTGAATTAGACATAGGTGATCAGGCTATGTATAATTTAGGAGTAACTATGCAATGCTTGGACTAATCGTCTCATATGATGTTTGGTGTTGAGTCATAAGTTCGCATGTATAAGGAGTATGCACTTATAATGATATGATGAGATGCTATGATGATGTAGTTATAGTCTAGGGTCAATGATGCAACCTAGTTCTCTATAACCGATTCTCTGATACCAATCTGTCACACCCCCAAAAGTATCGCAGCGGAACGATAGTGTCTTTGGGGTATGACTTCATAGCACAAAGTATGGATACAGAAAACGACCTCTAAAATGAGACGTTTTAAAATGTTTACCATTCGATTAAATAAAGTTAAAGTTTACAAAACATGAGATTCCAAAGTTTGATAATACATAAAGGTTTACTAAACATGTCGAATGGTAATCGTTAAAAGCACAAGACTCCAATGTATGCCATGTGACCCAAAAGCTCCATGAAATGCTATCGCCTTACAACCTGAGATAAACATGCTAAAAAGTGTCAACACAAAGGTTGGTGAGTTCATAAGTTTGTGATGAAATGTAAAGCCTTTCAAAATCGTTTATGCAGCAAAGGCATTGTAAATCCACTCAGTTCCAAGTTCCGCCCATACAAAACCCGCAACCTGTGTGTTTACAACCCATTGCCAAAATATGTAATTGTCAATCTTGTTTGTAAGTAGGACATATGTGCATACGATATATACATGTACTTAATGCAAAGAATCACAGCCAACTGAACCTCTTGACAAGTCTAAATCGTTTGTTATGTTTCATTGAATAACAGATTATATTCACCCCAGGTCACGTCATCAAGGACCCAAGGGTGGGGGCGTCAGCCCGATAGTACTATCAATACCTCTCCGCCGGCTCCCGCAGGAGTTAACCAGTTGCTAATGTATGTATGTTGATGCATAATTGAAAACAAGTTTAGCACATTAATGCACATATCGCAATAAACCACACATAATGTCCAAAGAGTATAAGAAGTATAGTGTAACACAATTGTATAAATGGTTTGAGTATTCGCAAGAGTAAAAACAAGTAGTTAAGCATGTATCTCTCCCAAATAGTTTGTAAGAATTTAAACGAGTAAAAGCGGGGTATGAACTCACGATAATCAGTAAAAGTTTATAGTACTTATGAAAATAAATGAAAATAATTGAGCATGTATCTCCCCCAAAAGTAATTCAAAACGTATAAAAGTAGGGGCTATGAAACTCACCTGGTATGATTGGTATGCTAACAAAATGAAGTGCACTAAAATGAGGCTCGGAAACTATCCGCGACCTAAAATGAATGTCATGACTTGAGTTATGATATGTTGTCGTGAATGCGTGATACAATGTCGTGCATGCAAACTCATATGATATCCATACCACTTGTGCATTTTGGAAATAATGTTTATCGTCAAAATATATGTTTATGACATCCCGTCGTATAAAAAAAAATACTCTACAAGTAGTTACGTTGAAACAACCTCCTATGATAGTCGCAAAATGGTGCACATCGAGTGTTAAGAAACGAACTCAACAGTTTTGGAAGGCTTGTATCATTATCTCAAAGTTTTAGTGTTTAAGTTTCCATCCTAGAGGTCTCGATCACAAAGAAAAATATAGTTTAAGTATGGTACTTTAGTCCAAAGTATAGTTTAAAGGATGGTTTTCGGCAAAGTTTAAGCAACCATAATTAATTCATTACAACTCCGCTAAACAAACGGTCGGACATTTTGGAAAATATACTTGGCGAATTTACTTTTACTAGAAGACATCACGTTATAAAAAGTACTACGTCAATGTTAAAAACGACCTCAACATGGTCCTTGTTTTGCCGTAATACTTGCCTATTAGAAATAATATAGTTTTTCTTATATAATAAAGTTACGGCAACTTTGTGAAAACGTGTATAATTTAATCGTTACAAATCCGTTTTCTACGTTTTAAAGGTCCTTAGCTTTGTATCAAAGTATACTAATATATTTTTGATAAGTCGACACAATTAATAACGCTTAAGTCTCATTTTTGACTCGTAAAGGGTGACATTTTCATGCTGAAATTTCTGGAATTATTAGTTTTCGTTGCTTAACTTAAAAAATTCATAACTTCTTCGTTATAGCTCCGTTTAATCCGTTCAAGCGGCCACGTTTTCGTTTTAAAGTATATTTTCTAAATATCTAGGCCAAATATTTTTACCTACTGTCGGATTATCCAGATTTTCAAAATAAAGACAGACCCTTTTGCAAACTTGTCGAAATGAGTTTTTCTCGCGCCAAACCTATTCTAACCCATTCAAAACAACTCCGAAGCTATTCTAATCCTACCATACACCTTCTTAGGGTGTCATGGGTTCCTAGACATCACCAAAAATAATATATAACAAGGAGTAATTATAGGATGACTTATATATACATAACTCTTAAAATCAATGAAAAAGTGGTATAAACATCCATAAGACTTGCATGTTTTCTAAATAATGATGAAATGAATATGAAATATGATCATGAAAATGAAAAGCTTACAAGTAACTTGATGAGGTTATTAGAACAAAGGGTTGTTCCTAATCACCCAAGGTTTATATTGCAAAACCTTAACAAGAGTGATACTAGTGTATGTAAAACTTGATTAGAGAAAAAAAATATGATCTCCTTCTTGTCCTTGAGGTTGGCCGGTTCTAGAGAGAAGAGAGGAAGCAAAATAGTTTTTGATCTCAAAATACTTTGAGATATAATGAAGTGTATGTCTGTTTTTAGATATTTAGAGTATAAAACATTAAACTTAGGAAGATATTTTGCAAATTAAATGAGTCACCCAAGGGTGGTCGACATGTATGAAAAAAAAAAGAGTAGATGTATTTAGTAATCATTAAGTGTATTAATGTAAAATAAATGTGTATTTAATTAAGGATAATTAATAACTTGTGTAATTATTTAAGCATTTAGGGTATCGTTAGCTAAAAATAAATTTTAACGGAGCAAAATAAAATATATTGAAGTCATAAAAATTATAAAAATACATTTCCTACATGAGTTGAGTGAATAAATATTTATCATTTTGAATTTAAGAAAACCGTCGTAATTTATATAAACATAACAATTTATATACAAAATAAATTTAAAACACTGGGTAAACTCATAATATTATTTTTATAATCTTAATATGAGTATTAAAATATATCGGGATTATTTTTGGAAGTGTCGGATCAAATGTTCAAATACTGTTTACGCGATAGCGTTTATTTAATAAGAAAATAAACGTTTAATGTAAAATGCAAAACCCATGCATAAATTGATATGAAATGATGAATATGGAGTTTGAGAAATGACCGGAAATTGAGAATTGTGACAAGCTGAACGGTCAAATGGCTCCTGGACAATCCAGTTCTGGACCCGCACTTCAAAACAGTCCCATTGGTTCATCCCTTGTACCTAATTCCTCTCCAGCAACTCCATATGTACCTCCATTTGAAGATGATTTAAAGAAATTGTTTGATCCAATGTTTGATGAACATTATGAGCCAAATGCCAATGATCTGTCAATTCCAACAACAGAGGTTGCTTCTAGCCCTGTCAATGAAGTTAACCCTTCAGTTTCGATGCCATTAAGTCAAGAAGCGCCTGCTGTTGATTACTCCGTCTCATCAACAAACCTTCAATCATCAAGTGTACATCATGGAATTGTGTCTGGCACCCTGGATGAAGTTAATCCCTTTGCAACTCCCGAAGATGCTCCATTCGAAAACATATTTGCTCCTGAATCATCATCAGAACCATCTTCATCAGGAGATATCGACTCTGCTACTTCAGTTCCACAACAACAACCACATGAACACCTCAGAAAATGGACACATGATCATCCATTAGACAACATCATTGGAAACCCCCCCCCCCCCCCCCCCCCCGTCCAGTATCCACACGGAAACAACTTGCAACCGATGCCTTATGGTGCTTCTTCAATTCCGTACTCTCTAAGATCGAACCAAAAGACGTGAAAACAGCCATGAATGAAGACAGCTGGTTCAATGCCATGCAAGAAGAAATTCATGAGTTTGATCGACTTGATGTATGGGTATTAGTACCTGCTCCAGATTGTGCTATGATCATTGCTCTAAAATGGATCTTCAAAGTGAAACTTGATGAGCATGGTGATGTTTTAAAGAAAAAGGCTCGATTGGTTGCAAAAGGATACCGTCAAGAGGAGGGTATTGACTTTGAAGAATCATTTGCTCCTGTTACTCGTATCGAGACAATCAGAATCTTCTTGGCTAATGCTGCTAGCAAAAATATGGTTGTATATCAGATGGATGTGAAAACCGCCTTTCTGAATGGAGATTTGAAAGAGGTGGTTTACGTCTGCCAGCCAGAGGGTTTTGTGAATCCAGAGCATCCTACTCATGTCTATCGCTTGAAAAAGGCCCTTTACGGTTTGAAGCAAGCTCCTAGAGCATGGTATGATACGCTATCAAAGTTTCTTCTATCTTCTGGATTCAGCAAAGGAGCAGTTGATCCGACATTGTTCACCAGAAAGTCAGGCAAACATTCAATTCATGTTCAAATATATGTTGATGATATTATCTTTGCCTCGACTGACCCTAATGAGTGTGACCGTTTTTCAAATGAAATGGGTTCTAAATTTCAAATGTTAATGATGGGACAAATGTCATTTTTCTTGGGATTACAAATTTCACAAAGTCTCGGAGGCATTTTTATTAATCAATCTAAATATGCAAATGAGATTTTAAAGAAATTTGGATTTGATTCTTGTGACCCTGTTGACACTCCCATGATTGAGCGTACTAAACTGGATGAGGACCACTCAGGGATCATGGTAGACCAAACGAAATATCGTAGTATGATTGGATCCCTGATGTATCTCACAGCCAGTAGACCAGACATTATGTTCGCTGTTTACATGTGTGCTAGATATCAGGCTAAGCCTACCAAAAAGCACCTTGAAGCGGTTAAACGGGTCTTTCGGTATCTCCAAGGAACCATCAACATGGGACTTTGGTACCCGAAGGAAACCGGTATGTCACTAACAGCCTATGCAGATGCTGATCATGCAGGATGTCAAGATACACGTCGAAGTACTTCTGGAGGTGCTCAGTTTTTGGGTGATAAGCTTGTGAGCTGGTCTTCAAAGAAGCAAATGAGTACTTCTGTTTCCTCTACAGAGGCTGAATACATAGCCATGTCATCTTGTTGTGCTCAAATCCTTTGGATGAGATCCCAATTATCTGACTATGGCTTTGAATTCAACAAAATCCCTCTGTACTGTGACAATAAAAGTGTTATTGCTCTCTCATGCAACAACGTACAACACTCAAGAGCAAAGCACATCAACATTCGACATCATTTCATCAGGGAGCAAGTTGAAAACGGTGTGGTGGAACTATACTTTGTGAGGATTGAATACTAGTTAGCAGACATCTTCACCAAAGCTCTTCCTAGAGAACGTTTTGAGTTTATCCTTCCACGACTTGGTCTTAAGAGCCTACAACCGGAAACACTCAAACGTCTTCAAGAGGAAGAAGAGGAGTAAAAGGTTTTCCTTCATCTATCTCTTGTAAATAGTTATTCGAAAAACAAAAATACAAAATTTCAAAACCTTCAAAAAGAAAATAGAAAAATATAAAACTTTAAAAAAAAAATCCATAAAAATTAAAAAATATTGAAAAATTCCAAAATTTTTTGTCTTTTTGTCATGTTTTCCTCGATTTGATAATATCTACGGTCTTTGTACTGTCATTCAAAGAATGACACGGGACTTTAGATGTTGTTCGAATGTTTAAAAAAAAATAAAAATTGGGAGAAAGTGAAACAATGGTTTATTGTCATTTCAGACAATAACCCGCTTTTCAAAGAAAGAATAGAGCCATGCTTTATCTTGTTTTTCAAAACTCATGCTCTGATTCTATTAACAATTACTTACTATCTAATGAAAACTAATTGCTTTGAAAAATAACTCGGACTCTATTTTTGAAAATCATCTGGACTTAACGTTTGTCAAAAATCACTATCTCTCAATCAACAACTCATGTCATTGATTGAGGGGGAGAATGATTTCAATTAAATCAAAAGGTTATTTGTCATACAATTGTTTTCAAAAGATAATCATGCATGTTTAATGAATGGAGTTTAAAGTCTCAAAATCCGATCCATATCAGTTAAAACGTTTTCATAATCAAGTCACAATTCTCCTTAAAAGCTTTCAAAATCAATTTAAATCTACAGAGATCACAAATCTCAAATGATTTGATAATTGCGATCGGGGGAAAATTTGTGATTTAAATTGGATTTAATCTGATAATTCGGTAAATGGTTTTATAAGGATGTACAAGCTCTCCTTCCCACATGTGCCAAACGATTTCAAATTTCCATGCACATGTTGAGGGGGAGCATCTATCTTAAACCACTAAGATTTGAAACGTGATCAATTTATTTCAATGTGCAGTCTTTTCCTAATATGTGCAAAACATCTTCAAATTTCCATGCACATATTGAGGGGGAGCAACTATTTTGAAAACCACATTCTTCATATAACTACTCTTAGATGCAAGCCAATCCATAACTTCTTGGTTCTCTAAGAAACAAACGACACTAGAAATCTCCACAACCGAAGCCGAATATGTAAGCGCCGGAAAGGCATGTCAACAAGCACTATAGATGAAGCAAGCTCTCGTAGACTATGGCATCACACTTGACAACATCCAAATCATGTGTGACAATAAAGGAGCCATTGACTTAAGTAATAACCCCGTACAACATTCTCGCACAAAGCACATAGAAATTCGTCACCACTTTCTTAGGGATAATGTTCAAAAAGGGAATATATCTATTGAAAAGATTCTGACCAAAGAAAACTTACCAGATATCTTCACTAAACCACTTAAACGTGAACCATTCTACTATCTTCATCTGGGCTTAGGAATGATGGAGCACATTCCTCAAAATTCTCCCAGAACAAATTATATGCCTCTTTCTTCTAATCCTAGTCTAGGATTCTATTGAGCACAAAATAAAAATTGGGAATTTACTTTCTTGATTATACTTTCCATAGATATAACCTTCGCATACTTAAAACCATCTCTTGAAACTCTTTGTTTACATGAAAAACCCCAATTTATTCTCTCAAAAACTTCTCACATTTAAGAAAATCATTTTCTTGCATTATTAATACAAGTCAAACACGTTTTTCTCATGCATGCATAATGAACTCACTATCCTCGGTCGGAAAATGTAACTAATATATATTTAGACGTGGATAATAAAGCAAAATTGAACTAAGGAGACTTTGGATTATCTCTTAGGTTTTTTTTCTCTATAGAGTCGGGATAATCACATCTCCACATATGCTGCATGTAGACTCACACTAGAAAAATTTTCCTTGGATGAAATCTTGACTCTTTTGGTGGCGGCCCTCTAATTATTGGACGATCCCCCATATTTAAGGGACCGTCTGGTTATTTACGGGACCATCCCCATACAAACAATCACTTTCATCTTTTGACTCTCTTTTTCTGAACCACCCCTATAGCTAAACCTATATTTCTCTGCATAACCAATCACAATTTGAATTTATAAGAATTCTAAAACATGATTTGCCAAAAATAGAACCCTCATTCCATACTTAAACCTTTCTCTTCTTCCTTCATGTTCATGACATATTTCCTCTCCTCTCCTCTCAATTTCATCCTCTAGAATGCCTAGAACTTCTGTCAAACCAATTTGGCGGAAGAAACAATCTTTAGGAGATTTCATGCAAAGTGATAATACCACCTCAAACAATCAAATTCCTACTTACACGCCACAACCTATCCCTATCAAAGAAGCATCTTCTTCTTCCTTTTCTTTCTTCGCTTCACAACCTATCAATGAGTCTCAATCAACTCTCACTGATTTGCATCTTCTAAATGCAATCATTGCTCAAAAACTTCAATCACCACCTCTCATGAACCTTCACCCAACTCTAGATCAAGTTAACCAACATGGAGATTATTGCTTTTGTTGCACCTGTAACCACAATCAATTCCAAAAACTCCGAAATGATCTAAACTTTATCACAACTCTTCTTTTGCCACCTCGCTTCCCGCCACCTTCAAGCAACACTTTTGCACCACCATTTCTTCCTAAGCTCTAGACATGGTTCATGTTCTCTATTAAGACCGTGCCTCCTTTTAGTCATCCTAGGATTAGACTAGGATTATTTCTAATATGTAAAAGTATGTTGTAATATTCATACCTCATGTATGACCTCTCTCTCATTAAAGAATGTTTCTTTTTAAGTCTATCTTACTAATTATGCCCACTTATTGAAATTTGCTCACTGTGACTAACCTAATGTCACTGTGACTAACCTAATGTCAGCAGTCCTTTAAACACCCGGCGTTCCTTTACTTATAAAGGACCGTCCATGTATTTAATGGACCATCCACAGTGTTTCTGATATATCTTATCTCTCTCATCTATGCTCTGTATAAATACTTCTGTGGTTCTGATATGCATAACTTGTGTTCTTTTCTATCTCTCTACTCATGTGTATCTAAATATTGTTGCACTTTTTTTTTTCTAACTTGTTCTTGTAGCACGAAACCATAGCTCGATACCTAGGTGCCCTCAACAAGGGGGAGCACTAATCAAGGGGGAGCGTTTGCATCATCAATTTATTTCCTCTCAACTCATCAACGACACCTTTTTGAGTTTACAAAAAGGGGGAGAAGTGAAACGAAACTCATTTAAAAACTTATTAAAATATATTTTTACCTAAAATGAGTTTATGTTTTGTAATCATCAAAAAGGATGAGATTGTTAATACAACTAATGTCAAAAACGTTGTTTGCATTATTCGATCTCTCTATGTTTTGATAATCACAAAACTTAAGAACACGTTACGTAAAAATATACTTGATAAGTTTTATTCAAGAAATCTCGTTTCATCTACAACATCACTTAAGGTATGAATAAACATCTTACCAATCTTGTTAAATGATCAAAGAAGTTATTTTGTCCCTAAAACTTATATTTTCATAAATGTGACAAAAAGTTTTTACAAATAACTTTTACAAATTATTTTTATAATTAAAATTTTTTTTATTAATAAGAAAATATTTGAATTTGAATTTTCCCGCCCAAATCAGATAAATTTTCACCAGATAAACATTTCCCCACTAAAAAAAAACTAGAGCGGAGTCTATGGGACGGTCCCTTATAGGTCGATGGTCCCTTATATATATGGGACCGTCCAGCTTTATAGGGACCGTCCCTTGCTCCTCTTGATGACTATAAATACTGCACTATTCTTCAGAAAAATTCACCTCTCAAGTACTAAAATTTTCTGTCTTCTCAAATCTTTCAAATCTCTCATCTTTGATCATATTAACATATTAGTAATTTTTTTCAAGTGATCACATTCATCTTCTCTCAAAGTGCAAGAGAATAACACTCGTATTCGTCAATAAATGAAATGTTGAAGTCTACTCATTCACCTCGTAACCATTGTTACGGTTCTCTCCTCGATCTATATTCTTTATATCTCCATTCTTGTATATTGGTAGATTCGAATTGTGTAAGTCGTGAGTTGTTGTGTAATAGGTAGATTTGGATGGTGTGTACGTCCATGGATGATTGTAGATTAGACGGTGTGTATGTCCGTGTAGTATTATGTGTAGTATTGTGTAGATTGGTTCTAGCTAGGATTAGAACTCGACATTTTGCTTAGTGTCGTAAATTGGTGTAAGCGTTGGTGTATGGTTTTCTCCGCCTAAAGGAAGCTTGTTGACATAGTGGTCGTGAACTCTCGAGTGTGATACTCGAGGAGTGGAGTAGGGCGAAGATAGAGCTTCGTAGCCGAACCAATATAAATCTCTGTGTCTTGGTTTGATCGTTTCTTCTCTTTACTCCTTTACATTCCTTACTTCATAATTATTGTTTATATTCATTGTGTTCATATATTGTTGTGTTGATATCACATAAATTTCGAATCTAAAAGTCTTTAAAAGAAACTTGTAAAAGATTTTGAAACATAATATATAAACGGTGAAACTATTCAACCCCCTTTCTAGTTTCTACAACTTTCATGATTATGACCTCTGATATCATTCTTAATATTCGTTCGAGATACATTTTCACTCTCCAACTTAGTACTTCCAATGACATCATTAGATGTCCCAACAGTATTAACAATATCAAATATATCATCTTCATTCATTAAAACATTAAAGGAATTCCTTAAGGACACAAGATTAATATCATCTTGTTGTTGTACCTTGATTCGACCAGAATGCTATTTGCCTTCTCATTATTATTATGTGAAGTTGAAACCTTAGACGAAGAAGGGTCCATTTGCTCCTTAGTATTCGATGTAGAAGCAATACCATTTTCTTTTTTCGGTTTGTAACAGGGCGGTAGTAAAAACTCGTCTTTAGTTTATGTAACTGAATCCCATCAATAGGTTTTGGTTTAAAAGCTTGTTTCCTTTTCCCATTGTTACAAGTCACCTCCACAAAACCATCATCCACGGAAGTATCATTACGAACTGGGTTAGCCACATTTTTCAGGCATTTTTCATGAGAATGTCCAACAATTTTGCAATCAACACAATGTGGCGGCTTCTATTCATATTCTGTTGGAGGTTATTCGTCCCAAATCAGGGTGTAGATAATCAACTTCAGCAGAAACGATCAACTATTTCAGTAGAAACAAACAATGGTCAGCAGTAACAGATACCACCAGGTGGTTACCGGATATCACTTGGAATCGTGTGATCACTTTCCAAAGTAAACTATTCGACCCTAATGCCTGGGTATCACGAATATCTACTTGGGATAAGACCAAATGCAGTTAGAGAATTAGGCACAATTCTTTAACCCTTGCGCTTATAAGTGTTTTGTGTTTTCTGTGTCTTTTCATGCATGTTCAGATCTCCTATTTATAGGAGGTTACTCTTGACCGTTCCAATGGAATTATGAGTATTAATCGGCCCATTAATAGCCTCATAATTATCCCCATTATAGCCGTTAGTGGTTACATGACCAATTAAACGTGGTCATAATGATGCAGTTGTAACTGTCATTTATCAATACTTATATCAGTACTTTCATAGTGCTTTCAGTGGAAACGCCACTGCTTCAGTGTAAACACAACTTCAGTGAGATACCACTTCAGTGGAAACACTGATCCTGCTGAAGTACTGCTTCAGTGGAAACACTGATAATCAGTGTTAACCACAACAGTACTTTCACCAAGCACTACCAATACATACCACTATTAGAGTCAGGGTATTCATGGACCTTATGGGTGTACACTCCGTACCTCCTAACCCATTTACAAGGTGTGAACCATCCCACAAGTGCACTAAATTTTCCAACGATCCTCCCCAAATTTAGTTCACTCCCTTTGCATGTAAAATAAACATCAATCAAAACATGTGCATAAACGAAAATGTCCAGAGGATTGAATTTCCATCTTAGTAAATTATACGTTCAAATATTCGAGAATCAGGGTGTTCTAAGAATTGAACCCTTCAACCCATTTGAATACCTGAAGATAAAATACACACAAGTTTTCAAACACTTAACAGCTCCTGACACTATACAAGCCATGTGTCCATATCCAAATATATAAATGTTGTAAAAGCTAAAAGTCCAAAGCTTCCTGAAGCGGCAAAACTTCAACACTTACATAGGTGGTTCCTCTTTAGTCATGCTCCTGCCAAGCACTTTTTCAAAGAAAATTAACCATTAAGAAGTAAAGACTTCATCCTCCTTTCAGCAGGTTCTGAGCACAACCTTGGGATGTAAATAAAACATGTGCTCCAGTCCACTGAATGTTCAGCTTTCCACATTGAACTCAGCTCCTAAGTTTCCTCAGGAGGGAGTTGGGTGTCCTAGCATACAGTGACTAAGTTGGACTTAAACCCATCCCTTTAGCAGACTTTATAACCAAGTCTCTAGCCAGACCCTTCGTCAAGTGATCAGCTAAGTTCTGTTGAGATCTCACAAACTCTATAGATACCACCCCATTCATGATAAACTCACGAATCATGCTATGCCTGACACCTAAGTGTCTAGACTTACCATTGTACATCTGGCTATAAGCCTTAGCCAATGTAGCTGCACTATCACACCGGATAGAAATAGGTGCTATAGGTTTAGGCCACAATGGAATCTCAAGAAGCAAGTTTTTCAACCATTCAGCTTCTTTACCAGCAGCTGCTAGAGCCACAAATTCAGATTCCATTGTTGAACTGGTGATGCAAGTTTGCTTCTTGGATGCCCAAGAAATTGTACCTCCACCAAGTAGGAATACCCAGCCACTGGTAGACGAATTGTCTTCAGTGTTACTGATCCAACTTGCATCAGTGTAACCTTCCAACACTGATGGATAACCAGTATATGGGAGACTATAATCCATAGTTCTCTTCAAATACTTCAGTACCCTTTGAACTGCTTGCCAGTGATGAGCACTAGGATTACTAGTATACCTGCTCAATTTTCCCACTGCAAAACCAATATCAGGTCTTGTACAAGTCATGGCATACATCAGGCAGCCAATTACCCTAGAATACTCAAGTTGAGATACAGCCTTGCCATGATTAGGCATCAGCTTCTCACAAGTATCCATAGGTGTACTCACTGGAGTACAATCAAAGTAATTGAATTTCCTCAGTACCTTCTCAATATAATGAGACTGAGAGATAGAAATTCTATTACTTTCATGTTTAATCCTTATACCAAGGATAACATCAGCCTCCCCCATGTCCTTCATGGAGAACCTTGATGACAAAAACTCCTTTGTCAGGTCAACCTGATTTTGATCAGTGCCAAAGATCAACATGTCATCAACATATAGACAAATGATGACTCCTTTACCAGATTCATCAAATTTGCTATATACACATTTGTCAGCTTGGTTAAGAACATAACCACTAGACAAAACCACTTCATCAAATTTTTGATGCCATTGCTTAGGTGCCTGCTTAAGTCCATAAAGAGACTTAATCAGTTTACACACCTTGTTTTCATTGCCAGGCATGATGAAGCCCTGAGGTTGGTTCATATAAACCTCCTCTTCCAATTCACCATTTAAGAAAGCTGTTTTCACATCCATCTGATGAATAACCAGATTGTGAATAGATGCCATAGCAATCAACAGTCTTATGGTACTGATACGAGCCACAGGGGCATAAGTATCAAAATAGTCTATTCCTGACTTTTGTTTAAAGCCCTGAATGACTAGTCTAGCCTTGAACTTTTCAATAGTTCCATCTACCTTCATTTTTCTTTTGAAAATCCATTTGCAACCCAGAGGTTTGCAACCAGGAGGTAGATCAACCAACACCCAAGTGTTGTTGCCCATGATGGAATCCATCTCATCATTGATTGCTTCTTTCCAGAAAGCAATATCCTGGGACTTCATTGCTTCTTCAAATGTTTTGGGGTCATCCTCAACAATGAAGCAATATGAGTATTGGTCTGAGACCTCATCCCTAGTACCTTCAACTAAGTATAGTTGAAACTCAGGTCCAAATGACTTTGGAGTCCTGACCCTTTTGCTCTTCCTAAGCACAGGTTCAGGTTGCTGAACCACAACCTCATCAGGGACCACTGATGGTTCACCATCAGGGACCTCTGATACACCAGTGTCATGAGTTCCATTAGGAATCCTCTGACTTGGTCTAGGGACTGATGAGAATCTATTCTCATCAAAATCTAGATCCCTTGATTCAATAATGGAGTTAATTGAAACATATTCATTAGGTTCAATAACATAGAACCTAAAAGCCTTGGAATGCTCAGCATATCCAACAAAGATGCAGTCAATGCCTCTTTTACCCAAAGTCTTTTGCTTTGGATCAGGGAGTCTTACAACAGCCCTACAACCCCAGACCCTGAGATAGTTCAGGTTGGGTTTCCTTTTAGTCCAGAGTTCATAAGGGGTAGCCTTGTCCCTTTTGTTGGGAACTCTATTTAGCAAATAGCAAGCTGTTAACATAGCTTCACCCCAGAACCCTTGACTCAGTCCTGAATAGGACAACATGGAATTAACCATCTCCTTCAGCACCCTGTTTTTCCTTTCAGAAATACCATTTTGCTGAGGAGTATAAGGGGCAGTCGTTTCATGGATTATTCCAACAGACTGAAAGTACTGAGTATCCATGTACTCACCTCCCCTATCAGTCCTTAATCTTTTGATCAAAGACCCAAGTTGTAATTCAACTTCAGTTTTAAACACTTTGAATTTATCTAATGCTTCATCCTTGGTATGTAACAAAAAGACATAACAAAATCTAGAAGCATCATCAATAAATGTCACAAAGTACTTCTTATTCCCCAAAGAAGGAGTGGCATGCAAATCACACAGGTCACTGTGAATAAGCTCCAAGATCTTAGTCTCACGACTAACACCCTGAAAGGGTTTCTTGGTTATCTTGGTCAACATGCAAGTTTTACACTTTTCAGTGTCCATGTCAAAAGCAGGGATTAAACCATCCCTAGACATATCTTGCATCCTTTTATAATGTACATGGCCAAGTCTTGCATGCCATAGGCTAGAATCAGTGTCTGTTGTGGTCATAAAAGTTGAATTAACATTGTCAGTAGAAATATTAAGCCTAAACATTTGATTACATAAATAACCAAAACCAATAAAAACACCACATTTAGAAAGAACAAATTTATCAGATTCAATAACTTGTTTATATCCATGATTATTCAAAACACTACTTGAAACCAAGTTCTTCCTGATATCAGGAACATGAATAACATTAAACAAAGTTACAATCTTTCCTGAACTGAACCTAAGATCTACACAACCACGACCATGCACTAAGGCTGTTGACTCATTTCCCATGTGAAGAATAGAACCATCGATCAGTGACTCATAAGTCTTGAACCAGCTTCTATCTTTACACACATGAACTGTTGCACTAGAGTCAACCCACCACGCAACATCATCATCCTGCACATAAAAAGATTCAGATACATATGTAACATAATAAATCTGAAAAGACTTATTAAACATATTATGATCTTTCAGTGAGTTGGCTGAACCACCACTCCCTGAACCATTAGTGCCTGATCCATTGGTTTTACCACCAATCTTAACACCTTTGCAGTCCCTTTTAATGTGACCAGTCTTGCCACATTTCCAACAAGTAGGTGTTGCCTTCTTGTTAGGATCTGCCCTTGTGTTATCATGATATTTGCGTTTGCCTTTGTTGTCATTGTACCTGGTGGAGTTGTTATGCTCCACCATATTGACAACAGATGGTCCAGCAGCATTGCCACTCTTTGGCTTGTCATTATCCTGCACCTTGAGAGATTCCTCAATGTGCAGATGACTGCCCAACTCAACAAGAGTTAACTCCTCCTTCATATGTTTCAAGGTATGCTTGAAATCTTTCCATGAAGGAGGGAGTTTGTCAATGACACAAGAGACTTTGATAGCCTCATCCATGTTCATTTGGTGTTGTGTAAACCTTCCAAGTATTCCAAGAAGTTCATTGTATTGTTCCATAACTGGTCTTGAATCAGTCATTTTGTAATTTGTGAAATTACTAACAAGGAACTTCTTACTTGATGCATCCTCAGTCATATATTTGGCATCCAAGGAATCCCACAGTTCTTTGGAAGATTCAAAGTTCTGATAAATATCAAACAAAGAATCAGACATACCATTCAGAATAAGACCTCTGCATATGTAGTCATCATTCTCCCACTTGCTCCTCCTCCTGATCTGCTCCACAGTAGCATCATCACCATCATCAGGAATTGGAGTAGTCAGCACATAGACCACACTCATGCTTGACAGCAAGAAGTGCATCTTCTTCTGCCACCTCCTAAAGTCCACCCCTTCAAACTTGTCCAGCTTAGCAAAGTTTGAAGCCATGTGTTTCATTGCAGCAGTTGCCATTGATTATCACAAAATAGTTTACTTTGATTGTTGGAGGTTATTCGTCCCAAATCAGGGTGTAGATAATCAACTTCAGCAGAAACGATCAACTGTTTCAGCAGAAACAAACAATGGTCAGCAGTAACAGATACCACCAGGTGGTTACCGGATATCACTTGGAATCGTGTGATCACTTTCCAAAGTAAACTATTCGACCCTAATGCCTGGGTATCACGAATATCTACTTGGGATAAGACCAAATGCAGTTAGAGAATTAGGCACAATTCTTTAACCCTTGCGCTTATAAGTGTTTTGTGTTTTCTGTGTCTTTTCATGCATGTTCAGATCTCCTATTTATAGGAGGTTACTCTTGACCGTTCCAATGGAATTATGAGTATTAATCGGCCCATTAATAGCCTCATAATTATCCCCATTATAGCCGTTAGTGGTTACATGACCAATTAAACGTGGTCATAATGATGCAGTTGTAACTGTCATTTATCAGTACTTATATCAGTACTTTCATAGTGCTTTCAGTGGAAACGCCATTGCTTCAGTGTAAACACAACTTCAGTGAGATACCACTTCAGTGGAAACACTGATCCTGCTGAAGTACTGCTTCAGTGGAAACACTGATAATCAGTGTTAACCACAACAGTACTTTCACCAAGCACTACCAATACATACCACTATTAGAGTCAGGGTATTCATGGACCTTATGGGTGTACACTCCGTACCTCCTAACCCATTTACAAGGTGTGAACCATCCCACAAGTGCACTAAATTTTCCAACATATTCTACCCTAATAATTTCAGTAGTATAACCAGTTTCATCATCCATTGGAATAGCCATACTAACCTCATGCTTAAGAACAGAATTGACATTAACTTCCATAAGCGCTCGAGCAAAATTAATACGACCCCATGAATCTTCACACATCGAGCTTGTAAACGCATCCAACATAATTGGTTTCCCAACTTGAGTAGCAATCAAGCTCAAACCATCTTTCGAATATGCAACCAAATGGAACTTGTGTAATTTAACCCAAACCAGGACTTTTTCAATTTCGTCTTTTTCAAAGACAAACTCAGCTTCTATTTATTGAGAACAAGAGGCGCGTTCCAGATCATCCATGGACCACGCTCAAGAACTTGATTCGACCCATCATTAGAAGCAAAAACTTAAAAAGAAATACGCCCTCTTCATTTCTCATGAGTTTTTGCAGCCCAAACTTTCCCTACGTGTTATTAACGTAGTTTTGAGCAATTGGAAAAGCAACACAATCCATGGCAGCCTTAGGAAGCACGGGTTCATGGTTCTCCACCTGTTATTCATTAATAAGAGGCTTGAAATTTACCCGCTTAATAGGTGGCTTAACATTAGGGCTCAAAACACTGCTAAATGACTTCAGCAAGGGGCTACCATTAATACCAAAATCATTTAAAAAAAAGTTATTTCAAAATACACCCTTAACCTACCAAATAACTTTAAAAACTACTCCAAAGTTTGTTTAAACTACAATGGTAAAAAACTTACAATTATATAAATGTTTGAGTTATATATAAATAATTCTTTTTTATATAACAAATTTTATTTACAAAATATCTAACTAATATCTAGTAATTTCTTTAATAAAAAATACACTGCCGAAAAGGCCCCTGGTTTACCAACAAAATGAGTCAAATATTGATTGATAAGGTTTTAAAATGTACCTTTTTGAGGGGACGTTTAAGCCCTTATTTGATCACTTTTGTATCCGTTATTACTTAATATCGTTCCTTTTCACTTTTTAGGTCTCTTGAAGGCAAATTGCTGGAATGACACTTATTCGGATGAAAAGGCGCGAATATACGAATAAAATGGCCAAAGTCAAGAATCAAGACACTCAAGCTTCTGAATTGAAAGGGGACGGCATCAGGTTATACTTGTGACGCCGTCGGAACAAGCTTTGTGACGATACAGTAGCCAAATTGCTTATTTTCAAGTGACGGCATCAGGTTTTAAAAGAGTAGGGCGTTGCAGCTCAGACGGCCTAGATTTGATCCAGACGGCGTCAGAGACTCAAGGCAACGGCGTCACTGACATATGGTGACGCCATCACAATGATAACGTGGCCAAGACGAAACCCTAATGACGGCGACCCGACGTCGTCACAAATTAAAGGGTGACGTCGTCGCAGTTGTAATCTTATATATAGAATCCGAATTTTTTATTTTTCAGTGTGTAGTTTTGTGGAGTAAAAACCTAAACCGAACCAAGGCTGTCTTGTACAGTATTTTAGGGTTCCATACCCTATCTTACATCAAGATAAGTGTTTTACTTCATTAATTTAATTATGTCTTCAATTGATTGTGTGTATGCTTGCATGTTTACCATGTCCGGCTAAATTACTTGTGTGTTTGCTTAGATATATGAAACCTAGTTGTTAATTATTGTTAGGTTGTCTCTTATCTCAATTTCAATTGGCTTAGGAGTGCGACTAGGTTATCGTTGTGTTTAATACTTGATAAATCTTTGATAGTTTGTGAATAACTTAGTGGATTTCGTTTACTAAACCCAAAGATAACCTCAAAGTTAGTTTATGAATGACTTAGTGGATTTCGTTTACTACACTTAAAGGTGACTTCAAAGAGTTAGGGAATGCACACCTTACGACCTTAGAAAACACAACACGTTAAGAATAAGGACGTGAAAATTCAACCATCAATAGGAGATAACTAGGGAGTAGTAGCATCTAGGTAAACACATTTTTAATCATCATAAGAGCATACAACAATAGACATAGAATACCCCTAGCTTAGTTAATTAGATAATTAGATAAGTAGAGTAATCGATAGAAATACCAACCCCCAGATCCAAACCCCGAGATTCGTACCTTTCCATTTCCAAATAAAATATAACATGATAAAAAAATAATCTTCCTCAACCCCAACCTTAGCGTAGTAACTTCTCACTAGCATTCCTATTCCCCTATACAACGATATCAATACCCGTGGCTTACCCTAATACTACAGTAAAACGATTAGGTTCACTGCCTAGGGTGTTGAAAAACTTGCTCGACGAAAAGGAAGTTCCTTTGACCCCGAACGCGCTGTGTAAGCGTATCAAGTTTTTGGTGCCGCTGCCGGGGAATAGAATAGCTAGTCAGGAGTCCACCTCGTTTAGGTTTCCTTGCTTGATTCCTATCAAGTAAGCTTTTTTCCCATTTTTTAGCTTCCTCGTAGTCTATCCCCATTCTTCGTGACCTTTGTTCGTAATCCCATCACTTTTCATCATAGAAGGTGATAACCAACCACCACTCATCAACCCACCACCAAATGACCCACCAAGAGGCCGTACTCTTGGTGAATACTCGAGACCAAGCCACCTAGGCTATAGGAACACCATTGAGCTTCCCGACCAAGCCCAAACTACGGCCCTGCGATCCGACACCATCCGGTTGGTGCAAAACGGATGTGCATTCCGTGGACTTCGTTCTGAAGATCCTTATCAGCATCTTAAGGATTTCCTTAAAATTGTCGATTCCATCGACCTCGATGCTACTACTCGGGAGACCACGCGTCTGCGTCTCTTCCAATTCTCTCTATGGGACCAAGCTAGTAATTGGCTTGAGCGACTTCCCGCCGGCTCCATCTCAAGTTGGGATGATCTCACCTCTCGTTTCCTTGCTCAATTTTTCCCACCAGGGAGAACAACTAAGCTTAGGAATGAAATCTTGATGTTCCAACAACGTCAAGGTGAATCTCTCTACGAGGCGTGGACTCGATTTAAGGACTTGCTCCACAAAGTCCCTCATCACGGCATCGATCTTTGGCTTCAAGTCCAAATCTTTTTCGATCGTGTCGACTTCTCAACTAAGAAACCCATCGACCAAGCGGCCGGTGCTAAACTTAGTAAACTCACCGTGGAAGAATCGTGGGGTACAATATAGGACCTTGCCCTCTATGAAAACGAATGTTGGAATGATCCCCGTGAGTTGTCCAAAACTGATAAGGCAGTCTCTTTGCCTCCCGTTGACTTACAACCTTTCAATCGTAGGATGCTCAAACTTGAAGATCAAGTCAAATTCCTAATTAGCTCCTACGAGACTCCTAAGCTCGAGCCTAATAACTTAGGAAAATCCTACAACAACCCTCCAAACACCGGAACTTCCACTAGTCTTGAAGGAATGGTTTCCAAATTCATGTCATCTTAAGAAGCTCGATTGACGCAACTTGAAGCCGATTTCAAGCAACGACAAAGCGAGATGACAACCAAGCTCGACACCCTCTTAAAAACCTTCAATGGACAAAGGGATGAAATACAGGAAAAAATGGCGGAGATGATGGACTTACTGAAAGAGTACACTAAGACGAAGATTCCCGAGAAGGTGCTAGTGAGGAACGATGAGCACGCAACCCCCACTTTGTTTGTTAACGCCATTTCCATTGCTTCCGATGAGGATGGAGCAGTTGAGAAGAAGGAGCCTGAGAGCAGCAAGGATAGTAAGGATAAGAATGAGGCTCGGACTGATGATGAACCCAAATTCATCAAGCATTACCTTAAGTATGAGATCAATAAGAAAACAATCGTTAATCAAGTGAAAAACTTTAGGTGCAATTATGTTCTTAGGAAAGCCCTCTTAGGTGAAATAGGAGAGGAAGAGTATGACACCATGCCTATTGGACCTATGTACGAGTCGATTCTGAGAAAGCCAGTAACTAAGAAGCAAGAGATCTCTGGGAACTTTGTAATTCCATGTAGCATAGGTGACTTAGAGAACCTAAATGCCTTGGCTGACCAGGGATCCGATGTAAACATAATGCCGCTGTCAGTCTATAATAAGTTGACTAAGGAGGAACCGACCAAGACCAATCTTAGACTTTCCTTAGCAAATCATTCATATGTTTATCCCATAGGAATAGCGGAGGATGTCTTAATTGAGGTTGCCAATATTGTCTATCCGGTGGACTTCGCAATTGTAGACATTGAGGAAGATAAAAACCTGCCATTAATCCTGGGAACACCTTTCCTAGCCACCGCCAAGGCAACCATCAAATGCGGTGAGGGGATTATGATACTCAAAAGTGGAAAAGGAAAAGTTAGGATACCTATTGTTCCGAGATATCCTTTGAAGATTATGGATAAGGTAAAATATAAGAATTCGCAGGTGTCCAATAATGCCGTTAAGAAGAAAATGGTTGAATGGGAAAAAGGGCTTAGAGAATTCATGGTTCAAGGGTTAAATGCGACATTGTGGAAACGTGATAAAAAGTTAGGAAATAACTATACCACAATACCACAAACTCAAAAGAACCCTAAGGAATTTTTGAATGGAGAAAAGGTGCTTTTGTATAAATCAAGAATAAAAGCATTATTGGGAAGGAATAAGCCAAGATGGTTTGGACCTTATACGGTGAAAGAAACTAATCTGAAAAATAAAACCGTTATCATAATAGACGATGTTGGAAGAGAATTCACGGTGAGCATACAACGTCTACAACCTTATGATGAAGGCTTAGTGGAAGAAAAGAAGGACATCAATGAAGGCACGTAGGGGCACGACTTCGAGTCTAGCTACAAGACTCATAAATAAAGAAAAGCGCTTCTTGGGAGGCAACCCATGCTTAATTGTTTGTTGGTTGTGTGTCGCATATCTTTTATTGAGTGTTTATTCTCATGTTTGAATTTGTAAAAATGCTTTATTTTGTCTTTAACCTCGTCTTAATTACATATAAAGGTATTTTACAAAAGGGATAAGTGTAGGGAAGATTACACACGTTTTTAAAAGAATTTGAACATGAGAATTATGATTATTGAAAATATATACATGTGTGTTTGTTAGAGTCAAATGCTTGTATCGAGTCATAATGGATGTTTTGCAGGAATTATTCAAGATTCTAAAGATATAAATTTTCCAGAATTTTTCCAGAAAATCGCAGACCAGTTTCTGTCAGGATAACCTGACGGTGTCAGGATCGCAACCTGACGGCGTCAGGAGGAGCAGAAACAACTTATCTTACTTTCTCTCGTTTTCTGTGCTACTTATAAATTTTTGGAATTTTCCAGGTCTTAGTTTTCCAGAAAATCTGCAAACATCCATTCCACAAGCATTATATCTTATTTAAGTCTGGAATTACATCTTGTTGTGATTTTTCTTTGTTCAGTTTGATGCTTTCGGTTGTCTGTTTTCTTAAAGTGTGCAGGTTTTATTTATCAAGAAGAAGATACATAAGATTTGGATGGAGCTTTTCACGCATACATTCTTCTTGGAGAAGAATTTAACCACTACTTCACACACGGATCCTACCGAGCTAATCAGAGGAGTATTAGTTTCTTTCGTTTTTAATTACCTTCCATTATCATAACTTTGATACTTTCGGGGAACATTGAGGACAATGTTCAGTTTAAGTGTAGGGAGGGAAAATAAAACGGGAACTTTGAAACTATGCTTATCCTTGATTATTTGTCTTGTCCAATTTCATTTGTGTAATAAACCATGAGAAATATCGGTTAGGGTAATTTTGGCACCAAATTTAAAATTTTGCATGACATGTAGGAGTGGGCCATTAGTCTTAATAAAGCGTCTCATGGATAGGAAATTATATGACTAGCACAAAAACCCTTTACCACTTAAATTCCACCCAAAATGTGAGGATCGCCCTTAGATTTGTAGGAATTAAAGCATTCATCTTTAATGCTTAGAGTGTGAACCGGTAGTATAATAGATTCTAGAACTTGTTTTGTGATGCATTCCGAGATCGCTAGTAAGACTACACTTGTGTAGTTAGGAATAACTAAATGATAAGAGGCCTTAGGATAACCCTTGTTTGATACCCGTAATATAATTACTTCTTCCACATCGGTTGAGTAATTCCCCCACACCCTTGTGTTATACTCATCTTTAGTACATGATACCCCTAGTTAACCCCTCAAAGCCTATCCTTTTCGCGGTTCTTGTGATGTTTCGATTTTTCGGAATATCAATGAAGAGCATTGTTTACAATCCACCCCCAAATGTACACCCAAATCGCCTTAGCCTACCTTGTATGCACTCACTTTTAGTGCATTATTGTTATCACACTAAACCCTTAGTTCAATTATCTTGTTGCTTGCATAAGTTGCTAAGTCGAGTCATATCCTTTGTACACAGTTTTGGGACGATTGGGACTCATGGGAAAAGTTAAATTTTATGAAATGACGGGAAGGGAACGTTAAATTCAAATTCCCTTTATTTGCGTAATAATGTACTCCAAGTGTTTTGATTTTTTCAGTTCGGGTCAAATTAGTGTTAGAGTAATAAAAACTCAAGTGTAGGGATGTGCCTATAAATCCCTATCATTTTGATGTTATCATAGAGGATGGTAGAGTAAGTGTATGAAATGAAAAAAAAAAAAAAAAAAAAAAAAAATAGAAAAAAATAGAAAAAAGAGAAAAAGAAAAAAAGAAAAAAAAAATAGAGTGTTGAAAAAAAAATACGGGCTACCATCCTACATCTATCTTTTAATTTATGTTTGTTTGTTTCAATTTATCTAGAGTTTAGAGTGTCGAGTCTTGGCTTAGCAACGCCATTCTTCGCATGCTTGTAACATAAAGATTTTTGACTTGCCACCACTAAATCGCCTATCCCACCAAACCCTTTGTTTCCCTACCGTAAGCCTATCATTACAACCCTTTAAAAGACCTCTTGGATAGTATTTCCTAGGTGCTTAAGCCAAAACGATGGAGGTTTGATCTAGTCTCAAGCCTATGGCAATCTATGTACTAGGACCGATTAATGAGTGTTTATCTTCCATTTCCAACTTGTTATATTTCATATACACCCGAGAGATGTGAGTATCCAAACACCCCATGTGAGGTGCTAGTAGGTAATTTCCGTGCTTGTTATCACTTTTGCGAGGCTTATATGTGTTGTGGATCGTTCTAAACTAATGCTTCATGACCCCTAATTTATAAATTAATTGGCTAAAAGCCCATTTGCTTGAGGACAAGCAAATACCAAGTGTAGGGATATTTGAAAAGGTTTTAAAATGTACCTTTTTGAGGGGTCGTTTAAGCCCTTATTTGATCACTTTTGTATCAGTTATTACTTAATATCGTTCCTTTTCACTTTTTAGGTCTCTTGAAGGCAAATTGCTGGAATGACACTTATTCGGATGAAAAGGCGTGAATATACAAAGAAAATGGCCAAAGTCAAGAATCGAGACACTCAAGCTGCTGAATTGAAAGGGGATGGCGTCATGTTATACTTGTGACGCCGTCGGAACAAGCTTTGTGACGATACAGTAGCCAAATTGCTTATTTTCAAGTGACGGCATCAGGTTTTAAAAGAGTAGGGCGTCGCAGCTCAGACTGCCTAGATTTGATCCAGACGGCGTCAGAGACTCAAGGCGACGGCGTCACGGACATATGGTGACGCTGTCACAATGATAACGTGGCCAAGACGAAACCCTAATGACGGCGACTCGACGGCGTCACAAATTAAAGGGTGACGCCGTCGCAGTTGTAACCTTATATATAGAATCCGAATTTTTTAGTTTTCAGTGTGTAGTTTTGTGGAGTAAAAACCTAAACCGAATCAAGGTTGTCTTGTACAGTATTTTAAGGTTCCATACCCTATCTTACATCAAGATAAGTGTTTTACTTCATTAATTTAATTATGTCTTCAATTGATTGTGTGTATGCTTGCATGTTTACCATGTCCGGCTAAATTACTTGTGTGTTTGCTTAGATATATGAAACCTAGTTGTTAACTATTGTTAGGTTGTCTCTTATCTCAATTGCAATTGGCTTAGGAGTGCGACTAGGCTATCGCTGTGTTTAATACTTGATAAATCTTTGATAGTTTATGAATGACTTAGTGGATTTCGTTTACTAAACCCAAAGATAACCTCAAAGTTAGTTTATGAATGACTTAGTGGATTTCGTTTACTACACTTAAAGGTGACTTCAAAGAGTTAGGGAATGCACACCTTGCGACCTTAGAAAACACAACGCGTTAAGAATAAGGACGTGACAATTCAACCATCAATATGAGATAACTAGGGAGTAGTAGCATCTAGGTAAACACATATTTAATCATCATAAGAGCACACTACAATAGACATAGACTACCCCTAGCTTAGTTAATTAGATAATTAGATAAGTAGAGTAATCGGTAGAAATACCAACCCCCAACTCCAAACCCCGAGATTTGTACCTTTTCATTTCCAAAAAAAATATAAAAAGATAAAAAAAATAATCTTCCTCAACCCCAACCTTAGCGTAGTAACTTCTCACTAGCATTCCTATTCCCCTAGAGAACGATATCAATACCCTTGGCTTACCCTAATACTAAACTACAACGATTAGGTTCACTGCCTAGGGTGTTGAAAAACTTGCTCGACGAAAAGGAAGTTCCTTTGACCCCGAACGCGCTGTGTAAGCGTATCATTGATATACTTTTGACATACGTATGATTTTATAAGAAAATGTAAAAATTTAATATATATCTATAACATATATATAACAGGATGCTCATGATGTCATAATTCACCCGAAATGCCACTTAATGCCACGTCATTGCCACTTTTTGCCAGGTAATGCCACGTAGGCAATTTTAAGTTTGGGTGCCACGTATGCATGTGATTATAATCTAAAAAATGGACACAGGTGAGGTTCGAACCTGCATATGTATGATACTTTTTAAACGCCTCAAGTAATCAAACCAACTAGGCTAATGAATCTTTTGGTTACATACTCCAAATCAGGATATATGTACATGACTGTTTTTGTAATGGTATAAATATTTTTCTCTTTTACGTATTTTTCTTCTTGATTATATGTGGATATATTAGGAATATATATGGTGATATATTATAGGCCTATATTTAAGCCCGGTTAACAATTTGATTATATGCATGATTCTATAAAATTTTATCTTAATCTGTTTGGTATATATAATATATTGTATCGGCATTACATACACACGTATTCAATATTTTTTGAGTCAGTATACACAGATAGTTTATTGAAAGATGCAGCCACAAAGACAATGGAAAAGGCTTGCAAGAGCTAAAGATATTAAGAGTGGTGCTTCTGTTTCAAAAGGTATTATTGTGATGTTTTATGTTTGTATTGTTTTTGTATTATTGTGATTTTTGTATTACTATTTGGCGTTTAAAGGTTTCTAATTTTTTAAAACAGATTCACGCACCAATAAGAAAGCTAAAACTAACGATGTTGAGGTATTGGAATCAGCCACATCAGGAAATCAAGAAACAGGTATTGTAGTTATTTTGTATTGTTATTGTTTCCTCAATTATTTTTCATTAATATATATATGCATACAACCTGCATGTATTCTACGTATATGTTGTATGTTTTTGTTTTTTTATTGCAGGAAAGTAACAAGCAGGTATTGTAGTTATTTTATATATGTTGTTGTTTTGTCAATCAATTTTACCAACTGTTGTATTTGGTATGGGTAAAACTGTTTTCATTATATTTTCATTAGTAATGTGTGTTTGTTTATATGGTATTTGTATAATTTATATACAAATTGTTGTTTCAGAAATTGATGTTTTAGATTCACCAAATCACCCACATGATATTTTTTTAACTATTTAATTGTTTTGTATATTGTTTGTTACTGAACAAAAGTGACAAAGGGTTTTCAAAAGTTATTTTGTTGCTTATTAATCAATCCAGTGTTATTAAAGAAATTGTTTTGTTTTTGTAATTGTTTGGTAAATTAGTTGAGAGGAATATATTTACAGGAGGTTGTTCTGAAAAGGAAAAAAATGTAACAAAAACTCCTATATTGGAAAGTGACACACCAAGAAGACAAGGTTCATGTATTATTTTGCAAATTTATTATTTTTTTTATTGGATTTGTTTTTTTTTTATTATTAATACAAAATGTTGTCATTATATTTTAAACAACAGCTGATAAAAGTCGCAGTAAGAAAACAATTGCTATGGGTAAAACTACTTTTGAAAGTAATCCATTAGGAAGGAACTATCAAAGCCGTTCGCGGAATGTGCCAATAGTATGTGAGGGTAATATGTTTTTATTATTGTGTAATTTATATTTTTATTTAAATATTACTTTAGATACGTTTGAATTAATTTATAATCATGTATTGTTTGGTTATAAACGCTAGATTCTTCAATCAGTAATAAGACATTACAACAACGTTCTTCATCTTCTGCAACATGTTCAACGGGAAACACTCCATCGACGCAATTGGGTATGCCAATTGTAGAAAGTGACACACCTGGGAATCAATCTTTAAAATATGGAAAGGAGTTGGAAGGTATTGTCATTTTAATTGTGTTTGTTATGGTAACGGTTTAGAATTTATTATATAACTTCCCACTACCTAATAATGAGCATGAAGAAACAGAAACTCAAAAATGAGTTTGGGTAACCAAACATATTCTTTACATTCCAAATCAAGTTCTGGGAAAACCAGAAGCACCATACATGATTCTAATTTCAAGTATCAAGGTAATAGTTCTAGAGTGAATAACTCTAATCTAGGGAGATTTCCATTTGGTGAAAGAAACATTCAAAGGAAAAGTTCTAATTTTCAAAGCAGTTCACGAGGTATATATATTGTTTATTACTATTAATAATAACAATGTTTATAAATATATTTACCAACAAATGTATGTGTAAATGTTTACAGGAGTAAACATACATGAACAACAAATAACTCTTTTAGAGAATGTTGACCCCATGATTACTAACATGGTAATAAAAGGGAGATGTATATCTATTTGGCATTCTCACAAGTTGAATGAAGAACATGATCCATATAGTTTGGATTTTGTTTTGCAAGATGCGGAGGTAATTTGAAATTATACGCGCATAATTTATATATATTTAAAAGTACTTATCATATACTATAACATTTGTAACCGTATAAACAGTCCAATCGAATCCAAGTCTACATCAAAAAAGAGCTAATGTTTAAATTTGAACCACTTTTACAAGAGGGCCAATGTTATATCATCTCAAAATTTGGAGTGGCCGAAAATGGTGGTAGATTACCGTTTACCACACAGGTACAAAATTTGTTTCTACAAAGGGACTGAAGTGACCAGAGTTGAGAAAATAGACGATAATTACGTTGGTTTTATTAATGAGCCATTTTCACTCATATCTTGAACACAAATAACGAGTATCATGAACATGATTGTGTAGGTATGTGTTGGTTGCTAGAAAAATTTGTAACTTTATATTCAAAAGGTGATGTTTTAATCTTCCTTATTTTCGTTATTGTTGGCAGATGTTTTAGGAACAGTAGTAGCTATTAGGAAAATTGTACATGTCAATAGCCATGGTGGCCGGAAGATCCACAGGAGTGTTGTCATTGAATATGCTCAGTATGTGTTATTCGTATTTATCTGCACAAAATATTATATTAATGGTGCTGTTATAATTTAAATAAAATATATATATTTCACTCCACACATGTATTTCAGGATTGATTGTACCTTTTAGGATAAATGGGCATTATTGTGGAATGATTACGAAGAGAAACTTGATCAACTTGGACATATAGACTTTCTATTGGTGTTGGGGAAAGTCAAATATTGGGATAGTAAGTTTTTTTAGTATGTTTTTTCATTCATATGATTTCATTAAACTTACACATAACGCAGATACACCATCTATACATAACGCTTTATTTGGCACAAAGATTTTTATTAACAGGGATCTGCCGCCGTTGGTTTCATTCCGAAAAAGGTAACGTGAAGAATACAAGTTTATATAAATAAGTACGTAATTTGTATAAAGTTAATAAAATTATTACATAATACAGCTACGAATCGCAAGAGGGATATGACTCTAGGGAATTCAAGATTGAATCCTACGACCAGGTCAGTCATGTAGTTACACCAGCGGAATTCATGCAAAGATGTGTGAAAAGATTGGTAGGCATGATTCGCAACAATGATCCGGTAAGTTTGTAAATTTTAATTTCATTATTGGTGTACGTGTTTCCAACTGAAATGTTGCATTCTTTAAACATCAACAATGTTTATCTAACATTAATAACAAAATCAGGATACATGTTGCGTTGTTTATGCGACAGTTCACAGCATACAGTATGAGAGTGGTTGGACTTACATTGGTTGCAAAGTATGAAATACAAAAGTAACACCAATAACAGGAAAAGGAAGCTCCAGTTCAAAGAATAAGAATCAGTTATGGCATTGCAGAACCCACGGAGAAACATACACAGTTGCATCCATGTAAGGAATACAGTGTGTTGAAATATATTATTGACGCTGTAAGATGTTTTCAAGTGTCCCATTCTGGTATGTGTACTTTTTTTAAGATGTAGAATAGTAATGTACTTTCCATAAGTGTCCCGTTCAAGTACGTGTACTTTTTTAAAGTTGTAGAATAGCAATGTACTTTCAATAAGTGTTCCAATTTGGTAAGTCCTACTTCCATAAGTGTTCCAATTTGGTACGTCATCCCACGTACTAAATTGGAACACTTATGGAAAGTACATTGCTATTCTACGACTTAAAAAAGTACACGTACTAAAACGGGACACTTATGGAAAGTACATTGCTATTCTACAGCTTAAAAAAAGTACATGTACCAGAATGGGACACTTGGAAAAGTATGTTGCTATTCTACGACTCAATCCCTTTAAAAACAAAACAACTTGCAGGTTCAAAATCATTGTTTGAATATTCGATGAAAGTGGATCCGCACAAGTGATTATTTTTGACAAAAATGTCCGTAGGATGATTGGGTTTTCAGCGTGGGAGATAATGGAGAAACAAGGCATGGATACAGATGAATATTTTCCGAATGAGCTCAATGCAATAATAGGGAAACCGTATTTGTTCAAAATCAAATACACCGAATTTAACCACAACAATAACAGGCATATATATCGAAGTGATAAAGTCACGGAAGATGCAGAAATAATCAATCACTTCAAAGATGGTTTCCTAATTGACGAGGTTTAACATATTCTTTGTAAAATAAACTGAATGAAATGGTTATAATTACAATATAATTGTCACTTTTGGAATATTATTTAAAAAATAACATTCTATCATATTTTACAAAACAGGATTCTCACGATGAGTTGCAAGGAGCTGAAAATGAATTAGAAGATTTAGAATCAGAAAATGAAGATGTAACAGAAGACGCACATATTAGTGAAGAAAAGGCCGCATGTGAAGATGTAGTAGATGAAGATGAAATTGCTAATAAAAATGTGGATTACAACAACGAAGAAGCATTAGATGGTTTATATGATTTTCAAGGTGACGTGGATACACACGAGTTTGCGACAAAAGAAACAGAAGATGAATTTACAACAACGATTTCGAATGAAAATGAGGAATGATACATTATGTTTTTTAAAAAAAACTATGACACGAAGAATTACCATGAGTTTAAATCTAAATTTGTGAATCTGTTGACTAATATTTTTACAGGATGGGAAAAATCATAATGCAACTCCTGTTAAGAAAAGACCACACTCGGCAATAGATCCATTAGAAAGTGGAATAGAAGATGAGAATGAAGAAAACAATTTAGCAAAAAATAATTGTACCAAACATTTTGGAGTAGTGTATTTAATTATCTTCACCAAAACATGTTTTGGATTATTTTTAAATATTGGATATTGTTTGGTTCTGGATTTACTTTGAAAACATGTGTTAAAAGTTTATTTCATATATATTGATTGTTGGTGTTGATGGTGTTGTTGTGTCACTCCAACAATATTGGCAGTTGTATTTACAATCCTTCTATATGAAATTAACAATTTCAAAGCATTCTATTCAGTTTGTAAAAAGATACAACTTATCGACTATCTATAAATATACAAACATCATATTTGAATATAAAACAAAACACAATATAACACACCATAAAATAAAAAAGGAAAATTATAACTTAAACATCAAATGTTGACATAAGATTAACCAAAACATATTTAAGTTGCATAATATCAAAAACAACCTTAAAATGTCACCATTCATAAGCATATACACACCAACTACTAAAAGTTTCATCATGTCAACAAACATAAGCATTTAACCAAAAAAAAACAACCTTAAAATGTCATTCATTAAACGTATCCTTTTTCCTAACAAACATGGAAAACAGGATACTTCAAATCATCATCAGAATTTATAAACATGAACTTAAACCTTATCATCTTTCCATACTCAAACAAACAATCTTCAAAAAATTGGCTCCAGTCACCTAATGCATTCACATGATTAACTAAGGTATGAATTTTCTCTATGATAATCAATCTTAATTCACATCATGTATTCTACTGCATCATTCCTAAACAGTGCAGCTTGAAAAAAATGCATAGGACGATTAACAAGAAAATCAGCTGGAATAGGCTGTTGTTTAACAATTACAAAAAAAAAATACCAATTCTAATATAAATGCATAGAAAAAAAATAAAAACAAAACTCAAACTTACAGGTCGAGAGAACGCCAGAATTTCAGAAGACCTTTTGTAAAAGACATCAGTTGTCTCACCAAAATGATCAAGGTGACCAAACCATTGGAAAATGTGCTGCATTCGCTCATCCCCTGTTTCAAATATATCAAAGTAAATCTTAAAGATATATGTTAAAACATATTATACCTTACAATTAATGATATCAACCGAATAAGATTATGAGATTACTGAATAACAAACAAAAAACACATAAACTGCTAGATATACAACCTGCATCCTGATCATCAAGATCATGTTGTGGAAAAAACAACTGTGTAACACCCAGAAACTGCTCCTGTATCTTTGCTCTACCATCAACACCAAACACGGTTATATTCAAGCTGTGATTTTCCAATTTAGTAAAAACAATAACATCCCCAAACTCAATATTGGAATATTGAAGAGCAACCAACCACATTTCCTCATCCATATCATACACAACATTATCAACATGACCTCCATCATGTACAAAATTTACATCCACATTAAACTTTATTCCTTCAAAAACAACAACAACGGTAGCTTCCAACCCAATACCAGCTAGAAAATTTGCGGGCAATGTCTGAGACAACAACATGATTCACAATTATAACAAATAATAACACTTATTGGTAAAAAAAACGTAAACAAAAATATGTAATTCTTATAAATATATAAATCAAATCACCTGTGGAATATGATGACAACCTATAAATCTGAAACCTTATATGATGACTCTCTACACCAGCATATTTCTCAACTTCCAACCCATGGGAATCATAGCCAGTAATGTAAAAAGAGTCATCACCTTCTTGAACAAAGTGTAACATGTGAACATCCATATACATATTTTCATGAACAAATTCTACCCACCCATTTGTTACCTAAAATCCTAATGGGACCTCTAACTGAGGCAACAATCCTTACTTTTTTCCGTTGTCTTTGAACCCCATTTAAATATAAATGCCGATTCCCATTAAAAGCAAGATCAGAAAATACTTGAGGAAGCTCAAGAAACCCAGGGTACACAGATATGTTTGGTCGCACCACAAACTCAATTGGCATGATTACCTTATAAAACAGTTAAAAAAATATTAAAACTCTACTAATTTTATTAATAAGAAAGAACATTAAAAAAAAAGAAATGCAACAAACATGTAAAAAGTTATACGCAAAAATAAATTTATACCAACAATCGTAAAATCAAACAAATATGTCCAGATAACAACATTTCAAAGGTGAATATAGTAAAAAATTATAGGAAACAACCAATGAGCATAAATCATTGTGCAATTAAACTTAGGGTTTTGCCTTTCAAATAAACCTGGCAATTTCAAAACAGAATATGATAACCAAGACTCCAATACTATTTCGCCTAATTGAAAAACTGTAAATGCCCACAAAAAGGTCCAATAATATTTGGTCCAATCAAACTTAACACAATAACATTTTATCAATAGATTAATAAAAAAACAAAACAACACCAACTGCGAAACAAATGCATAGAACTATAACTATAGAATATGGAACAATCATGAAGAACCAGCTGCATTACCTGTTTAAGTAGATGACCAGAAAAAAACAAGCCTCAAATTAATGTTGATGATTCAGATAAACAGACAAGTTGGCCACTATTAAGTACAGTAACTTATGTATGATTTGATATGTGTGTAGTGTCAGCTACTAAAAAGTGTATAGAGTAAGTTATGTATTATTTAATATGTTTTTATTGTTAGTTACTACAAAGTAAAAAAAAATCCCATATAGATTTTGGACTATTATATAATCAAACAAATAAAATATAAACTAAACAAAGCCCATTACATGTTAAATATTATAATTCATTAAGCCAAGTTTTATAGTTATATATCTTACAAATAGCCCAAATGACATTTACAAAACTGATTCATCACACTCAAAAAATTATATACCAAACAACAACCAAGTTACTTACATGGAAAACATAACATTTGAATATACAATGTAATGACATGCAGCAAACAGAATTGATTATTACCAGTAAAATAACCAACAAATTAGGCAACAGAATGCCAAAACATATTACCTAAAAATATCATTTACTAATCTTTCATAGAAGCAGATACAAAAGATACTAATTCAGACACATTATAATTACATGGGTTAGTTAGTCATATAAACAAAAAGCATACCAAATGTAAACCCATAATAACCCACAAATAATTGTTTTAAGTTAAACAGACATTAGACAATGACAATATCATTCAATTGTCATAACAACATCCCCTCTGCTTTTCAATACTTCAACATCTAATGTAAACTTGAGAATCTGATTCTCATCAACCCCCAGTTCCTTCAAGATCGATTTCCATTCTCCTAGCAGAACAACATGGTCATCAAACTCCTTGACTCTTATTTTGTCAATATACTTTCGAAAGACAACGTCCTTCTCAAATGAGGAATTCAGATGACACAATCTGGCCTTTGTTGTATTGTCTGGACTAGAAAAGTTGTATAGCTTATGTCGGCGAACAAAACCAGCTGGAACTGTCTGTTCAAATGTATACAACACACAATCATAAATTTAAACAAAATAAAAAGATATATAAAAACAATATACACGTCAAGTATAAACTTACAACATAACCCTTCAAACCATTTGCACCAATCTTCTTAAAAAAACTGCACTCATCATCATCAGTGTTGTCTGATAAACATGTATTTCCTTTGCTTGAACTCCCGTGCTCCTAAAAATATATAAATAAATGAAATAACAAAACACATATATCAAAAAAAAATTAACAAACTTTTAAATACCTTCAACAAACTCTTGCCAACATGAGTTTTTCTTGTCCTTTTGGAAGATGGAACAACCTGCTCATGCTCAGCATACTTCTCAGAAACAAAGGCAACATCATCTTCCACTTTTACAGGCAATTCACGAATCGGACCCTACAATTATTTAGCATGCGAATATAATGATTATCAAAACACTATGACAAATAAACTATATGAAAAATAAAAGTATCTAAATATACTAACCAGCTCAAACACAGGGGCATTGAAACCAGAACTTTGATTCCTAGCAGCCTTAACACGCGCTTTATTCCAAAACTCAGAATCTAATACACAATTATATATATAAAAAAAATACATATACATACTAGGAAATAAAATATTTCATAAAAAATATCAGTAATAATAATAATAATAATAATAATAATAATAATAATAATAATAATAATAATAATAATAATAATAATAATAATAATAATAATAATAATAATAATAATAATAATAATAATAATAAAATATTTCAGCTTTCTCCAAGGTTTTCACAGGGGATATTTACGGGGACCATGCTGTATCATGTGCTGGCACTATTGGTATTAAACATCGGCACAACATAGTGCGTGACACTTTGATTGATATATGTTCTCGATCTGGGGTCTCTGCTCGTAAAGAGGTTGACATCGGATTGGGTGGAGAAAGGGAGCAAGTCTTACGGCCAGCAGATATCTTGCTCTATTCTTGGGATGGAGGGCAGGACGTATGTGTCGATTTGACCGGGTCGTCCCCCCTCACACAAATTAGTATGATGGATTTTGTGCCAGGTCGTGCAGTGATTGACGCTGCAAAACGTAAGCGCACCAAATACGGAGCCAAATGTACAGACATTGGATATGGGTTCACCCCTTTCTCATTTTCCTCCTTAGGAGAACTTGAGGCTGACGCGGTGACCTTACTTAAGCGGATCCGGAAGTTCTCTATAACTCAAGACATTGGAGCGCGCGTGGCTGCTCATATCTTCAGTAGGATTAGTTTTGCTATTGCTAAAGGTGTGGGAGCCCAGATTGTTTCGAGGCTCCCCACTAATTTCTTGTAATCCATTGGTTTTATTTCTAATGAAAGTGATGTTTATTAAAATAATAATAATAATAATAATAATAATAATAATAATAATAATGGAGACTGGCCACTCTTCCTTTTGAATTTGGGGGGCTTGGTATATACGCTGCTGGTGATGTTCTGAATTATGCCTTCCTTGCTTCTAGACTCCAATCGGCCAGCCTGCAGACTGAACTTCTCCGGCAGTCTGGTGTTGGTGCCTCTGGATCTTCCTTTGATGATGCTCTGCATGTTTTTAACGAGAAATTGGAGACCGACCTTTTGGGTAGCTCTTGTGAAATTGCTACCCTTAAACTCATGAAGAAATTGGCAGATTTATATTTCACACGTGTCACAGAAGAGGCTGAATCCACCTTCTGCCTATCTGCAAGACAGATGGCCCTATGGAGATCGCAAATGGAAGACCATACTTCAGACTGGCTCAGAGTAGTCCCGATAGTTGGGCTGGGGCAGACTATGAATGCTAAAACCTACCGGTGTGTTTTATGCTATCGTCTAGGTGTTCCCCTTTTCTCCACTCAGATGTCGTGCTCTGCTTGTTCCAAGGTTTTTACGGGTGATATCTATATGGATCATGTCGTATCATGCGCAGGTATTATTGGTATTAAACATCGACATAATGTGGTGCGTGATACTCTCGCTGATATTTTCTCCCGGGTTGGGGTTTCGGCTCATAAAGAAGTTGATATCGGGCTCTGCGGAGAGAGGGATAAACACTTACGCCCAGCTGACTTGTTACTTTACTCGTGGGAGAGAGGCCTTGATGTATGTGTTGATCTTACTGGGTCATCACCCTTAACGCAAACTGGTATGACTGACTTTGTGGCAGGGCGTGTCGTGATTGAAGCTGCACAGCGCAAACGTGTCAAGTACGAAACCAAATGCGCTGATATTGGATATGGGTTCATCCCGTTCTCTTTCTCTTCCTTTGGTGAACTCGAGAAGGAAGCGGTAACCTTGCTGAAGCGAATCCGAAAGTTCTCGGTCACTCAAGATATTCGCGCGCGTGGTGCTAACTATATTTTTAGTAGGGTTTGTTTTGCTATTGTTAGAGGAGTGGGGGCCCAGTTAGTCTCACGGCTCCCCACGAATTTCTTGTAATTTCCTTTGATCGTCTAATGAAGTGATGTTTTTTTTTAAATAAAAAAAAAATAAAAATAATAATAATACTAATAAGGAGGTGGATATATGCTCTCGTGCGTGATTTCTGCTAATGAAGTGATATAATTTCCTTGTGCGTGATGTTCTTGTTGATATATGCTCTCGATCCGGGATTTCTGCTCGTAAGGAGGTGGATATTGGGCTTTGTGGAGATGGGGACAGATCCTTGCGACCAGCGGATATATTGCTTTACTCTTGGGATAGTGGGCGTGATGTGTGTGTTGATCTTACGGGATCGTCGCCCTTGACGCCATCTGGGATGATTGATTTTATGCCAGGGCGTGCGATCGTTGACGCTGCACGACGTAAACGAGTCAAATATGATGCTAAATGTGGGGATATTGGATATGGGTTTCTCCCCTTTTCTTTTTCTTCTTTTGGCGAACTTGAGAAGGATGCAGTAACCTTGCTAAAGCGCATTCGACGATTCTCTATGACTCAAGACATTGGAGCGCGTGCTGCGGTTCATATTTTTAATATGATTGGTTTTGCTATTGCTAGAGGTGTGGGGGCCCAGTTGGTTTCTCGGCTCCCCACTAATTTTTTGTAAATCCTTTGAGTTTTTAATAAAGTGATGTTTATAATTTAAAAAAAAAAAAAAAAAAAAAAAAAATTACTAATAACAATGAAACTAAAAAAAGTAATAATAATAAAAAGGGCGGGAAAACAACTTACGTTCAAATAGGGGATCTTCACAAAATCCATTAGCATCATGGATAGTAAGAATAAAATTATGACCAGTAAGAAAACACAGAACAAACGTTTGAGTGCCATCGATCATATGTTTTTTGCAAAACTGTTCCCATTGAAACCTAAAAAAACCACATGGTTCATCACCATCAAATTCCAACAAAACCCTCATCCAACCATCACACATCCTAACACTATACAAAGTCTTATTCTTAAAGACATAATCTTTAAACAAACTTTTTGGCACCAACTGCAAACATAAAACCAGTAAATTATATATTTAGATTAACAAGAATTGCAAAAACAAAATATAACAACCCTTCAATAAAACTAAACCAAATACATAATGTACCTATCTGGACAAACTCATTTCCGTACTCTTTGTAACACAACTACCAAATTTATGACCACCTTCTATGTTAAGGAAACCATAACCATTATTACCATGCTCGTCAAAATGACTCAAAAGAACATACTGAGCATTTCTTACATCGAATAAAACACTTCAACCATGCTTAAGCTTATTTTCTTCAACATATTTTTCCCATTGTTCACCATATATCATGCCAAAAAGACCATCCACAGAACGAATCTTAAAATCATAAACATTATTCACAAACTTTGCAAACAACCATTCGCAGCTTCTATGATCAGTTAGCTCAAACAACTTTAGTTGGACTTTGATACCATTTTCATCACCATTTTTAAATGTAACTAAGAACGACATTTGTAACGTTTAAGAAACATATTATTATTCATACGACATGAACACTAAAACCAAACTCAACTACATTGTTCAGCATATATCATGCCCAAATCACCATCAACATCACGAATCTCAAAATCATAAATGTTATTCACAAACTTTGCAAATAACCATTCACAGCCTCTACGATAAGTTAGCGCAAACAACTTTAGTGGGACTTTAATGCCATTCTCATCACCATTTTTAAATATAACTAAAAACGACATATGTAACGTTTAACAAACATAAAATTATTCACACGAATATAAATAATATTGTCAATTACAGTTAGTACACAATTCATAATGACTTTGATACCATTCACAACAACATCTGCAAACTCTATTTAAAAAGCATCTGTATGTTTAACAAAACAACCAAAAACCATAATATGTACATAAACACAACTACCAGACACAAACGTAATAAAAAACTTCATAAAAATAACATAAATAAACTTACATAACAAAAAACACACAGTAACACAAGCTAAAAAATAAAACCTCACTCACGCGCTTCATCATATGCTATTTAACAAATGTTGATAAAACTTAAATTTGATATTAAATACATAATAAATAGTTCAAACATACTACAAAAAACGCAGGGGAACACAGAGTAAAAAGTATATATAAACTACAAACACATAAAATACTTTCACATTAATAATCTGATTTCAATAATCCAGCACAAATAAGGCACAATAATTGGGGGTTTTACAAATTAGCAACAATAAACCACGCAATAACAAAAAAAACATATACATCAAACAACATATACCAACAAACAGATACATAATATTAAATTAAAACATGCAGTCTAAAAAGTTCGTTTTTAACACCAAAAAAAAAGGAAACATAATTAAAAAAAAATTCAACTTTAATTATACTAATGCAGACTAATCAAAATCAGTCTTGGTAAATAAACTAATATTGTATATTGGCAAAAATAACAACTGGATTCGTGGAGTTGTTTTGCACTTCGTGATCCTAGGAAGTTAAATAGTTTAGTACTAAATATAATACTTTTCAGAAGTACAAATATAATAATATCTTAATACAAATTAGGTGTACACAATATAATAATAACTAAATATAAAAACACTACCATATTATTTAAACAATAAAAAACTATAAACCAAAAATATAACAACAATTCATTAAAAAAAATGTCATTAATTGAAATTAAAATATCTTAATACAAAACTGAAAAATAATTATTAAAAAAAAAACATAACATTAATTATCCGAAAAAAATCTAAATCAATCATATAGTCATCATCAATATCATGCCCCGAAGCCTGCATCTGCTCAACTAATGTTGTTACTGTTAATACAAATAAACCGTAAAAACGTTTATTAATATTTTGCGATCTCTTTGTGTTTTGTTGATAACAAATATAATGTTATCTTAAGTATAATTATAAGGATACATGTTACTTTTGTAAAGCATTTACATATAGACATTTAAATACAAAAATGTAGTAATTAAGCATTTGTTGTAATTGTTTATAAGGATGGGTAAAAACCATAACCCATGGACCATAACCCATGGATCTTAACCCATACCCAAGTAGACTAGATACAATGTATACTTAGATACATTGAATCTAAAGAAAACCCATGGACCAACCCATAACCAAAAAACCCATGGGCAAAGAGGAGCGTTCCACGGATCCCTAGGATTACACTAGACGGATCCCAAGTGGAAGGGATCCGTGGGATCCGGGGAACAGTGAAGATTTTTTTCCTATAAATAGAGAGTCATTTCTTCATTCTAACTCACCCCTCTTCTTACTAAATCTCTCAAACACTCTCATTCTCTTCTAACATATAGATCACTTGATCTAGAGAGTTGTTCTTCTTTCTTTCTATTGTGATCCTCATATAGGTCCTTCTCTAAGGTAAGATCACGAGCATTCTACAAGTATTCCAAGCAAGGGGTCCTTGATTGATTTGTCACTCCACAAGATTTCTGTAGCGAAGATCTTGTATTTGATATTTCACATATTTGTTGTGTAATAGTCGTGTTGGTTTGGTCCACCGTGTTACGGACTCGGTATCTAGCTTTGTACCGGAAAAAGTGTAAGCAACGTTGTGAAGGCTTCTCCGCCAAGTGAAGGAGTTTGTTGACATAGTGCTTGAACTCTCGAGTAGGTGACTCGGGGAGTGGAGTAGGGCAAGGAAGGTGTCTTTGTAGCTGAACCACTATACATCGGTTGTGTCTTTTCTTTCCCTTCGCTTTACTTTATTTACTTGCTTTATCATTAGATCTATACTTTCTCTACATCCATAAGATCTCACATATTAACGAATCTAAAGTTTTTGAAACTAACGTAAAATCGGCAAAACTATTCAACCCCCCCCCCCTTCTAGTTTTCCACAATTGGTATCAGAGCTAAGTTTATAAAAGTTTTAAAGTAAAATTGTATTTTAAAAACTTTTCGATCACTATGGGTTCTGAAAATTATAAGGAAGGGCAATCTATGTAACGACCACCACTGCTTGAAACTAATGGTTTTATATACTGGAAAAATAGATTCGAAACATATGTGAAATCTAAAGATATTGATCTTTGGTACATTATTGTTGAAGGCGACTTTGAGGCTACCTCAAAAGACGATAAAGGGAATTTAGTTAACATACCTCATGATAAACTAAATGATGAAATGAAGAAAAAGCTTTCTAAAAATAGTGAAGCAAAAATGGTTTTATATAATTCTTTACCGAAAAAGGAATTCGAAAGAATTTCTATGCTTAAAACCTCTAAAGAAATTTGGACTTCTTTAGTTGTAACTCATCAATGCAACCAACAAGTTAAGAATAATAAAATTGATTTATTTGTTCAACAATATGAACAATTTTCAATATCGGATGAGGAAACTATAGATCATTCTTTTACTAACTTTAATACTATTATTACATCTTTACAAGCACTTGATGAATCTTTTTTTAGCCGTAAACATGTTAGGAGATATCTAAGGGCACTTCCATCGAAGTGGAGATCCAAGGTGACAGCGATCGAAGAGTCAAAAGATTTGACAATCCTCACCCTCGACGAACTCATAGGCAACCTAAAAGTCTACGAGCTTGTCCTTGCCAAAGACTCCGAAGCCTCAAAGGTAAAAGAGAAACACAAATCTCTTGCCCTTAAAGCCAAAAAGGCTTCAAGCGATGAAGAGAACTCCTCTTCGAGTAGTGACGACGAGGAGTACGCTATGGCGGTAAGGGACTTTAAAAAGTTCTTTAGAAGAAAGGGAAGATACGTCAAACAACCATATGACGATAAGAAAGGCTTTCGGAAAAGCAAAGAGGACGAGAAGCCAAAGGATGATCGTACTTGCTTTAAATGTGGGGACCCAAACCACTTTATTAGTAAGTGTCCCAAACGGGATGATCAAAAAGCGTTCGTGAGCGGCACGTGGGGAATGAGCGACGAGGAGGACGAAGAAATTTGTCTCATGGCAAATGACGAGGTATGTCACGAATACTATAGTAGTTCATCACTTGATGACGACTCTTTGCATAATGAATATGACAAACTATGCAACATTAGCTTAAAACTAATTAACAAAAATAAGCTTTTAAAAAGTCAAAACCAACGTTTAGATAAAGAAGTCATAGAATTAAAAGCAAAACTAAAACGTTTAGAAAAGGGTAAAATAGCAAGTGGTGAATGTGAACTTTGCGTTCAACTTCAAACACTAGTTGATCATCTAGATTCTAAAATTGCTCGAATGAGTACGAACACCTTATATACAATACTAGATAGTGTTAAAACCGATAACAACCTAAAAGGCTTAGGTATTCCACAACTTGATCCGTCAACTAGTGAAAGTAAAGAAACAAAATTTGTTAAGGCGCTAGAAAAACCAGCCACTGTTGTGGCGGATCCCACGGATCCCCTAAAAAGGGAACCGGCTAGTGTACAGACAGGGATCCGTGGATCTACTGTAGCAAACAGTAGTAATAACGTAGCGTCTTCCTCTAGAACTAATTTTATTATCACTAATAGGAAGAAACCAACTCACGTCACCACTAGACAATGTAACACCCCCAAATTTGGTTTAGCGGAAGCATACATGTTATTTGGGAATGTTACGAAATCGGAGGTCACAACACAAGTAATAAAGAACGGAATACATACTCTGTTTAATTTCATAAAATAGTTTTGAAATATTATCTTACAACATTGTTTAGATAAATGGGCACATCCCATAAGTTCAGTGGTCCCAATTTAAAAACATCAGTTTGTGTAAAAACACTTCTTTTGATACTACTACGACCATTTACCGCCATCTTGCCTTGCATCCAAGTTCACAATTTAAGCACCTAAGAAAATATGCTAAACATGTCAGCTAAAAGCTGGTGAGTTCATAGGTTTAGATTTAAAACAGTAAGTTTGGACCAAAGCAAAGTCATATAATCATTAAAACGAATATAATGTTATATGGATGAATGTCTATTACGTTAGCTCTAAGTTCATGCAACCGATACTACGACAGTTTCTGTATGCTAACAGATATCATACAATATAGGGGCCCATAGCGAGTGTTTTGTCCCTCAACACTCGATTCCGACATGGTATACGTTTCGCCTTGGCCTAAGCAGGGCCAACCGAACGGAGGAGTCACCCTCAATAGATCTATTTATAACATTTGCGCTTCCCAATGGGGAATTGATGGTTCATGAAAAAGGGGCATTCTCTAGGGACATAAGGGCTTAGGCTAAACCACGTAATAGTAATCATGCAATAGTTTAGGTCCATAAAAAGGTTTTTGCATATTTTCTGACCCCAAAATGTATAAAATAATTTATCAAGTAAAAGAGGGGCTATGAAAACTCACCTTAGCAAATGTGCAATCCGAAAGTAAGATTTAGTGATTGTTGTGAAGCGGCACCGACACGCGACCTAGATAAGGAGGGCAATGTTTTAGTTCATTGTTTTAAGTATCACTTACTTAAAGTAATTCAATTGTTTTTATAATTGTAGTAAAACTAAACTTAAGTTTGTAAAAATAATTAAATGGTTTTATTAGTAAGTATATGAGTGTTTACATACTTTTCATGTTGACATCAATATGGTTTTAAAATCCAAAGTTTGATTTGAAAAATAATTACAAAGTTCCACTAGTAAGTATATAAATTTATATATACTTATTTAAGTTGACGCAAATGGTATTGTCAAAATTATAATTAATTTATTTTCTAATTGCATTTAGAAAAATACTTGAGTTAAATTTGAAGGCTCCCAAATTTAATGAATGACAAAATAATATGGTGGTCTCTACTTGTTTAACAAAACTTGTTCCCAATATATATATAATTCTAGACGAGAATTTTACTTGGCATGCATTTGTTTACATATCGGCGTTAAACGTTGACGTAGACAATATTATGTGGATCATGTTTTAAAACATTTGTTGTTTATGTCAAACCATTACACATGTTTACTTGTAGTGAAACTTTTGGCGTTAAGACAATATGTACGAAATAGAAAGAAAAATATGCGGGAATGAGTTTTTGGTTCATAGTTTGACTTCCGATTTCACGCGTTGAGTTTATTTTTGCGGGTTGGCTTAGACTACCAAACGAACACCCGAACTGCCATGGGCTGTGGCCCGGTGTTGTTTGCAGCAGGGGACACGGATTGGACCTGGGCCCGAAGTGAAATATATGTAGGAATGGGCCTGGCTTAAAGATGAATTTGACAATTTCCTTTGGAGATATTCTTGGGCTGTGGCCCAAGGTAATACAGAAAGGCTTTAAGGCATGTTTTTAGTATTTCATTTGGCGCATGAGTTTAATGTGAGCAACCTAGATTCGATACACAAGTAAACCATAGTATATACTAGGATTGGGAAGTCGAGACCTTCTTGACAAGAGTTTAGACTCACAAGACCCGTGTTATCATATTAAAACGGTAAACCATACGCGAGGTATTTAAAAAAGTGGGTAGGGCCAGGGAAAGGTCGAGTACTACCCGACTCGGCTTTACTACCAAAAGAATGAAGTTTTCGACACACTTTCATAGTCCTAAGGTATGTCTATTAGATGGCGGACATGTATATAATGTCGACAAGTTAACAAGGGGTAGTGATCACGTACAAGACTTGCTTCGAACAAGATTGGCTAACATCATTAACTAGAAAATGTGAGCAAAAGGGGTGACTATACCATTTGTTAGTTGAGTACTACTCAACTTGGTTCTACTCGCCAACCATTCTACCATTTCGACAGAAAAACCAAATCGACACCATTTACAAATGACCACTTAAGTCCAAAGTAATATAGATTATTTACCCAACACCAAGACTATGCTTCAAGAACACCTAGTTCCTAGTCATTTTATTTAGCTTTTATAAAACTTATCTTCTCAAATTTTCTTGGTTTATACAACGCGACAGGAATCAAGATTAACAAAACAAATGCCAAAATTTAAATCCCAAATAACCAAACTCACGACTCGACATGGCATCCAAGAACAAATACAATCGACATGACCAAATCATATAACAATTTCTTTGATAAAATTCTCCAACTTAATATCATAAAACAACATAAAAACATTACAACAAGAAGAATGAATAACCTCAACTCGAGAGTGATGGGTGAGGGACGAAAGTGGCTTTGTGGGTTCGAACCAAACGAGACTTGATTTAGCTCCAACACACTCCCAATTACAAAACCCCCAATTCAATTTTTGAAAACCCTAAGTTTCACAAACCCTAATTTTTGGTAAAATTGATGAATAAACTGAGTTGGGCGTTTCACATCTCTACTAGAGATAAATGGAGTGGTTTGGGAAGAGCTTGACCTTCTTTCTCTCCTTGGTGACTTGGTTTGAAGCCGAAAAGATGCAAGTCCCTATAACCTAGGGAGTCTTGAGTTTGACTCTAGGTATGTTGATGTGGATATAAGCTTCTCTTTGGGTGGCTTTGTCTTGATGTGCTTGGACCCATTCGAAAGAGTATCAACGCCTCAAAGTGGTGATTTTGAGAGACAAAAGGTTTCATAGTTTTGATGAGGGAGATGAGAGTATGATGAAAGAAAGGTGTTGGTTTGCTACTTTGGGTGTTTGACCTTCTCGATATGCAGGAGATAGAGGTAGGAGAAGATAGCTTTTCTCTTTTCCTGGTTTTTGGTGCTTTTGTCGTGTGTGGAAGAGAAGACAGAGAGATATACTCTCTAGTTTTTTATAAAGGTTTTCAATTTATAAAAATATAAATGTGTTTATGTATATTTTATACTTATGGTTTAATTGTGTAAATATATGTACTTGTGTTACACTTATGTATTAATGGTGTTTGAGCCTTATAGAAGTCTTTATTTAAGTGTAAGTGTAAGTGTGTTAAATACTTTGTGTGTCCCGCGATATTAAATCGTGACTGATGTATTAATGCTTGAAAATTTTTATGATGTAATAACTTATGGATACATTGCTGAGATATTATTGTCTGGGTAATATTTTTCAATTACGAGAGTTTATTTAGTTGCTTTGTTTGCCCTTATCATAGTGTCGGTACGAGTGCAGTGTCGGTCACTGGGAAAAACGAGATAACCTCTCGTCTTACAATTTATTCATAAGACAAAAATGAAATATTTATGAAGTAAAATGAATGCAAAAGTGATGCAATAGTCTACTGTATGCGAGTTAACTACTCAAATGATCAGGTAAAGCTTATGCATGCTTAATGACTAGATTTAGTAAAAATAAATTATCATTTACTAGTTAAATTTTAGTGAAAATTTACCGTGTGTCACATCCTCTCCGCCTTAGAAGGGAAAACCGTCATCGGTTTTCAGTTAGAATTACTTGCAGAAGTTGAGAAAAGATGTGGGTATTTACTCTTGAATTGGTCTTCACGTTCCCACGTGTATTCAGGACCTCTTTGAGAATCCCAGCGGACTTTGACGATGGGGATGCGGCTTTGCTTAATCCGTTTGATCTCTCTATCCATAATCTCAATGTTTCTCGACGAAATTCAACCTTTCGTCGACTTGGATCTCTTCCAAGGGAATAGCAAGAGTTTCATCAGAAAGATATTTCTTCAAGTTGCACACGTGGAACACGTTGTGAACAGAGCTGAGTTCTTGTGGTAATTCGAGTTGGTATGCTACCGGTCCGATTCTTGCGAGAATTTTGAAAGGTCCAATGTAACGAGGATTTAACTTCCCACGTTTTCCGAAACGGATTACACCTTTCCATGGCGCAACTTTTAGCATGACTTTATCTCCCACTTGAAACTCAAGTGGTTTCCTTCTTTTGTCTGCGTAGCTCTTTTGACGGTCACGAGCTGCTTGTAGTCGGTTTTTGATTTGTACAATCTTCTCAGTAGTTTCTTGAATTAGCTCCGGGCCAGTAAGTTGACTTTCTCCGACTTCGGCCCAACACACGGGTGATCTACACTTTCGACCATAGAGTTCTTCATATGGTGCAGCTTTGATGCTTGTGTGATAGCTGTTGTTGTAAGAAAACTTGGCTAATGGCAAGTGCTTATCCCAGCCATTTCCAAAATCTATCACACACGCTCTTAGAATATCCCCCAGAGTTTGGATGGTTCTTTCGCTTTGCCCATCAGTTTGAGGGTGGTAAGCGGTGCTCATGTCAAGGTTAGATCCTAAGGCGTCTTGAAGTGATTTCCAGAAGTTTGAGGTGAAACGGCTATCTCTGTCCGAGATGATGGAGATTGGTACACCATGACGTGCGATGATTTCCTTCAGGTACAATTGTGCAAGTTTGTCCATTCCGTAGCTCTCCTTCATCGGTAGGAAATGTGCTGACTTGGTGAGACGGTCAACTATTACCCAAATAGTTTCGTATCCATTAGAGGTTTTAGGCAGCTTGGTAATAAAGTCCATTGTTATGCGTTAACATTTCCATTCGGGAATGTCGGGTTGTACTAGTAGATCTGAGGGTCTCTGGTGTTCGGCTTTGACTTTTGAGCAAGTTAAACACTGGCTGACATATGTTGCAATGTCAGCTTTCATGTTTGGCCACCAGTACAATTTCTTCAGATCGAGATACATCTTGTCGGATCCTGGGTGGATGGAGTATTTAGATTTATGAGATTCGTGCATAATGATATCGCGAATTCCTCCGTAAAGTGGAATCCAACTTCGCTCTTTGAAACACAAGGTTCCATCCGACCTTTTTACGAATCCATTCTCACTTTCTGGCATTCCGTAAAGGTTCTCATTCGGACGATTTTCTTCTTTGAGTGCTTCTGATTGTGCCTCAAGAATCTTGGATGGAAGAGGTGAACTAATTGTCATACCCAATGATCTGACTCTGAGAGGTTTTGGTCGCTCTTTTCTACTGAGAGCATCATCAACTACATTCGCTTTACCCGGATGGTAACGAATCTCGCAGTCGTAATCACTGAGTAATTCCAACCATCGGCGTTGTGTCATGTTTAGTTCTTTCTGATCTAAAATGTGTTGTAGGCTTTTGTGATCGGTGTATACGACACACTTCGCGCCATATAAATAATATCTCCAAATCCTGAGTGCAAACACAAATGATCCTAACTCCAGGTCATGCGTTGTGTAATTATTCTCGTGAGTTTTCAACTGACGAGAGGCGTATGCTATCACCTTCTCTCTTTGCATTAACACCGCTCCTAGCCCCTTGTGTGAAGCGTCGCAATAAACAACAAAGTCTTCACTACCCTCTGGTAGGGCCAAGATAGGTGCACTACATACCTTTTCTTTAAGGAGTTGAAAAGCTTCTTCTTCTTTTTCTCCCCAGTCAAACTTGGTGTTTTTCTGGGTTAGCTTGGTTAAAGATTTGGCAATCTTTGAAAAACCTTCGATAAATCTTCTGTAGTACCCAGCGAGTCCTAAGAATTGGCGTATTTCAGTGGGAGTTGTGGGTGTCGCCCAATCCTTTATTGACTCAATCTTAGCGGGATCTACATGAATACCTTGGCTGTCAATTACATGACCTAGAAATTGCACAGTCGATATCCAAAACTCACACTTTGAGAACTTAGCATATAGTTCCTCCTTCTTTAGCAATTCCAGGATTAATCTAAGATGCTCCTCGTGGTCTTTCACACTCTTGGAATAAATTAGGATATCGTCAATGAAAACGATCACAAATTTATCCAGGTAGGGTTTACACACTCGGTTCATGAGGTCCATGAACACAGCTGGTGCATTGGTTAACCCAAAAGGCATGACTTGGAACTCGTAATGTCCATAACGAGTCCTGAAGGCAGTTTTGGGAATATCTTCTTCCTTAACTCTTAATTGATGGTATCCGGACCTTAAGTCGATTTTTGAATAAAAACTCGAACCTTGAAGTGGATCGAATAAGTCATCGATCCTCGGGAGTGGGTAACGGTTCTTAATGGTTAGTTTATTCAACTCACGATAGTCGATGCACATTCTGAAAGTTCCTTCCTTCTTCTTGACAAATAGGACTGGTGCTCCTGATGGTGATGAGCTCGGTCTAATGAACCCTTTTTCCGCAAGTTCCGAAAACTGGTTTGATAACTCCTGGAGTTCCGTTGGAGCTAATCGATAAGGTGCTCTTGCCACAGGTGCGGCACCAGGCACTAAATCGATCTGAAATTCAACCTGTCGGGTTGGCGGAAGTCCTGGTAAGTCTTCAGGAAAGACCTCAAGAAATTCTCTCACTATTGGCACGTCTTCGAGACGTTTTTCTTCCGTTTCTGTTTTGTCTTTTCCGGTGACTTGCGCTAGGAAGATGTGACATCCTTCCTCGATACACATCAACACCTTGGTACAAGAAATGACATGTAGTCTTGAAGCGCTCCTTCTATCACTTTTGTCTCCTTCTACAGTTAGGACTTCATCTCCATAGGGTACTTGGACGAGCTTCTCGTCACAAATGATGGCAGCATGGTATTTTGATAACCAATCCATCCCGATGATGACGTCGAAACTACCCAATTCTACTGGTATTAAGTCAATGTTGAATGGGTGGTTTAACAGATTCAGGGTGCAACCTCTTATGATGGTATCTACCCTTTCTACGTTACCGTTAGCTAGTTCCACATTGTATGCATTTCCTAATGCAGTTGGGGCAATATCGAGTAATGGACTAAATGCATCAGAAACAAAACTCCTATCGGCTCCCGTATCAAACAATATGGATGCATAATGGTTATTTATAAGGAACGTACCCGTCACAACATTCGGGTCTTCCTGAGCTTCCACTTTGGTCACAGCATAGACTCTTCCACGAGCTCCTTCGCCATTTCCCTGGTTACTCGGCTGTCCAACATTTCCCTGAATTCTGCCATTTCCTTGGCTTTATGGATTTCCTCGGTTTCCTTGATTTCCTCTATTGCCTTGGTTTCTGGTCTTTCGGCATTCATTCTTATAATGCCCTTTCTCACCACAACCAAAGCATGTTATAGCAGCTTTTGGGTCCTGAGCTGGTGTTGTTTGAACCGTCGCCAATGACTTGGACCTGCAGTTTCTGGTCAAGCGTTCGATTTTCTGACAGTTACAGCACTTGACTGAACACGGTCCTTTGTGATGCAGTGTCCATCGGTTACACAGTGGTGAAGTCCCTGCGTACGGTTTCCTTTCTCCCATCCCATCTGCATAATCTCTAGCAACATTTTGCTTTTGTTCTGATTGTTGTTGTTGTTACCACGGTATCCATTGTTGTTGTAGCTTCGAGAGTGGTCATCCCATTTCCTCTTATTGTCAACCACCTTGTCCATGGAATCCTCAATCACTTGGTCCATGAGTTTGTTGGCTACTTCAATGGTTTCGTGAAGATCAATAGCCTTAGAGGTGGTGACATTGCCCTTGATAGATTGGGGCAATCCTCCGATGTACCTCTCCAACAATCGGGTCTCAGTTTGAACCATTTCAGGGCACAGTAAAGCTAGTTCTTGAAAAAGCTGGTTATAAGCAGCCATGTTTGTGTCTTGAACTTTGAGGTTCCAAAACTCATGCTCGAGTTTCTTGATCTCATTACGAGGACAGTACTTTCGAAGTACCATCTCCTTGAAGCTTTCCCAGGGCATGGCATAGGCAACATCCATGCTTGCAGATTTCAAGAAGTTATTCCACCAAGTCAAGGCAGCATCCGTGAAAGTGAACGATGCATACTTAACCTTAGCCTCTTCTTCACAGTTACAGATTCGGAACACAGTCTCGAGCTTCTCGATCCATCTAGTCAGACCGACAGCTCCTTCGGTTCCACTAAAGCCTCCAATCATGGTCTTACGAAAGTCTTGATAGGTACAAGTGCGGTTGTGGGTGGATGGTCTCGAAGTTCCAGCATTAGTAGACGAGTGGTTTGCTGCAGCCAAAGCGGCATTCACTCGCTCATTGACCAGTTGGTCTATCGTAGCTTGATTCATGGTAGGTTGAATTGGAGTAACTCTAGCAGGAGTAGTGGCTTCGGCAGTCTGATCGTGTGGGACTCTGTTTGGAATAGCAGTGTTTACAGCTCGGTTGCGAGTAACTCTCGCTGGAATAGGAGCATTGGAAGCTCCACCATGATCGGTACGGTTTGATCTTCGTTTTGGCGGCATTTCTGTAGTAAGAAAGGTGATGAGATATAGAACCTTTTAAACAAGGTAAGTGCTAGGTAATAGTGTAAATATCGCAGATAGATCATATGAGCAATCTATGAAAGAAAAGACAATTGGATAGGAAAATAAGCTTGACATAGATAGAATTTCGGTTACAAGGTTCCTAAAGTACATGATGAGATACTAGATGGAATATAACTGAAATACAACTGAAATACAACGGAAATACAAACTAAAGTACAAGAGTAATAACTAACACTAACTGTTATAATCCAGTTTAGTGCGATACATCATGCAATAGGATCTAAGGATTTCCACGCTCAGCACGTAGTCGCTCAATGCTAGCCACCAACTCTCGCTGCGTAGCCTCTAAGCTCGCGATACGTCTCATCTGAGATGCTAGCATGGACTCCAAACCTGTGGTCCTCTGCCACTCTTCTCTGGCAGTATCTCTAGCAATCCATTGGATGCGCTCTAGCTCCTCAAGTCGGCCGTGCATCCGGGCTTGACCTCTGTCCAACACCCGTGTTCTGCTGTTCAATCCTCTAACATCCTCAACCTGAGCCTCAAATCTGTAACCCAACAGGATTCTCTCATGCCTCTCTAGCTCCATACTCTCAAACAACACATCTGTGACGCGGTCTAGACCCTCAACACGCTGCTCGCAAGCCTGCAAGCGTGCTGGAACTACTCTCTCCAACTGATCAGTGTGGACCCCTAGCAAGGTCTCATGAGAACCCAACTGAATAAGTATTCTCTCAGTGAGAGTCAGCTCCTCATCATCTGGAGATCCAGATATATCTGGCACTGGTTGTGCCTCACTCGGTGCAGTTACCTCAATGGTCTCGAGCTGTCTAGTAGTGTGAGCAAGACGCTCTATGTCTGATGCAGATGGTATGAATGAAGGTGATGATGGACTGTAGCTCGGACTCGCGATATGTGGTACAGAACTGACCAAACAACCAATATCTCTCCAAGCAACCTCATCACTCTCCTCCTGGCTACGGAGGAAAGCAGCTCTCTATCCTAACCCAAATGGTGCATCAATATCCATCTCCTCGCCCAAGCTCTGAGCCATCCTGGAGCTTTGTCCTATCTCTCGAATACTCTGGACAATCTCCAGACCCAGTGTATCCATATCTGCTGTTGTGCTAACATGTCTAGGGACACTCTCAATCGGCATAGGCTCTGGTAGCTCCTCCTCCGGATCCTCTTCCGAGTCTTCTTCCAGATCTTCTTCTGGGTCTTCATCTGAGTAGGAATCAGTAGCTCTCCTAAGTCTCTGGTGGGGTGGTGACTCAGTGGACGATGGTGTTAGTGACCCTGAAGTAGTGGAAGGACCCATGTAGGCAGCGCGGGTCATCTGAGAAGCTAGTGCAGGCATGAATGAGTACCGCTCTCTATATCTAGGTACTCTCACGATCATGTGGGGTTTTCGCCTGCGTGTCAACAAAGCTGATGGAGTGGTGGTAAGGGTCAGTACAGATGGAGTGGGTGCAGTGACTGGCTGAGCTGCTGTAAGATATAACTTTTCACATACACATCAAACCATAACACAAAGTAGCATATAGATGGAATTCTAGAGAGAGAAAGTTAGAGGTTTAGGGAACTTAGTGAGAGAAAGTGAAAGATATTATTATGAGCTCCAACTCTCTACCTTGGAAGGTAGAGAGTATTTATAGTCTTACATAACTCGCCACACTTTGGGCTGTGGATCAGGCATACAGTGGGTAAAGACCCGTCCGTCCTCCACGGTGTTACTTAACTAAATTACAACTTAACTTAACAGAATTACGACTACGAGCTTTCTAACGATTACATATACTTGAGGTGACCGACACTTTAATACCGGGAATTTCTAATTCCTAACAATCTCCCCCTAAGGGAGGTCACCTCAATCATGTACCAAAATTACATAGAATACAAATAGATAATACATTAACAATTGATCTTGCATTCTTGATGTAGTCCTTTGCTCCTAAGCTCGTAGTCATTGATTCTTCACAATGCATGTTTGGTTATTCCAAGTGGAGGTCTTTTACTGATCCACGTGATGATAAGTTTGAGCCATCTTTGGAGATCATCAGCTATCAACAATCTCTGACACATCCTTTGTGGTGTTGGTATTTTGTGATGTTGTGACTTTGGGACCGACATGCTCACATTCTGGATCATGAAATCTTCTCATCAGAGTAGCGGAAGCTTTTGTTGAATCATGATATTGGCAGCAGCGAAGCAGAAGCTTGGTGTGAAATATCAGAGTCATTGATGCACTAGTCATGATTTCTTTGAGTTGAATGTGTTAAGTGAGCATGCGGCTGTGGATTGACCGCTCCATTCTGATCAGCTGCAAACGTCGGGCGTACCTGCAAACAACAGTTAGCAATAAATCGCACAAAAGTGTCTTTGATCACTTTCGTTGAATTGAGGTACACGGCCCACGGTTCCCCGTTGATCAGTACAAGTACTGCCTGTGATCAGGTAGGATTCCTAAGAATCTCCTTGACAGGGTTTCGCAGCTGTTCTAGCTGTTCTCAAACTGGAACATCTCAAAGAAGATAACACGGAGTGAGTGAACCAGCGAATTTTAAGTCCACTGATTGATGAAAAGAGATTTGAAAAACAATCGTGTATTGCTCAATAGAAATTGTTTTTGCAATACAACGAAGGTTTTATTGAAAATCAATTATCAATCATAAAAATACCTTTTGGTTTGAAAAATGAGTACACAGTCAATGTGCTAAAGAAAAGAGTTTATTAAGCACAACGACCGGTTTTTCAGAGGCATCCGTCAATCCATAACCTGAACCAGGATTGATTCAAGAGATTGAATCGCCCCATTGTTTCTGTTCAGTTGTCACATGGTTGATCTATATAATAGATCTCACATGCCACCTACCAGGAGCTTGTTTGATGTTGGCTCCAGAAGGCTTTCCATCTTCATTGTGAATATGTAAACACATCACTCAGATGTTCTGGAAATACCACAAGGATAATGCGTAGGACTCAAGATATAATCTCTCTTTCCACATTGTGTGAAACAGAGAATCTTCATTGAGAGTGTCCTAATGAGATTTATTGATGATCTCGTGGCTCTAGACATAATTTGTGCATATTTGGATCCTGTGCCGGAGACTAGGGAGAGGGTCTCCTTCTTCAATATCAACCATCTCTAAGAGAAAGTCGATAGATAATGTCGGTTCCCCGTGAGAATGAAACAAGTCCTTTTAAGAGGAACTTGAGTGGTTTGGAAAGTTGAAGTGCAGTGCGTCACTGGGTCCATGACGTCTTGTCTTCAATACCGATGTTACCATCAGTAGCATATGAAGTGAACCCGGTTTCTGCCCTAAGGTTGAATTAATGGAGGGCTATTTGTTTTCACCCTATTTTCATTCAATTCTTTTTAATTCTTCAACCCCTTCAGTGCTTACCGAGACTTCATAGCTATTACCTTGTTGGGTTTATTCCAGTACTAGCTCAGTCTTAGTCCGCACACTTCCCATATCTCATTTTTCTCCTTTTCTCATCATACCTAAGGACTTCTACACTAACTAGTGGATTGTCCCTGGGTAGATCCCTCCGGTTCTGGCGGATCATGGGAACCAATACCTAACCTTATCATCCTTATATCACCGTACGTAAAGTAAAGTTGGTCGGTCAATTTGGTATTGTTCGTCTGCCATTGGATCCAATTGAAAACCTTTTGAAAATCAATTCAGATACTTGTGATATATTATCAAAGCATTTTGTACCTGAATTGTTTTTTGATATTTTTAGAACGAGAACTCCCCCTCAACATGTGCATCAAGTATTTGAAAATGTTTTGCACACGGAGGCAAGAGAAAGAATTAACTTCTTTGATTACCATTTTTCTAAAAGATATCAACATCACTTCCCTCAACAAATCAAGTAGATATAGCATTTCCGGGAAGGATGAGGTTTCCATAAATTCGCTCCCCCTCAATATGTGCCTCGAGGTTTGAAAAGAGTTTTGCACATACTAGAGGGAACCTGCACATTGGGAAACGTAGATCACATTTCAGATCATAGGTTTAAGATAGATGCTCCCCCTCAACATGTGCATGGAAAATTTGAAATCGTTTGTCACATGAGGGCAGGATAGCATGTACATCCTTATAAAACCATTTACCTATTTATCAGTTTAAATCCAATTTAAATCACACATTCTCCCCCGATCACAATTATCAAATCATTTGAGATTTGTGATCTCTTATAGATTTAAATTGATTTTGAAAGCTTTTAAGGAGAATTGTGACTTGATTGTGAAAGTGTTTGAACTGATAAGGATCGGATTTTAAGACTTTAAACTCCATTGATAAAACATGCCTGTATATCTTTTGAAAACAATTTAATGCCAAATAACTTTTTAATTTAATTGAAATCATTCTCCCCCTCAATCAATGACATAGGTTGTTGATTGAGAGATAGAGATTTTGACAAATAAGTCCTGCTGATTTTCAAAAATAGAGATCGAGTTATTTTTCAAAGCATTTGGTTTTCAGCAGATAAATGTTTATAGAATCAGAGTATGGAATTTGAAAACATGTTAAAACATGGCTCTGTTCTTTCTTTTAAAACCGGGTTATTGCCTGAAAATGACAATAAACCATTTCTCTTTCTCCCAAAAATATTTTTTTATTTTTTGAATTTTTTTTTTTTTTTTTTTTTTTTTTTTTTTTAAGAATTCGAACAACATCTAAAGTCCCGTGTCATTCTTTGAATGACAGCACAAAGACCGTAGATATTATCGAATCGAGAGAAATATGACAAAATGACAATATTTTTTTGAAGATTTTTCGAATTTTTCAAATTTTTATGGATTTTGAAGGTTTTATATTTTTCTATTTGATTTTTGAAGGTTTTATAATTTTGTATTTTGATTTTCGAATAGATATATACAAGAGATAGATGAAGATAGACCTTTACTCCTCGTCTTCCTCCTGAAGACGTTTGAGAGTTTCTGGTTGAAGGCTTTTCAAACCAAGACGTGGAAGAATAAACTCAAAACGTTCTCTTGGAAGAGCTTTGGTGAAGATGTCCGCTAACTGATATTCAGACCTCACAAAATATAGTTCCACCACACCTTTTTCCACTTGTTCCCTGATGAAATGATGTCGAATTTCGATATGCTTTGCTCTTGAGTGTTGGACGTTGTTGCATGAGAGAGCAATAGCACTTTTATTATCACAGTACAGAGGGATTTTGTTGAATTCAAAGCCATAGTCAGATAATTGAGATCTCATCCATAAGATTTGAGCACAACAAGATGACATGGCTATGTATTCAGCCTCTGTAGAGGAAATAGAAGTACTCATTTGCTTCTTTGAGGACCAGCTTACAAGCTTATCACCCAAAAACTGAGCACCTCCTGACGTACTTCGACGTGTATCTTGACAACCTGCATGATCAGCATCTGCATAGGCCGTTAGTGACATACTGGTGTCCTTCGGGTACCATAGTCCCATATTGATGGTTCCTTGGAGATACCGAAAGACCCGTTTAACTGCTTCAAGGTGCTTTTTAGTAGGCTTAGCCTGGTATCTTGCACACATGCACACAGAGAACAAGATGTCTGGTCTACTAGCAGTGAGATACATCAGGGATCCAATCTTACTCCGATATTTCGTTTGGTCAATCATGATCCCTGAGAGGTCCTCATCTAATTTGGTTCGGTCAATCATGGGGGTGTCAACAGGGTCACTTGAATCAAATCCAAATTTCTTTAAAATCTCTGTTGCATATTTAGATTGATTAATGAAAATGCCTCCGGGACTTTGAGAAATTTGTAATCCCAAGAAAAATGACATTTGTCCCATCATTGACATTTGAAACTTTGAACTCATTTCATTTGAAAACCGATCACATTCCATTGGGTCAGTCGAGGCAAAAATAATATCATCAACATAAATTTGAACATGAATCAAATGTTTGCCTGACTTCCTGGTGAACAATGTAGGATCAACTGCTCCTTTGATGAATCCGGTTGATAGAAGAAACTTTGACAGTGTATCATACCAAGCCCTTGGAGCTTGCTTTAAACCGTAAAGAGCCTTCTTCAAACGATAAACGTGAGTAGGATGCTCTTGATTCACAAATCCTTCAGGTTGGCTGACGTAGACGACTTCTTTAAGATCTCCGTTTAGAAATGCCGTCTTTACATCCATCTGATAAACTACCATGTTCTTACTAGCAGCATTAGCCAGAAAGATTCTGATTGCCTCGATTCGAGCAACTGGAGCAAAAGATTCTTCAAAGTCTATACCCTCCTCTTGACGATATCCTTTAGCAACTAATCGAGCCTTGTTCTTCAATACATCACCATGCTCATCAAGTTTTACTTTGAAGATCCATTTAAGAGCTATAATCATAGCACAGTCTGGAGCAGGTACTAACTCCCATACATCAAGACGATCAAACTCATGAATTTCATCTTGCATGGCATTGAACCAGCTGTCTTCATTCATGGCGGTTTTAACATCTTTTGGTTCGATCTTAGATAGTACGGAGTTGAAAAAGCACCATAAGGCATCGGTTGCAAGTTGTTTCCGGGTTGATACAGGACGAGAGGGATTTCCAATGATGTTGTCTAATGGATGATCGTGAGTCCATTTTCTGAGGTGTTCATGTGGCATTTGTTGAGGAACTGAGGTAGCTGAGTCGATGTCTCCTGAAGAAGATGGTTCTAATGATGATTCAGGAGTAGCAAATATGTTTTCAAATGGAGCATCTTCAGGAGTCGCAAAGGGATTAACTTCATCATTGATGCCAGAAACATTTCCATGATGTACATTTGAAGAATGATGATTTGTTGATGAGACTGAAGGATCAGCAGCAGGTGCTTCTTGACTTACAGATATTGAGACTGATGGATTGACTTCATTCACTGGAATATGAGCATCCTCTGTTGTAGGGATCAGCACCTCATTAGTAGTAGACTCATACAGTTCATCAAACATGGGATCAAACAATTTCTTTACATCATCTTCAGATGGAGGTACATATGGAGTTTCTTGAGAGGAGTTTGGAACAAGGGATGAACCAATAGGACTGTTTTGAAGTGCGGGTCCTGAGCTGGAGTGTCCAGGAGCCATTTGACCGGTCAGCTCATCAAACGTAACGTGAATTGTTTCTATGATATTTCGGGTTCTTTTGTTGTAGATTCGGTATCCCTTTTTGTTTGATGCATATCCTACAAATACTCCAATGTCAGCTTTGGCCCTAAGTTTGCCTAAGTCTTGACCCTCATTAGTTGGATAGCACAATGCACCAAACACACGAAGGAAATATAGATTAGGTTTTCTGTTGTGGACAAGTTCATATGGAGTTTTTCCATGAATGGTGTGAATCAGGGAACGATTTTGTGTGTAGCATGCAGTGGCAATTGCTTCAGACCAGAGAAACATTGGAACCTTTGAGTAGATCAGCATTGTTCTAGCAGCTTCAACAAGGGTACGATTTCGTCTTTTAACTACACCGTTCTGTTGTGGGGTTCGTGGAACACTTCTTTGATGGCTGATTCCAACGCTTTCATAGAATTCACTAAGTTGTTTGTTGACAAACTCAGTTCCATTGTCTGTTCTGATAATTCTGACAGTTTTGTTAAGTCGAACCTGCAGCTGTTTGATGAGTTTGATGATGATATCTGGAGTTTCATCCTTTGTCCTTAAGAACTTGACCCAGGTGAATCTAGAGTAATCATCAACCACAACTAACACATATTTCTTCCCAAAGATGTTCTGCACCCTCATTGGTCCACATAAATCCATATGAAGCATATGAAGAACTTCTGTGACAGAGTTAGTAGGTTTGGGTTTATGGGCATACTTCTTGCTTTTTCCCAATTGACATGCTGAACAAAGATGATCCTTTTCATACTTTAGTCTAGGTAAACCTACAACTAAGTCCTTTCTGGAAAGATCGTTGATGGTGCCGAAGTTCAAGTGATTGAGACGACGATGCCATAACCATGACTTTGTTTTTGAAGCCTTAGATAACAAGCAGATTGGAGAGGCCCTCATCATGTCATCGATAGAGATGGTGTAAAGGTTTGAGCCACGAGTTCCTTTTAACAGTTCCTTACCATTAAGATCTCTAACAAAGCAGGTATGTTTTCTAAAGGCTACTTCTAGATCAGAATCACAGAATTGACCAACAGAGAACAGATTATGACCTAAACCTTCCACATAATACACTCTAGAGATGACACTATCACCAACAACATAATCTCCATAACCCATAATAGCACCGAAATGATCATTACCAAATCTAACAGTCCCGATGAATTTGCTCACGAAGTTCATGAGCCGCGACCGGTCTCCAGTCATATGCTTGGAACAGCCTGAGTCCAGGTACCACAGAACGATTTGAACGATCTGCAGTTGAACACAGACAAGAATGGATAACTGGATAATTGGGATCCCCATGCAAGAATGGGTTCCATTTGGTTAGTAACAATGTTTGGAACACCCACATCAGAAATAGAAGAATTCATATCAGAAAGTGAGGCAATGGAATCGATGTGAATAGATGCAGTACTAGTGTCAGTATTAGCCCTGTTCACAGTGTGATCACTTCTTAAGGGAATAGTTCTACCAGTAGGCATCCATTTTCTAGTGGGCATTATCTGATTAGTCTTAAGACCAACAGGTGTCCAATAAAAGCCTATTTTACTGAATGTTCTTCCTGTGGGTTTCCACTGTTTTCTAACTTTCTTACGTTTTTGCCTCTTAGCCTTCCTAGCATGAACTTTAGCATTAACAATATTAACTGGACAATTAACATCATAAGGCAGAACATTAACACCACATTCATGATTAGAAACAGAATTCAAGCAGACATCAGTACAAGGTTTGCAAATAGTATCAGAATTCGAATTAATTACAGTACGCCTATGGCTAATACTAGAATCAACACGATTCGTTTTATTCGATTCAAACGTAAAGTTCCTAGATTGTTCTTCTACTCTTTTCCAGTGGACATTCTTAGCTTGCGAGGTCCTATCATTCCTTGTATTGTCTTGAGACTTTGACCTGCTCCTTTTAATGTCACTGATTACTCCTGTAGAGGGAATGGGAACATTAGTTTGTTTTACTACTCTTTGCACCACCTGTTTAGATGTGCTGGGATCTGAACTACAAGCAGGTGCGCTAAGGTTCACTTTCTTAACACTAGAGGTACTGAGACTAGTACTCCTAGAAGGTACATTTGAGTTCACTTTCCTAGCATTGACAGATCTAGAATCTGAGCTACTCAATGGTACACTACTCCTCACATTCAAGCCATTGGGAATCGAGTGCATGTCATGTTTGGCCTTAGGCATTGAGCATGGAATCAAAGGGTTAACTCTCTCACCTAATGTCTTTGGGCATATTGTGATCAAACATTCTAAGATTTCTTGAGATCGTTTGGCATATAAGCATGCATGTCCAATTGCATTATCATGAGGTTTTTCTAGCTTATCCTCTTCAACAATCTCACGCAGGCATTCTAAGCAATCCTTAAGGGATGAGAAATATGTTTGAATGGCAAGTTTGTTGTTCCTTAGATGAGGGGGGACATATGTCACAGATACATCATATTTATTACTAGAGTGAACCTTAGATACAGCATTCTCCTCATTGATCATTGGCATTTTCCCTTTTACCTGACTCTTCAGATTCTCAATTTCCTTTTGCAATGAAGTTATTTGTTCGTTTTTTTTGTTACGAGTGACTTTAATTGATTCAAACAACTCATTGAAATGACGTTTAACCTTTTCATTTTCTTCTAGAAAACTTTCGTTTTCCTTTTGTAAAGCATTTACAAGGTTTTGTAGATGAAACGTTTGAGAATTCTGAGAATCTAAAGGAGGAGGCATTTGGGAGCCTGTCACATTGTTCGTTTGACCCTTTAATTGAGAGATTTGGGCTTTCAACTTTCTGATCGTGTTACACTGAGCTTGAATCTGTTCATCTCGTTTGTTAATTTGAAAAACTGCATCAAACTCTGGAGCATCTGCAGATGTCTTGATATTTGAAGTTTTGACATTTTCTTTGAGATGTTGATATTTTAGTTGTAGATTAAAATACTCAACTTCTAGGTTAGAAAAATGTTTAACCAAATTGTCGTGATCATCCAGTTCAATTTTCTCATTTAGTTTAGATTTGGTTTTTTCAAGCTCAATGACACGATCATGGGAGACTTTCAGGGCCACAGATAGTTCATGAAATTTGGAAGCATTAATAGAGCAATTTGAAGCAGTGAAAAAGACATCTTGAGCAACACATTCAGTAATAAGATTCTCATTCAATGTATGCAGGTTCTTCCTCTCAATCTCATTATATTTTAGTGCACGCTCATAGTCACTAATTTCAACTATTATTGCATCAAATTCCTTTTCCATTCCCTTAATATCTGTTTCTATCCCCTTTTTAAGACTCTCAAAGTGATCTTTTAGAAGTTTAAAGAAAGGCATGACCTCAGTTAAATAACATTCTTTCATTTGTTCAAAACCCCTTTCTCCTTCAGTTATGCCAGTGGGTGTGATCCTTTTCTTGCAAGTTTTCTCAAAATCAACAAATAGTTGAAAAATAACGTATTGGCTAATTAAGGTCTTGCTTTTAGTGGCAATTGTTCTAGGAACAAGATGCATTGGTGTGTTAGGAGGATACACAGTTGCTCTAGGCATTTTCCAAAGGGGAGGGTTTGTTACTGCAATATTTTCAGCTTTCTGCTTATCTAAATCCATTTTCCAGAAGACTTGTTCGGGAGTCAACAATGTCTGAGTCTTAAACTTGTTCAAGGAAATCCAGTTTTCCTTCTTGTAGTCATGGGGAGTGATAATTACTTTCTTCTCTTTGCACTTAGGATCATTTAGTTTCTTATTCATCTTCTCCCTAGTGACTTCATCTAATTTCTTGTCATCCTCAGTGCACTCAATGCAACTAGGTTTTTGTCTAGGTTTAAGAATCTCATTTCCATCATAGATAACACTTTGAGCTGCTTTTGCTATCTTTCCATACTCAGGGTTGGGTTTATCTATAATGGGAACACTATGCTTATCGCTTAGAACTCTATGCTTAGTGATCATGTGAGCAGTCTGAATGGTGTTTCCTTGCATGTACAACTTGTTTTCAAGTTTGTTTTTCAAAGTTTTCAGATTAGAAAAATCTCTCAAGAGCTTTGATTCTTTTGCATTAAATTCTTGCTTAAGCATTTTCACATTTTCTTGAAGTTCTTGTTTTTGCTTAGCTGTTTTAGAAAGTTTTTCTTGCAAAGAATTTAATTCTTGTTTCAATACTTCTTCTCTAAAATTACTTTTTCTAATTACTGTACGCACTTGGTCATCCATTTCCTGCTCACGAGTGGTCAACTCAAATTTTGCACGTTGTTCGTAAATAGCAACACGTTCCTTATAGGCATTTAGTTCAGAAAATATGGAATCATCAGGAGCACATGCAGTGTATTCATCAAAGACATAGTCATTGTTGACTGCAGAAGATGCATCACTTGGTACAACTTCACTTTCACTTTGTTTCACGTATTGATCGTATGGGACAATATTGATATTACCCATATTTTCAATATTTGATTAAATAGTTTCAGTTGGTTGTACTTTGTCATGCATCGGTTGCACATCAGCATCATCATATAGCTTTAATACCTCTGAGATGAGTTTGTCCTTGGATGGGCCAGCTTGCGGTGAAGAAGAGATCTTGGGAGAAACCATTGGAGAGATGCTAGCCATAAAGATTGTGTGTGCAGTAGGTCCATCATCTACATCCGAGTCGTATGCATCACAGTCAGCGACTTGAAAGGCGTTCTGATGATTGTGACCTATCTCCTGAATAGGCTGCTCATCCACATCTGCATCATAGGTCTTGGCATTGCCCTCAGCAAGAAACAGCAATTCCTCTTCATCCAACGCAGCACCATTGTCCTGAGCTTGTGCCAGCAACATCTTATCTCTGAAGTAATCAGCATTCTGTGGACGCTTTGGAGATGTGCAGTTCCTTGCAATGTGTCCTTCACCACCACAGTTATAGCATTTGATTGGCTTAGGTTGACCTTGGTTACCATTTCTTCCTCGATTCTGGTTTCCAACATAACCTCTCCCAGCTCCACCTCTTCCCTGATCATACTGTCTTTCCTGAACTGGTTGCACCACGATCCTTCCATCTTTAACAGTGGCTTGATTATGTGGGTTAGATGCAGTTCTGAGGTTGTTGTTGGTTTGTGGGAGAGAATTCATGTTTTGACTGATGAGAAGAGCTAGTTGATTGATGATGTTACCCACGTGTGCATCAGCATCAGCTTGTTTGAACATGGGATCAGGAATGAGTTTGTGATTACCATTTCCCAAGGGTATGACTTGTGATGCTTTGGTTGTGATTCCGATGTTTGAGTAGAAGGCTGTTGAGTCATTAGACGAGCTTGTCTCTCCCTGGTTGGTTTTGAACTGGTTGAGAATCAATTTTTCAAACATGGCATGTCTCTCATTCTGAAGGAGGAAGGCATAGAGTTGCTCATAGTTTGTATTCTTCAATCCTTTAGTGAGCTTCACAGCTGTGACAAACTTGTGCCATTCGGGATTCATGTTGTTCACAAACTTTGAGTTGAGCTGAATGTTAGGCATAGTCATTCTGATGTTCCTCATGTCATTCACTAACTTATGAAATCTCACATAGTACTCATAGACACTCTCATCTGGTTTCATCTTGAAGTGCTCAAATTCGTCATAGATTTGGGATTCTCTGTCTTCCACAGTTAGTTCTGAACCTGAGAGAAGCATCTTAACATTATCCCAAACTGCCTTTGCTTCAGTGTTATGATTGATCAGCTTGTAGATGTCTTTAGGAAGACCTTGAAGAACAATGTTTGAAGCCCTGATATCTGCATCAAATCTCTTTTTCTCCTTATCATCAAGCTCATCATACATCTTAGGTCTTATCATTCCGTAAATAGGAGTACCATCTTCATTAGTATCAAGTATGTCTCTAGTCGTCTCAACTCGATATGGTCCTTCATCAATGGATTTGAGGATGTTGACACCATTTTCCTTTCCAAGGCAATACAATCTGATTCGTTGAGCCCAAGAGTCGCAGTCAGTTCTGTCAAGCATGGGTGGACGAGTATCTGAGCCAGCTGCTTGAACATCCTCGGCAACAGTGGAGATGACAGTAGGGACGTTGGTAGACATGTTAACAGATTATACGAGATTTTATAACTCAATGATTAAACCGGGAAATAGATTCTTTCACGGGATTTTACTAAATCAAGAGAAAACCGTAAACAATCACTCAAGTCGCTAGATGATAAAGCTCTAAGTCGCTAGAAACAAATCCACTAAGTCGCTACCAATTAATTCGCTAGACAGCCAAGTCGCTAGACTCCCAAGTCGCTAACAGAAAAACAAGTCGCTAAGTAGTAACTCGCTACGGACCAAGTCGCTAACCAAATTTTGGCAGCAATTCGCTACACAAGTCGCTAGAAACACAAGTCGCTAAAGAGCAACTCGCTACTGACCAAGTCGCTACCACAAGTCGCTACCCGTAGTGGAGATTCCACTACTTGTCCTTTAACTCGCTAGATCTAACTCGCTAGCTTTAACACTGTAAGTCGCTACAAAACTGTGAAGCAAGTCGCTACCAAGAAACTATTCCGAGAGCTAAGTCGCTAGCTTGAAAAACCAAATAAACTTCACTTTTCAATCCAAAAACAACCCAACCAAGATGATTCAAGCTTACCAAATGAAAACCTAAACACTTTTGATGATTCTAAACATAAAAGTACCAACAAAATTCAAACTTTAACACAAGAGATCAACCAAATGATGCAAAAACCACTAAACTTTTTCAAACTCAAAAACCACCTAAAAACCACTATAAATCCAAAGATGTGCAAGATATGATCTAACCATGGCTCTGATACCAATTGTAAGATATAACTTTTCACATACACATCAAACCATAACACAAAGTAGCATATAGATGGAATTCTAGAGAGAGAAAGTTAGAGGTTTAGGGAACTTAGTGAGAGAAAGTGAAAGATATTATTATGAGCTCCAACTCTCTACCTTGGAAGGTAGAGAGTATTTATAGTCTTACATAACTCGCCACACTTTGGGCTGTGGATCAGGCATACAGTGGGTAAAGACCCGTCCGTCCTCCACGGTGTTACTTAACTAAATTACAACTTAACTTAACAGAATTACGACTACGAGCTTTCTAACGATTACATATACTTGAGGTGACCGACACTTTAATACCGGGAATTTCTAATTCCTAACAGCTACTAGTGTGGCCTGAATATATGGATCAGTGGCCATGTGTGCAAGCTGATGGAGTGTAGGTGAGTGAGCAAGTAGGATGTCCTCCTGAACATCGTGAGGGAAGGCTGGTGAAGGCATGGTCTGTGACAAGAAGGTGCATATGTGTAAGTATGTGGAAAAATACTCATGATGAATATCAAAATAGTGCACTAGTAAATAGGAAATAAAACATGCAATCCTATTTAAATGAACTCTAAGTAAAATGGCAAGTAAGGCAAGCGGCAACTGGCGGTCGTAGTATGATGTTTTTGTAAAAAGTAGTTATAGTTTAGGGTTTATATGTACCTAGTTCTCTATAACCTAGGCTTTGATACCAATTTGTAACACCCCCAAATTTGGTTTAGCGGAAGCATACGTGTTATTTGGGAATGTTACGAAATCGAAGGTCACAACACAAGTAATAAAGAACGGAATACATACTCCGTTTAATTTCATAAAATAGTTTTGAAACATTATCTTACAACATTGTTTAGATAAATGGGCACATCCCATAAGTTCAGTGGTCCCAATTTAAAAACATCAGTTTGTGTAAAAACACTTCTTTTGATACTACTACGACCATTTACAGCCATCTTGCCTTGCATCCAAGTTCACAATTTAAGCACCTGAGAAAATATGCTAAAAAGGTCAGCTAAAAGCTGGTGAGTTCATAGGTTTAGATTTAAAACAGTAAGTTTGGACCAAAGCAAAGTCATATAATCATTATAACGAATATAATGTTATATGGATGAATGTCTATTACGTTAGCTCTAAGTTCATGCAACCGATACTACGACAGTTTCTGTATGCTAACAGATATCATACAATATAGGGGCCCATAGCGAGTGTTTTGTCCCTCAACACTCGATTCTGACATGGTATACGTTTCGCCTTGGCCTAAGCAGGGCCAACCGAACGGAGGAGTCACCCTCAATAGATCTATTCGCGCTTCCCAATGGGGAATTGACGGTTCATGAAAAAGGGGCATTCTTTAGGGACATAAGGGCTTAGGCTAAACCACGTAATAGTAATCATGCAATAGTTTAGGTCCATAAAAAGTTTTTTTCATATTTTCTCACCCCAAAATGTATAAAATAATTTATCAAGTAAAAGAGGGGCTATGAAAACTCACCTTAGCAATGTGCAATCCGAAAGTAATATTTAGTGATTGTTGTGAAGCGGCACCGACACGCGACCTAGATAAGGAGGGCAATGTTTTAGTTCATTGTTTTAAGTATCACTTACTTAAAGTAGTTCAATTGTTTTTATAATTGTAGTAAAACTAAACTTAAGTTTGTAAAAATAATTAAATGGTTTTATTAGTAAGTATATGAGTGTTTACATACTTTTCATGTTGACATCAATATGGTTTTAAAATCCAAAGTTTGATTTGAAAAATAATTACAAAGTTCCACTAGTAAGTATATAAATTTATATATACTTATTTAAGTTGACGCAAATGGTATTGTCAAAATTATAATTAATTTATTTTCTAATTGCATTTAGAAAAATACTTGAGTTAAATTTGAAGGCTCCCAAATTTAATGAATGACAAAATAATATGGTGGTCTCTACTTGTTTAAAAAAACTTGTTCCCAATATATATATAATTCTAGACGAGAATTTTACTTGGCATGCATTTGTTTACATATCGGCGTTAAACGTTGACGTAGACAATATTATGTGGATCATGTTTTAAAACATTTGTTGTTTATGTCAAACCATTACACATGTTTACTTGTAGTGAAACTTTTGGCGTTAAGACAATATGTACGAAATAGAAAGAAAAATATGCGGGAATGAGTTTTTGGTTCATAGTTTGACTTCCGATTTCACACGTTGAGTTTATTTTTGCGGGTTGGCTTAGACTACCAAACGAACACCCGAACTGCCATGGGCTGTGGCCCGGTGTTGTTTGCAGCAGGGGACACGGATTGGACCTAGGCCCGAAGTGAAATATATGTAGGAATGGGCCTGGCTTAAAGATGAATTTGACAATTTCCTTTGGAGATATTCTTGGGCTGTGGCCCAAGGTAATACAAAAAAGGCTTTAAGGCATGTTTTTAGTATTTCATTTGGCGCATGAGTTTAATGTGAGCAACCTAGATTCGATACACAAGTAAACCGTAGTATGTACTAGGATTGGGAAGTCGAGACCTTCTTGACAAGAGTTTAGACTCACAAGACCCGTGTTATCATATTAAAACGGTAAACCATACGCGAGGTATTTAACGAAGTGGGTAAGGCCAGGGAAAGGTCGAGTACTACCCGACTCGGCTTTACTACCAAAAGAATGAAGTTTTCGACACACTTTCATAGTCCTAAGGTATGTCTATTAGATGGCGGACATGTATATAATGTCGACAAGTTAACAAGGGGTAATGATCACGTACAAGACTTGTTTCGAACAAGATTGGCTAACATCATTAACTAGAAAATGTGAGCAAAAGGGGTGACTATACCATTTGTTAGTTGAGTACTACTCAACTTGGTTCTACTCGCCAAGCATTCTACCATTTCGACAGAAAAACCAAATCGACACCATTTGCAAATGACCACTTAAGTCCAAAGTAATATAGATTATTTACCCAACACCAAGACTATGCTTCAAGAACACCTAGTTCCTAGTCATTTTATTTAGCTTTTATAAAACTTATCTTCTCAAATTTTCTTGGTTTATACAACTCGACAGGAATCAAGATTAACAAAACAAATGCCAAAATTTAAATCCCAAATAACCAAACTCACGACTCGACATGGCATCCAAGAAGAAATACAATCGACATGACCAAATCATATAACAATTTCTTTGATAAAATTCTCCAACTTAATATCATAAAACAACATAAAAACATTACAACAAGAAGAATGAATAACCTCAACTCGAGAGTGATGGGTGAGAGACGAAAGTGGCTTCGTGGGTTCGAACCAAACGAGACTTGATTTAGCTCCAACACACTCCTAATTACAAAACCCCCAATTCAATTTTTGAAAACCCTAAGTTTCACAAACCCTAATTTTTGGTAAAATTGATGAATAAACTGAGTTGGGCGTTTTACATCTCTACTAGAGATAAATGGAGTGGTTTGGGAAGAGCTTGACCTTCTTTCTCTCCTTGGTGACTTGGTTTGAAGCCGAAAAGATGCAAGTCCCTATAACCTAGGGAGTCTTGAGTTTGACTCTAGGTATGTTGATGTGGATATAAGCTTCTCTTTGGGTGGCTTTGTCTTGATGTGCTTGGACCCATTCGAAAGAGTATCAACGCCTCAAAGTGGTGATTTTGAGAGACAAAAGGTTTCATAGTTTTGATGAGGGAGATGAGAGTATGATGAAAGAAAGGTGTTGGTTTGCTACTTTGGGTGTTTGACCTTCTCGATATGCAGGAGATAGAGGTAGGAGAAGATAGCTTTTCTCTTTTCCTGGTTTTTGGTGCTTTTGTCGTGTGTGGAAGAGAAGACAGAGAGATATACTCTCTAGTTTTTTATAAAGGTTTTCAATTTATAAAAATATAAACATGTGTATGTATATTTTATACTTCTGGTTTAATTGTGTAAATATATGTACTTGTGTTACACTTATGTATTAATGGTGTTTGAGCCTTATAGAAGTCTTTATTTAAGTGTAAGTGTAAGTGTGTTAAATACTTTGTGTGTCCCGCGATATTAAATCATGGCTGATGTATTAATGCTCGAAAATTTTTATGATGTAATAACTTATGGATACATTGCTGAGATATTATTGTCTGGGTAATATTTTTCAATTACGAGAGTTTATTATTTGCTTTGTTTGCCCTTATCATAGTGTCGGTACGCGTGCAGTGTCGGTCACTGGGAAAAACGAGATAACCTCTCGTCTTACAATTTATTCATAAGACAAAAATGAAATATTTATGAAGTAAAATGAATGCAAAAGTGATGCAATAGTCTACTGTATTCGAGTTAACTACTCAAATGATCAGGTAAAGCTTATGCATGCTTAATGACTAGATTTAGTAAAAATAAATTATCATTTACTAGTTAAATTTTAGTGAAAATTTACCGTGTTTCACAGACAACCACCTCCAAAATATAATCCTACTTTTGCAAGAAACAAAGCTCCATCTTTTTCAAAACCTAATTCATTTAGGAGACCTAATAACGTTTATCCAAGAAGTAACCATCAAATGGGATGGAACCGAAATATGCAAAACGGTTTTCCTTTTCAAAACTTTGCTCCATGGAATGCATACTCATCTTATCCATACATGTCTAACATGAATGAAATGTTTAACACTAATGGACCCATGAACAAATGGGGACCAAACTTTTGAGTTTATTATTGTTTTAGGTGTGCTTAAAGGTCGATCTAGACCCCGATGAATGGGTCAAGGATAGCGGGTGCACGAGGCACATGACCGGCAATAGGGATCTATTCTCCACATATGAATCCGTAAATGGAGGTAATGTTGTGTTTGGAAATAGCAAAAGTAGAATCATCGGTAAAGGTACGATTTCTAACAAATCTCTAACCATTAACGATGTGTGTCACGTAGAAAACCTAAACTTTAATCTCTTAAGTATAGTGTTAGGAATTAGAAAATTCCATGTTAAAGTGTCGGTCACCCCAATTATGGTCTAGCATATGTTAGCTCGTAGACGTGTCATTATTTATGTTATTTAGTAGTTAATTAGTTAGTTTGTAGCGTAGTTTAGTTTAGTGTAACACCGTGGAGGAAGGACGGGTCTTTACCCACTGTATACCTGATCCACAGGCCGTCAGGAGGTCGTTTAGTTTGTAACCTATAAATACCCTCTACCTTCCAAGGTAGAGGGTTGGAAGTTCTAATCTAACCTTTTACACTTTTGTTTATCTCTCTAGAATTCCCTCTCTACTCTCTTCATCTCTCTAACCATGGCATTCATATACTATCATCATCCTAGACCACCCGAATCATCTAAACAACATAATATTCACGATCCTACAATTGGTACCAGAGCCAAGGTTATGTTCTTCTTGATGATTCATACGGTTTTTTGAGTGGTTTTTTATGCATGTTGTACTCGTCATATATGCGGTTTGTGATGTTTGGTTACGGTTTTGGTGTTGTTTAATTCGTATGGGGTTTTTTTTTAAGTGGTTTGATATGTTTTTGACATTGGTTTATACATATTTTGTGGTTAAAGCAGATTTGAGTATGTTTTTTTGAAAAGTTGTTAACTGGTTATACATGAATCAGCTGGTGAAAATGGTTCGAAATCTGGTTTTAAATTGTTCATTAATGAGGCTTTAATCGGTTCTTCGCTGCGTTTTTGGTCAAGTTTCATCTTTGCGAGTTGTCATAAAATCTTTGAAGCGAGTTGTGTTTATGCTATTTGTCTTAACTCGCATTTTTGAATGCGAGTTACCAGCGTATCCAGATTCAGTGAATATGCTATGCGAGTTGGTCAGGTCAAATGCGAGTTGGTATGGTCAAATGCGAGTTAGGTTTCTGGTCCAGCTTTAATGCGAGTTACTTAACTCGCATATGGTATAATTGCACTTGATTTTGAGCGAGTTGCTGCTGATGCGAGTTGAGTCTAAAATCAGAAGCGAGTTATCTAAACTAAATCATGCGAGTTGTTAAAACATTATTATGCGAGTTGCTTAACTTGTCATACTGCTTTAATATGCGACTTGTTGACCTCAAACATAACCATTACCAACATATCTAACAGATACATTCACCTTAAAACATTATTATGCGAGTTGCTTAACTTGTCATACTGCTTTAATATGCGACTTGTTGACCTCAAACATAACCATTACCAACATATCTAACAGATACATTCACCTCAGGTTTCATAACCTTCATTGGTCCATGTTCACTACTGTATTGAAAACGGTAAAATATAATGATGTCTCAACTGATCCGAAACCCACTACCTACATATGTCACATCTTACAACTGCCAACATCTTCTCCCAAAATGTATCTTATCCACCATCTCATCTATCCTTCATCTATGACTCAAACGAAATTAAAATCAAAAGGATCTCAGTTCCTGTTCAAGGTCTTTATTTTTTATATATACCTTTTCATTGAACCCTATCATCATCGATCCATTATTTATTTTGATGATATGCATCAATTAACTATTCGAATCTTAAAGAGTGAACAAGACCACAAAGTCTCATCCAAACTTTCATTCGTTAATCACAAAAAGGAAAATCAAACATAAAAGCTTTTATCTTCTTTTGATCCGATTCAAACAACCAAAACAAGGACTGAAATTAATAAAACCTACCTGTGAACCTTTGTGAGCTATTGAAACCGTGACAAAACCAAAGCCATCCCTGTGGCTTTAACTATTGAACTCGAGCCATCCCTGTGGCAAGTTCACGTGGCATACTGGTCTTTGGGAAAGAGTTTGATAACAGCGGAATATTTGAGTGTTAGTAACTAGGGTTTGGTGGTTATAAGAAGGTAAATCTGTGATGGTAGGTGTTTGTTTGTTTGATTGAAAGAGATGGAGGCTTACTAATCAAGTGAGAGATTTTAGGGTTTGTTAAATATTTGGATTTGTGATTGTTGTATGAGATTAAGTATGTGAAAGGGTCGGATGAAAGTGGAGAGATAAATTAAGGTTTGGATTTGTTTACTGCACACATATGTGAGAATAATTGGGTTGCGTAATGTGTGTGTTGTGTGAGTTAAATACCCACAAAGTTAGGGCATCATGTATATAAGATCCTGTGTGATTTTATGGGCCGTGGACCTGTAGTGGTTGTAGATCGGGTGTTATCTCTTAAATCACATGGGCCTAATCATCTTTGTTGTTAAATCTTATTAGTTATGACGCGTGAGTTCATGGACCGGTTGGAATTTTGATTGAGCTAGACAAGTTTATGGACTAGGCTTGGTAATAGTTAGCTGCATAATATGTTTATATTGGACCGAGTTTTTCCTAGAATCTCATGTGACATGGTGTTGAGGCCAAGTAATATATACGCATGATTGACTTTCACAAGTTTAGCATACTTAGCCGAGTGATATAATGCCATGTGATATCAAGAATTGTTTAACCGTGTGTTAATTGCTTGAGCCGGATTGTTGAATCTTACATGTTGGATTGAACGAGTTTATGAGAGTTGATATACTATGAGATTTTTCAAATATGTGATTTGGTGATATGGAGCTCAAAAGATTCGTTGGGTTATGATATTTGATATGATGATGAGATTCGTTGAGTTGTGTGGTTTGGTACTTTGGTCTATACATTTTCTCGGAAATTATCATGTCACGGCTTAGATTAATGTTTATTCAATGTTTACTACGGGGTTGTTTGTATAGTATTTCTTATTCAGATTTGAAGTGAGGTGTTTCCGGGCGCGTTTACTTATTTCTTCTTATTTCTTTCTACCCTTCCGCGAAGATGACTTGTTTGGGCATTTATAGAGGGTGATAAAGACTTGGCTATTTAGTTACGTTTGTGATTCTTTCTCGCTTAACCCACAACGTAGCTATCACTTCGGTGTCTCACTCAGTTGAGAATGTCAAGAGGTTTTGTACATTGGGTACACCGTTTCTTTTTCACGAGGATTAGTACAAGCTTAAGTAACAAATCTGGGGAATTCTACTTCATGATCAAGTTTGGTATATCGGATTTACTTCACCAAGTAGTCACAGCAATAGTCGTCAGATTATGTGGAAGATGTGTCTACCAAAGTCTTAATTGGATGGTTGATGATTTTGTTGATGTTGGATTATGAACCATTGATGAACCGCTGCATGTTCCCCTAAAACAGATATTCACCGAAACCAAAGTTGTCATAACACATTCAAGCTAACATTGTTTATGGTTTTGTCTTGATTTTGTAAAATCCCGCGAAAGAATCTATTTCTCGGTTTAAATCATAGGCTTGTAAAATCCCGTAATGATGGAACCATCCTGGAGAAAGGAAAGTGTAATTATGGATCTTATCTGATGCTGGTGCTACGGTTTCTTCTTCAAAGAAGGGATAAAATGGTGTACTTCATGAATTGGGTGTGTGTTTGGGTTGTCTTCATGGCAGTTTGGTTATTACAAGGTTTTACGGGGTTATGTACTTTCTACCATGGTCGGGATGAAAACCATTATCATAGTTCACTTAAAAAGTCAAAGGAGGCTAGATTTGAGCTTTTAATCAGAAGATGTGACAACGGCGTTAATTCAGTATTATTTATTTGAGGTTGAAGTGAAATATCACGGGCAAGTATACTTAGTATCTGAAGGTATCGGGGATGGATGGATGAAGATTCTTCATGATCCTTGTTCAAGCTTATTATCAAAAATGAAGACTTGGAAATCTAGTTATTGTTGGGTGACTTTTACCTTTTCTTTTACCACTTGGGGGAATTGGGCTCTTACCATCACAAAATAACTATCACTTTAAGGAGTTACGTTGTAGTGCTCAGTGTCACATTCAATTGTGGATTTTCAAGAGGTGATGTACGTCTTATACTTGATGGTTGGTTGGTTGAAGAGTATAGAGTACTTAGAGATGCTAATGGAAATCGGCACTGCTCTTTGTTACATATGTGCAAGTTTAAGTCACGAGTTCGGGGTAGTTTACTTCAGGGTCAAATTCATCATATTGAGTTTTCTCCATCAGCTGTCATGACAAAGAGCCTACTGAATGATAATGGGGTTGATTACAAGTTTGCCAAGAGTAGATGAAAAGAGAGAGATAATGACGTATGAACACAACAGTTCATGCCTCGTACTCTAAAGAAAAGAAAAGTGTACGCTTCAGTGCGCTTTATCTTCTGAAGAAGAGAAATCTTCTTATTATGACCATTCTCATCCACATGCTTCATACTTTTTCCATGCGCTTCAGTCATCAAGTGAACCGGGCTACCACTGATTGTTTTCTCATTCCACTTCCTCGATTATAATGAAGATGGCGACATCATGTGCTTATTTTGCGGGAGAGAAGTGTGAATAGAACATTCGGATGATTTTCACTTATTTAATCAAGAATGGCAACTCCGTATGCAATTCTTGAGGGGGAGAAGAAGTGTGAAATTACTGCATGGTTGATTGATTTCTGAGAATAAATGGTCAAACGACTCTAAACTCATGTAAGAACCGATCTTCTTCTTATCGGGTCATCGTTACATGGAGTTTCTTCTATGAGCCGTTGGTTGACATCTTCACACAGGCTGATATGATTATCGACAAAGTGCTTTCGGTTAATGCTTCACGTACACATCAACATGATGATTCCGAACAATCTCTCTGTTCTTGTTTGATGTGATTGGTAGTTTGGTGTTACCATTTCGTGTGTTCGTTGTGGGCTGATTGCTGATTTCCTTGATGAACATCTTTCTGTTCTTGTTTGATTGGGAGGGATCTTAATTAAGGGGATTTGCAAGATGTAAGTTAATTGGGATGCTTTTTGGTGTGTTGAAGATGTTAACTATCTATTCCCCAACTGGACAATCTTGAAGAAGGTCGAGACTACAGTCGGTTCTACATTTTCTGCTACATGTTAGAAGACTAAAGACGAGTTGCATTTGATTATCTAAAGACTTCTTCTTATTCAAGCATTCATCATAAAGATTGTCGGTTTAGGGGAGAGCACTAATTGGGGGAGGGTGAAATGTCTGATTTAATCCCTAATTAGACTTGCTCACATTCTTCAGCAAGTTGATTCTCACAAAGACTTTCAAGTGTTCTTCTCAACATATTTCTAATATATGGGCTTATAATGTGTTGCTGATTATGAAGTATCAAAACCAGCAAGGGGGAAGGAGACAAGCACCTAAACGCGAGTAAACTTGATGAACTTAATACTTCTAATTAATTGAAGATATACCGGGAAGACAAATGTTATTACCGCAGAGAAACTCAAGGTTTGACTCATGGCGAGTAAACTTGATGAACTTAATTCTTCTAAGTGATTGAAGATATCCCGGGAAGACGTATGTCATGACCGCAGAGAAACTCAAGGTTTTACTCATCAAGGCGTTTAGTGTTATTAGTCCAACTATGTGGGGGAAGTGATGTTAGAGAAAGTTTCTGAAGATATAAGAGGTACACAAGTGTGTGATGATCTCGATGTTATCGCAATCATCAGGGGAGAGAGAATTGTGTACATTGGGGGCGCTCAGCTGTCTCACTTAAGGGCTTAATCAGTGATTCAGAGATATAATCACTTATTCCGGAATTGACATCCGCAGATATTGTCATCCGCAGAGATAATCAGTGATTCGGCCTGCTTCTTCAATGTTATCGGTTGTTCTCTCTTTGGGGAATGTGTATACTTCGGGTCCTTGAGCTTCATACACGATCATCAGAGAAGAAAGCCATTGTTTACCACAAACATTGGGGAGGTGTTTTTCTCTCCGGGCATGATGTGTATTCGGGAGAGTTCTTGGATATTGGTGTACTTCGGGTTCTTGAGCTTCATACACGTTCATCAGGGAAGAAAAATGTGAACATGGGAAGGTGTTCTTCATTCCCCTCATGAAGTGTATTCGGGAGAGTTCTTGAGCATTATACTAAGAGACGGACTGCATCATTTCAACTACACGAGGGAAGTGGTCTCTTGACAACTTTTTGGAATGGATTGCTTCAGACTTCAGTGGTAATGAAATATGAGAAGGAATTTAAAGAGTGGGATGATACGTTGTTGTTCTTGTTGATGATATTACCCCGAATGGAGATCCTCGATTATCGTTCTTAAAATGGAGCAGCGGGATCGATGATAATGGTGTGCTTCTTTGTGCACCTGGCTATTGGAAGCTTGAAAGAAAGCTTTGAATCTGCTCAGCTAAAGGATTTTCTGTTTAGGGGGAAGCTGCCAAAGTCTCTTTCTCTCAAAGGCTCATGTTCTATCTTCTATTCTGGAGCCTCGGAAGCTTTGGTGGTGGAAGTTTAAGAGATGACGAATTCTATCTTCTACGACGTGCTGCTCAATATCCTTATCTCGGTACTCGTATCATCATCTTTCTTAAACTATATCATCTATTCTATCTTTGTATATATTTATCAAAAAGCAAAATACAAAAATATAAAACCATCAAAAACAAAATAGAAAATTATAAAATCAACAAAAACCCATAAAAATCAGAAAATTTAAAAAATACCAAAAATATGTTTTCCAAGACATGTCTTCTGGTATCGATAACATCTACGGTCTTAGAAATGTCATTCAATAATGGCACGGGACCAAAGATGAAGTTCGAGCAGGAGGTGTAAATATTTCTTTTCAAAACATGTCACAAATCTATGGCTTGCAGTTACTTCTGACTGTAACCCGTGCTTAAACCATGGTTTGCTATTATTTCAGATAGCAACCCGCTCTTCATGGAAGGAAAGTGCCACGCTAAAACATTTTTCAAATATTTCGTGCACTTATCCTAAAACATAATGAGGAAAGTATGTCGAAGGACTGCTGTTCCTACTCAAATATTTTTCCTTCTAAAATTCTTCAGAAAAATATTTGTTTTAACAAAATGGTGGAAAATGAGTTGCTTGTAAATCAATCAGTTTCAGAGTTTTCGGAAAAAAGTGAAAACTCAATCAATGACTTCAGCGCTTTTAAAATTTTCAGAGAAATAAGTCATTGATTGAGGGGGAGAATGTTTTCAAATCTATATCATCTAACGGGCTTTCTTAATTATCCTAAATGCTTAACTGAAAAAATGATGTTAACCTATGTTGAAGGACTAGGTGCCTAGGATATGATTGTTAGGTTTAGATGATTAAAGTTTGATAAACACATTATTCCCATACATTTATTTGATCTTATTGATATGTTGAATTGACTTTTATTAGTCGATTGTTGTTTGGGTGATTTCGACCACCATATATCTGCTTGTGTTCACTAACGTATGCAGGTATTTTGGTATAAGAATGTTCCCGATCCGGATCCCACATAATATGATGATTGGATGCCGAAAGGAAAGGGTAACTATATCTGGGGTTGACAAATGAAGAAACGGAGCTTAATTTGACTTCCATGGAAAGTTGGCATAAATGAAACGTAAGAGGTCTCACTGCATCAGCAGATGGTTTTCTTCTAAGTGATTGAAGAAACGGAGCTTAATTTAACCTCAGTTGGCATTAAAATGCAATGTAAGAAGTCTCACTGCATTAGCAGACGGTTTTTCTTCCAAGCCCTACAGCAGCAACATCAACTGAAGCAGCTCAACCACCTAACGTTTCTTTGTGCAGGAAAATAGTGATGATACCATTTTTCTTAAAACCATTTTGAAAAATATTGTTTTGAAAATGGAAAATATTGTTTTGAAAATTAATTGGACTTAATTTTGAAAATCACTGGACTTCATTTTATCAAAACCTATGTCACTCAATTATCGACTTCGGTCATCGATTGAGAGGGAGAGTGATTTAAAATAAAATATTTTCAATCGATATTTCTTCATAAAAGTTCCGGTTTGTACGTTAAAATGTGGTGATCTTAAGATTTAATGTTATGTCATGGTATGATTTCCTTTAAAACTCAAAGATCTGTCAAAATGAAATTTTTTCTGTTCTTGTTTGATTGTGAAATTGTTTTATTTTACTTAAAGATCTCTTAAAACAATCATACCTGACACTAACAATCTTTAATGTCTTAATTTGGTCCTTATCTGTCATTTTTCAAAATTAAATCTTGCCACGTCTTTCACCAAACTTTTCTAATTTTAATCAATTGGGATCACAAATCTCAATTGGTTTGAAAGTTTTGATCAGGGGAGAAATCGTGATTTAAATCTCAAATCTGTTTTAATGGAATTGGTTTTAGTCCTTCAAAGGCACTCCTGCCTCCATGTGCCAAACGATTTCAATATATATAATGCACATGTTGAGGGGGAGCATTTATCCAAAAACAAGATGAGTATTTAAACCAGACACATATTCTCTCATGTTTTCTAAACCTAATTAAATCACTTGAGATCCAAAATCTCAAAGGATTTGATATTTTTGATCGGGGGATAATTTGTGATTTAATAATGAAATTTGATAAAAGGTGATTGTTTGATTCAATTGTGCAGGCTGCTCTCCCTTATGTGCTAAACGCTTTCGAATCTCGAAGCATATATTGAGGGGGAGCATTTCAAAAAGAAAACAAACTTTCAAGGTACAAAAGCTTTTATGTTTTAACATAAAGTACCTTGATTGATTTTCTAAATGGTTTCTTCATGGCTTTTGTATTCGTGGATGTGCTTCAAATGAACTCTTGCCTCTATGTGATAAAATGATTTCAAATATCCTATTCATATATTGAGGGGGAGAATTTACCAAGAAAATCAAATGGCTTTTTCTATGAAAATTGTGATCAAAGAAAATATTTCAAAGTCCTTTTGCCTCCATGTGCTAAACTATTTCTAAATAACATGCACATGTTGAGGGGGAGGTTTTCTAAATGATCAAAACTATTAAGGTACAAAATGCTTTAATCTCGTATCACAAGTACCTTGATTGTTTTTCCAAATGAATTTTCAATTGCTTTCAAGGAAGAATGAACTGTACCAAAAGACCGACCATTTTACTTTATGTATGGAGTTATAAGGATGGTGACGTTAGGTATTAGTTCCCACGATCCGCCAGAACCGGAGGGATCTACCCAGGGACAATCTACTAGATAGTGTAGAAGTCCTTAGGTATGATGAAAAAAGGAGAAAAATGAGAATTGGGAAGAGTGCGGACTGAGACAGAGCTAGAACTGGAATAAACCCAACAAGGTTCTAGTTATGAAGTCTCGGTAAGCACTGAAGGGGTTGAAGAATGAAAAAGAAATGAATATGAAAAGGGTGAAAAGAAATAGCCCTCTAATAATTCAACCTTAGGGCAGTAACTGGGTTCAATACATATGCTACTGGTGGTTACTAAGGTAACACTGGTATTGAAGACAAGACGTCATGGACCCAGTGACGCACTGCACTAAACTTCCCAAGCTACTCAAGTTCCTCTTAAAAGGGCTTGTTTCATTCTCACGGGGAACCGACATTATCTATCGACTTTCTCTTAGAGATTGTTGATATTGAAGAAGGAGACCCTCTCCCTAGTCTCCGGCATAGGAACCAAATGTGCACAATTGAGTCTAGAGCCAAGAGATCATCCACAATATCTCATTAGGACACTAAATTAATGAAGACTTGCTATTTCACACAATGTGGAAAGTAAGAATATATTAAGAGTCCTACGCATTATCCTTGTGGTATTGCCAGAACATCCGAGTGATATGTAAAAATATTCACAATGAAGATGGAAATCCTTCTAGAGCCAACATCAAACAAGCTCTTGGTGGGTGACATGTGAGATCTTTTCTAAAGATCAAGCTTGTGACAACTGGATAGAAACAATGGGGCGATTCAATCTTGAATCAAACTTGGTCCAGGAATGGAATTGAAGAATACTTTTGGAAAAACCGTTCGATGTGCAAATCTTCTTTTCTCTAGCACATCGAATGTGTATTCATGTTTTCAAACACAAAAAGTATCTCTGATTGAAAAAATACTTTTGGAAAAACCGTTCGATGTGCGAATCTCTTCTTTTATCTTGCACATCGGATGTGTACTCTTTTCAAATATAAAAAGTATTTATGATTGAAAATTGATCTTTCTCATAAAACCTTCGTCGTATTGCAAAACTCTTTCTTCTAAGCAACACGTGATTGTTTTTCAAATCATTTTTCATCAATCAGTGAATCTCAATTTGCTAGTTCACTCACTCTGTGTTGTCTTCTTTGAGACGTTTCGGTTTGAGAACGGCTAGAACAGCTGCGAAACCCTGTCAAGGAGATTCTTCGGAATTATACCTGATCACAGGCAGTACTTGTACTGATCAACGGGGAACCGTGGGCCGTGTACCTCAATTCAACGAAAGTGATCAAAGACACTTATGTATGTTTTATTGCTAAATGTTGTTTGCAGGTACATTTGAACGGTTGCAGCTGATCAGAATTGAGGAGTCAATCCAAAGCCGCATGCTCACAGCATCCACACTTAATTGTAGAAATCATGACTGGTGCATACCTACATAACCTAGTTCTGATATTTTTATACTATGCTTCTGCTACGCTGCTGCAAATATCATGAACCAGTAAAACTTCCGCTACTCTGATGGAAAGATGTCATGATCCTGAAAGTGTGAGCATGTCTGTCCAAAAGTCACAACATCACATGCTGGCAACACAACAAAGGGTGATCCAGAGATTTACTGTGGCTGATGATCTCAATCAAAGCTCGAAGATCATCAAGATGTGGATCAGTTCAAAGACCTCCACTGAAAGTGCAAAATAATCGGACTATGAAGAGTCACTACAAATACACAAAGAATGCGGACATTGAAGAATTGAAGTCTACGAGCTCAGAACAGAAGACAAAATAGAATGCTAGGATTCGAAATGTAAAACATGGGGTGACCTCCCTTAGGGGGAGATTGTTAGGAATTAGAAAATTCCATGTTAAAGTATCGGTCACCCCAATTATGGTCTAGCTTATGTTAGCTCGTAGACGTGTCGTTATTTACGTTATTTAGTAGTTAATTAGTTAGTTTGTAGCGTAGTTTAGTTTAGTGTAACACCGTGGAGGAAGGACGGGTCTTTACCCACTGTATACCTGATCCACAGGCCGTCAGGAGGTCGTTTAGTTTGTAACCTATAAATACCCTCTACCTTCCAAGGTAGAGGGTTGGAAGTTCTAATCTAACCTTTTACACTTTTGTTTATCTCTCTTGAATTCTCTCTCTACTCTCTTCATCTCTCTAACCATGGCATTCATATACTATCATCATCCTAGACCACCCGAATCATCTAAACAACATAATATTCACGATCCTACATATAGGACAAATATGTGATAAAAAGTGCAATGTACTTTTTACCGAAACCGGTAGTAAGATACTAAAAAATGGCATAACCATAGGAAGAGGAATTAGGAAACATGGAGTCTATGTCATTAAAATTGGTAATGAACCTAAAGACAAACTTTGTCTAACCTCTATGGATGATACTTCGACCTTATGGCATTGAAGATTAGGTCATGCCAATATGCGACTTCTTTAATCGCTATCATCCAAAGATCTAGTAAGAGATCTACCTAAGTTAAAATATGAACATCACTTTTGTGATGGTTGTAATGTAGGAAAACAAGCTCATTCTAGTCATAAAGCTAAAAACATGGTGTCAACAACTAGGTGTCTAGAATTACTACATATGGATTTATTTAGTCCATCCGCTATCCAAAGTTATGGAGGCAACTACTACACTTTGGTCATAGTGGATGACTACTCTAGGTATACATGGACAAAATTTTTAAAGAACAAAACGGAAACCTTTAATTATTTTGCAATATTAAGCAAAAAGATCCAAAGACAACTAGGAAGTCCTATAGTGTCCATTAGGACGGATCATGGTAGGGAATTCGATAATGAAGTGCAATTTGGAGCCTTTTGTGACGCTAATGGTATTACTCACAACTTCTCGGCTCCACGCACTCCACAATCGAATGGGGTAGTAGAAAGAAAGAATAGAACCCTACAAGAAATGAGTCGAACAATGCTTAATGAACAATCCATACCTCAAAAGTTTTGGTGTAATGCCGTTGATACTTCAACGTACATACTCAATCGAGTCTTAATAAGACCAATCTTAGGTAAAACTCCATATGAGTTACTCCGAGGCAAAAAGCCTACGTTAAATCACCTTAGAGTCTTTGGAAGTAAATGTTTTATTCTTAACACTAAAGATTACCTTACAAAATTTGATCCTAAATCAACCGAAGGTATCTTTCTAGGTTATTCGCCAAATAGCAAAGCTTACGTCATATTAAACAAAGAAACAATGAAGGTAGAAGAGTCATTAAATATAAAATTTGATGAAAGTCCACCCAAACCCTCTCCACCTCTTGTCGATGACGAGATCATAGAAAGTGATGCTATAGTAATAAAGAAAAAGATAAATGAAGAAGAAGAACCTTTAAATAATGAAATCATAAGCATTAAAGAGTCCAAAGATCACCCCGTAGATAAAGTCATAGGAAAGCTAAACGAACGAACATTAAGGTCTCAAGTTCAAAATCAAAGTAGCTTGTTTTGTTTCGTTTCAACCATAGAACTTAGGAATACACAAGAAGCCATAAAAGATGAGAGTTGGGTAATGGCTATGCAAGAAGAACTAAATCAATTCGTGTCTAATGATGTTTGGACGCTTGTCCCTCCACCTAGTAATCAAACCATAATAGGAACTAAATTGGTTTATAAAAGCAAATTAGATGCAAACGGAGTAGTGTCTAGGAACAAGGCTAAACTCGTTGCCCAAGGGTATAACCAACAAGAAGGAATAGACTTTGATGAGACCTATGCCCCCGTGGCTAGATTAGAGTCTATAAGAATACTTCTTGCGTATGCTTGTGCTAATGATCTAAAGCTTTATCAAATGGATGTCAAAAGCGCTTTTCTAAATGGTTTCATTAATGAAGAAGTATACGTAGCTCAACCTCCGGGCTTCATCGATTTTGAAAAACCCAAACATGTATATAAATTAAAGAAAGCCCTTTACGGTCTTAAACAAGCTCCAAAAGCTTGGTATGATAGACTCAAGTCATTTTTAATTAAACACAACTATACCATGGGGTTAGTTGACAACACACTTTTTACTAAGAAAAGAGAGTCACATATAATCATAGTGCAAATATATGTAGATGATATTATATTCGGATCCACTTGTCAAGACATGTGTGATGATTTCTCTAAAATCATGCATGACGAGTTCGAGATGAGTATGATGGGAGAACTTAGTTTCTTTCTTGGTCTACAAATTAAACAAGTAGAAGATGGTATCTTCTTTAATCAATCTAAATACATAAAGGAGATGTTAAAGAAATTCGGTCTAGAAGAGTCGAAACCAATTAGGACACCAATGTCATCCGACACCAAACTCACAAAAGATGAAGACGGCGAATCCGTAGATAATACTAAATATCGTGGCATGATAGGTAGTCTTCTCTACCTCACGGCAAGTAGGTCGGATATCATGTTTAGTGTTTTCTTATGTGCTAGGTTTCAAGAAGACCCTAAAATATCACACCTAGAAGCCGTAAAAAGGATATTTATATACATTAAGGGTACAACACAATTAGGATTATGGTATCCTAAGGGCACGGGAGTAGAAACAATTGTATATGCAGATTCTGACCATGCAGGTGATTACGTTGATAGAAAAAGTACAAGTGGGGTATGTACTTTCATGGGATGTTGTTTAACGTCTTGGTTTTCTAAGAAACAAACGGCACTAGCTATATCAACAACCGAAGCCGAGTACGTCTCCGCCGGCAAAGCATGCCAACAAGCACTATGGATGAAACAAGCGTTAGTTGACTACGACATTCATCTAAGCGACATAGCCATCCTATGTGACAACAAAGGTGCCATCGACTTAAGCAAGAATCCGGTATTGCATTCTCGCACAAAGCATATAGAGATTCGACATCACTTCTTAAGAGACAATGTTCAAAAGGGGAACATCTCTATTGAGAAGGTAGCATACGAAGACAGCATAGCCGACGTCCTCACCAAACCGTTGAAGAGGGAACAATTCAACCTACTTCGTCTTGGTCTTGGTCTAATGGAACAAACGTCGTAACTTATTTGACTCTACAAGGTATGTAAACGCTAGCCTTCTTCTTTCTGAGTCTAGGATCTCTATTTCACGCACAACTCACAAACAATACGGGAATTTTCAAAACCCAAGATAAGTTTTCGACTTATAGCTTTCTTATTTTTTTTAAAACACATACACATTTTCAAAGAAAAACTCTTTTCAAAATGTTTTCTAAAAGAATGATACCTTCCCGTATCAATTTCACAAAAGCAAGTTCTCACGTCTAGGACAAATCGCTTTTTCATTATTAACACAAAGTAAAAACCCGTTTTCATTGCATCTCATGTCTTTTGAATGCTAAAGGGGACACATAACTAATATGTGTTTTCGGGTACATTCATTTAAGCAACAATGAATTAGGAGCATTGATAACACTCAATTACGTACTTATGTACTAAATATGTGTTTTCGGGTTATCTCAATAGGAAGCTTTTTATACTTCTAGTTTATTTTTCTTTTTCCTTTTAGAGGTCGAGATAACCGAAACTCCAAATAGTTTGCATATAGGCACACAATAGGCAAAAATGTTTCCAAAAGGAAAATTTTGTGCTGCCTGAATCACCAGACCCACGGATCCCAGCCTTCATGCTGGACGGATCCCTCAAGGGAAGGATCCGTGGGATCCGTGAGACAGAAGCTGTTTTTACCTTCTATTTTTCTCACTTTGGATGACAAATCCACATTTGTTTTATTTTTTGGAGTATGCTCTTTAATGCTTGTGTTCTCATGATCACGTGCCTTAAATTCATATCTAATCATTAGATTTTAATCCACATTTTGGGTCAAGCATTCATTACAATGCTTTGTTTTTCTATATATAGAAGTCCTAAAATGCTTGCATAATCCATCTCATCCTCACAAACACAATACACCATGTCATCCACAAACCCTTTAGATGAATCACCTAGTACAAACAATCATCTTCATGATACCCAAACCTTTGTACTACCACCATCCAAAATACCACAATCAAACTCTAGGATATCCGCACGGATTAGTATCCAATCTTGTTGTTTAGCAAAACCAACCTCAAATGGTTCTTCCTCAACAAACAACTCACCACAAGATGCTTCCTTTATAGCACCTCCCTCATCACCAACAAGTACACCAACTTCATCACCACCTAAAGTCACTCTTTTGGAACTCCTTAAGACTCCAACAAGATCTAAACAACCTAAACAAAAAGAAATAGTCTTTTCAACACCCCCCACATCTCCAAATACTATTTTTCAAGATCTTGAAACATCACCACCATTAGCTCCCATCACATTACAAGAACGTCTAGGTTCTCTTCCACCACCATTTACAAACATTCCGGATGTTGATCCATATTTTCCTATTTTTCCACCACATCTTCCGCATAACTCAAATCAAAACAACCCGGAAAACTTCCGCACTCATTACCCACATTATTTACATTGTGAACATTGCCAATCCACTAGGGAAATCGCAATAGAAGTTAGGGAAGAAATGCGTTTCATACTCAACCTCATCCTTGATCGCATCAATACCATCACTCATCAAAACCTCCATCCATAACCTTATGCAAGCATGGAAGGAATCACTACTACTATTTTCTATTTTTTTTCTTTCGAAGTCATTTTCAAGAACAAGCCTTGTTCTTATTGTTACATGCTTGTACGTGGCATAAATACCACTACAATTTGTTGTTTTATTACAAGGGCTTTTTTTACATACCTTGGCTCCCAATCTTGATTCTCGTCAATCACAAGATTATTTAAGCATGTTACTAACCTTTCTTTTTGTAGGATTTTTATTTTTCTTCACTTGACGCCCCAAACAAGGGGGAGCTACCGTCAAGGGGAAGTTAGCGTTTATTTCTTCTAAGGGTTAACTTTTTGTTTCGACAAAAAGGGGGAGAAGAAGTAAAACTTAGGGGCTTTCAAAAATTACATCTATTCTTAAGTTTTACTCATCATAACATTATGTTTTGTCATCAACAAAAAGGGGGAGATTGTTAATACAAATAAACCGTAAAAATGTTTATTAATATTTTGCGATCTCTTTGTGTTTTGTTGATAACAAATATAATGTTATCTTAAGTATAATTATAAGGATACATGTTACTTTTGTAAAGCATTTACATATAGCCATTTAAATACAAAAATGTAGTAATTAAGCATTTGTTGTAATAGTTTATTAGGATGGGTAAAAACTATAACCCATGGACCATAACCCATGGATCTTAACCCATACCCAAGTAGACTAGATACAATGTATACGTAGATACATTGAATCTAAAGAAAAGCCATGGACCAACCCATAACCCATGACCCATAACCAAAAAACCCATGGGCAAAGAGGAGCGTTCCACGGATCCCTAGGATTACACTAGACGGATCCCAAGTGGAAGGGATCCGTGGGATCCGGGAACAGTGAAGATTTTTGCCTATAAATAGAGAGCCATTTCTTCATTCTAACTCACCCCTCTTCTTACTAAATCTCTCAAACACTCTCATTCTCTTCTAACATATAGATCACTTGATCTAGAGAGTTGTTCTTCTTTCTTTCTATTGTGATCCTCATATAGGTCCTTCTCTAAGGCGAGATCACGAGCATTCTACAAGTCTTCCAAGCAAGGGATCCTTGATTGATTTGTCACTCCACAAGATTTCTATAGCGAAGATCTTGTATTTGATATTTCACATATTTGTTGTGTAATAGTCGTTTTGGTTTGGTCCACCGTGTTACGGACTCGGTATCTAGCTTTGTACCGGAAAAAGTGTAAGCAACGTTGTGAAGGCTTCTCCGCCAAGTGAAGGAGTTTGTTGACATAGTGCTTGAACTTTCGAGTAGGTGACTCGGGGAGTGGAGTAGGGCAAGGAAGGTGTCCTTGTAGCCGAACCACTATACATCGGTTGTGTCTTTTCTTTCCCTTCGCCTTACTTTATTTACTTGATTTATCATTAGATCTATACTTTCTCTACATCCATAAGATCTCACATATTAACGAATCTAAAGTTTTTGAAACTAACGTAAAATCGGCAAAACTATTCAACCCCCCCCCCTTCTAGTTTTCCACAGTTACTTTAGCCAATTTTGATAAAAGTTTTTCATGTCACGAACGCTGATTAGTCGATTGCCAAAATAAGACTTTAACCAATCAACAAGCGTTCCAACATCATTTACACCTGTAAATGACATTAAAATGACTAATTACTTAAAAACAAAATGATAATATTAAAAAACATACACAAAAAAATACATTCATTATTTGGTTCTTTACTTTCACTATCTTTGGTAACAATTTCGTTTGATGAAGTTTTATCATTCATACCTAAAAGTTATAAAAACAAATACGATACAAAGTAACAAATGTTAATATTTATAACAAATAAAATCAAAAACCCTATAAACAAAAACCGGGCTTGGGCCTTTTAACCTAACCTATTTTAAAACAAAAATACAATACGAAAATTAAATTAAGAAATTCAATTTAAACAAAAAAAAACCCTAACCAGTATTGGGCCTAATAACCAAACATATTTTACAAACAAAAAAAAAACAATACATATTTTCTAAATATAAAAAACGCTTATTTACAAAAAAAACATAAAAAACCCTACTATATGAAAATATTATAAAGATACAAACATGTGCAAAATTGTTTACGTATAGCTTTATTTAGGATATAATGCTCATGTACAAAAAATTTAACACTACAATAATAAAAATCATATCACAATTAAAATAGCAAAATGACTAAATTACACTTTGAAATAAACAAGCAATAAATCACAAGTTGTGCCCGCCCTTGGGCGGGCTTAAACGGCTATTGTGTGTGTATATATATATATATATATATATATATATATAGTGTGAGGTTATTGTCAGAACCAAAGAAATTGCGAGAACTGCGAGAACCAATCTTAGCCATCTATTTTTTGATCAATGGTTATTAGAAGTTGTGGCATAATTGTAAATAAATGAAGCTTCAAGTTTTATTCTCTAATAGGTGGAAGGGCATTAAAGGAATTTTATGTTCCTAAAAAACTGCTCCGTACTTTCTTTCCACATATCCGTAAATATCTCTTCCCCTCTAATGACCCAAACCTACCCCATATCATTCATCCATAACTGAATTAAAAAAGGTAGCCACCACCAAAAATCTTGCATATTTATTTGTTTTATCAGTATATTTATACTACCACCACATCATTCATCAAGATCTAACTATTCAGCACATCCATATGTCTATCTCCCTTCCTCAAGATCTATCCACCACCATTTGATTTCTTCATTACAAACAAAAAAACGAGTATGGAGAAAAATCGTACACTGCTTGATGAATCCCATCATACCAAGTAATCCATTTTTGTGGATCTGTTATATTGATGATTGTTGCTTATATGTACATTGCAGAAGGTGGTTACAGATCTGAACCATGAAGACCTCTTACAAGATCCGACGACAATAACAACCGCCTAAACTATGGTTTACTTACTTCATGTTGTTCATGTCTCTTTTTTAACCAGGTATCTCTATATATTATTTTATGCACTTAATTAATTTGGGTTTAACTTCAAATATGCGTCTGCTTAAGTCCTTGGTTTCAATTAGTTTAAATGTTTGTGTGTTTAATATGTTTGTTTTTATTTCTTGGATTCATAAAAAATATTTTTTAAATACGTGTATTTTTTGGTTAAATGTTTAGATACGTGTTGTGATTATAGTTGTAGGCTATGGATCTAAAGTAAGAATACTGAAACTAATAACTATATGTAATTTTAAAGTAAGAATTTTTATATCTTTATTCTCTTTTTATTTTTAAAGCGCCCTTGCAATGATACAAACTTACGAACCATGAAGCAACTGATCTGGTAATGTGGTTCTAGAACTTATTTGACTAGTTAATTTCTTTGGCTAATAAAAACATTAAATCATATTTAGGTGTCGTTTTTTTTCCAGAGCTTTTACCTCTTCATCTGCAAACCATGTCTGCAGAAGAAGAGGTACATTTAAGCTCTTCATCTGCAAGAAGAAGACCGTTTGTTTTATGTGCTATTGAAGTACTTCTTTCATTTTTCTTCTTTTTTTTTCTTTTTTTCTTTTTCATAAGAAGAAGACCCTTTACGATCTCTCTACTTGAAAATTCCAAATGTTCTACCCGTCATTTGAATCCACCCCTTTAAGACATCTGGATTGTCACACCCCCAAATTACCTGTTTTGCAGCGGAATGGAATTCCTGGGGATTGACTGTCATAGCATCACAATCACAGTTATATTGAACGACCTAAAGTGTCGTTTGGAAAATACATCGCTTGAATTAATAAAAACATTCAGAGTTACAAAGATAGGTCCCAAATGAAAGGTTACTATGTGCGGAAAATAAATTTGTTATAAGTCAAACGATGTTTTTAAAGTTCATAAAACCCAAGTAAGACGCGTCGTCACCGCGACTCTATGATATGTCCACATGCATGCCATGAAGTGAATGCCTTAGATACCTGAGATAAAACATGCTAAAAAGTGTCAACACAAAGGTTGAGTGAGTTCATAGATTTTGCGTTGAAATGTAAAGCCTGTCAAAATCGTTTATGCAGCAAAGGCATTGTAAATCCACTCAGTTCCAAGTTCCGCCCATACAAAACTTGCAACCTGTGTGTTCACAATCCATTGCCAAAATATGTATAGTTTATGTTCAAGCATATGATGTCAAATGAATTCACAATAGTACCTAACTCGACGTAGAACAATAACACATAATCAATAGCACATGACTTAATATATCAGTAGTCAACTGATTTAGAACATTATACGACGTAGAACTATAGCACATAATCAATAGCACCTAACTCAATGTATCAGTAGTCAACTGACATAGTACTTTATACGACGTAGAACTATAACACCTAATCAGGAACAATTGATATAATACAACATTCGAATTTGAAACAATGGTGATCATGATAGAAGTTATCCTTAAAAATCCAAAGTACTTGCGAAAAAGAGTTAAGCATGTATCTCCCCCAAAAATAGTACAAAACAATTGAAAATGGGGCTATGAAAACTCACTTGGACAAAGATGCGATGGCAAAAGTGAGTACACCGAAATGTAGCGTGAATCACTAAACTTGACCTATTATGAATGATATGATACATAATAAGTTATGATGTAATGTTATGCATACAATTCGGATGATATTTATACCACTTATGAATTTTTGAAAACAATACTTCTCCTCGAAAATATAATCTTTTAACGTCTTGACCACTTTTAAATTACTTTACATGTATTTACATTGAAATGATATCCGACGATAATCATTTAGTGATTTATTGTGAAATTATAACTTTTCGTCGTAAAATAATGTCATTGAAATTTCCATGAAAGTGATAAAAACGGCCTCTAAAATCTAGTCGTAAAATGGTGCACGTCGAGCGTTAGGAAACGAACTCAACGGTTTTGGGAAGCTCGTATCATTATCTCAAAGTTTTAGTGTTTAAGTTTTCATCCTAGAGGTCTCGATTACGGAGAAAAATATAGGTAAAGTATTGTACCTTTGTCCAAAATGTTGTTTAAGAGTGGTTTTCGGCAAAGTTTAAGTGACTATATTTCATTCGTTACAACTCCGCTTGATGAACGGTTGGACATTTTTGAAAATATGCTTGGCGAACTTACTTTTACTAGAAGACATCTTTTTATAAAGAGTATCCCATCAATGTTAAAAACGACCCTCAACATGGTCATTTCTTGACCCGTTTGGAGAACAAACTTGAAAAGAAAATTGGAGAACTAATTTTTGGAGAACAAATTTGGAGAACAAACTTGGGAAAATCATATCTTTTTAACCGTAAGTCATCACGGGTCGAGCCACCCGTCATTTCGAAGATAATTGAGTCTAGTTTCATGTAAAAATACTTTCAAGGGTCAGTTTGTAATAAAATTTTATCAGTTCAACGATTAGTAACAGCAGGTCAGTTTTTCCGGAAAATAGTTTCGTCGTTAAACTTGAAAATAGCATAACTTCTTCGTTATAGCTCCGTTTTAACCCGTTCAAGCGGCCACGTTTTCGTTTTAAAGTATATTTTCTGAATATCTAGCCCAAAATATTTTACAAACTGTCGGATTTTCCAGATTTCACAAATAAGATCAGACCATTATATAAAGTTGTCGAAATGAGTTTTTCTCGCGCAAAACCTATTATAACCAATCCAAAACAACTCCGAAGCTATCCAAATCCTACCATACACCTTCTTAGGGTGTCATGGGTTCCTAGACATCACCAAAACTAAAATATAACAAGGAGTAATTATAGGATGGATTATATATATTTAGCACATAAAAACCTTAAAAACCTTAAAATGGTATAAATATCATGAGACTTGCATGTTTCACCAATAAAATGATATGACCATAAAAATGAATATGAAATAAAAATATGACTATGAATGCTTACTAGTGATATGATGAGGTTTAATGGACAAAAGGTTTTCCTAATCACTTGAGGTTTGTATTACAAAACCTTGCAACAAATGATACTAGTGTTTAATTAAATTTGACTTGTAAACTTGGAATGCTTCTTCCTTTGATCCCTTGGCTGCCGAAATTATAGAGAGAAAAAGAAGACAATTTTTGGTCTTCTATTTTGTAAAAGAAAGAAATGAAGTGAAAAGGTGATAAGTGAAATGAAAGTAGTTGTGTATAAGAGATATTATGCAAATATCTACTTGGTGATTCACCCCTTGTGTCGACAAGGGGTGTGAATCATCTTTTGTTTATGTTTTTTTTTTTTTTTTAACTTGTGTAAATGTAAGATACTTGTAAGATTTTTGATGTTAAATGGTAAGTTGTAGCATTTGTAAATATTTAGGGTAGCGTTGAATAAAAATAAATTTTCACGGGTCAAGTTAAAATATATTTAGGTCATAAAAATTATAAAAATACATTCCTTGCAAAATTTGAGTGATATAATAATAATCGTGTCGAATTTAAGAAAAACGTCGTAATTATATAAATACAACAATTTAGTTACAAAATAAATTTAAAACATTGGGTAAACTCATAATATTATTTTTATAACTCAATATGAGTATAAAAATATATCGGGATGATTTTTGGAATTTATGGATCAATTGTTCAAAATAATTAATTACGCGATAACGTTTATTTAATATGAAAATTACGCGTTTAAGGTAAAATGCAAAACCATGCATGAACCGATATGGAATGATGTTATTGATGATATGTAGACTAAACTTAGTCTATATGAAATGTCCTCGATGATATGATCATGAATTCACAGCTAAACCATTACGGTTACGTGAATTTGATACTCGTAAACCCAGTTTACGATAAACGATAAATAATGAAGCATGAATAATGTTTTGAGAATGACCCGAAAATACGAATTGTCACATGGATCTGATGGCAAAGCCATCCATGCATCTCTCATGTCTTTTGACTGACCAAAGATATTGAACGCCGCTAGAAATAACGGATCCATTGATTCTAATCCAACTAGCTTCAACTTTTCATAACATTCGGCTGATGTTGGCCCATCCTTTGTTTTAACCATATGTCTCAGGGCAACCTGCATATCAGCAGCCAAGTCATCGAAAGTAACACAAGAAGTCTTCGCCTTTTTCTTAGGCCTGACTTCATCATGCAGCTTTTGCGTACGAGAGTTCCCGTCATCTTCATCATCAATATCCACATCAACCAAAGGGTCTTCATCAATATTAAGTGCCCCAACACGTTCCCTAACAGCTGATGCCCCAGATGCCGATGTCGCGGGCGCCGATGCCCCAGACCCTTCTGAATTGGTCCATTGACCATCACCATTGGCAGTAATACTTTGAAACACAATTTGACATTGTTCCACGTAAGGTAATGGATTTGATTGCAAAGAACCGGCCCTTTTATGAATTTGTACCCAAATTCCAAATAATTTCTAGATAAGTTATTTTTGTAGAAAAAATGACATAAGTGTTAAATGTTTTAGTACCACACACCTTCTTAAAGTCTTCCCATTCTTCTGGTGTTAGAGTAAACATCTTTGTATCCGGGTTATAGATGTTCCCTGTTTTGTTCTTCAAATAAAGCCATCCATTACATTTTGCTCTTAAATTATCAAATCTATTTTTTAAATCTTTTTGTGTAAATTCGACGCCAAACTTGTCTTTCAGCACCCGGCCTAACCTAGCCCAAGACGACCTATACAAGCTAAGGCCATTTCTACCGGTCGTTGTCATCTCTTCAATGCAAGTGTCTAGTAAGACTTTGATCATTTCATTAGACCAATTTTACGTTGCTTAGGACCTTCCATACGACCTTCAATTATAGCTATAACAAATACACATAAGGAGATCATTATTTAGTTCATATACTTTGCTTGTATGATAATAGTATAATACTATACAAATAAGTGATAGTATTAACTAACATACAAGCCCATAGAAACAGAAAACAGTAAGCACAAACTAATAATCCTCCAAAATAACGAAATGTATATCAATTCCCTAACAACATTCAAATCATATCTTGCCATTCTAATCATTATTGTTCAAAGCATACAAGTTAAAAAAGCTTCACACAAAGTCGCAAAATACAGCAAGAAATACCAATCTAAATCACAAAGTGATGACCCATTTAAATAAAAGCTATAACACAATTGGACTAAAATATACCGCTTCTCGGACTACGCATAAATGTCTTAGGTGCAACAATATCAACTAGTGCCAACTACTGATATAATTAATTCAAACTAGCTACAATGACTACAAGGTCAAGTTATAAATTAAACAAACCGTGTCAATAAGAACTCAAACAGTAACTCGACCAAATAAGTGATAGCGTTAACTAACCTACAATTCCCTAATAGATATAGCGTTAACATCAGTAACTCGACCAATTCACCTATAATTAACTTATTTATCTCAGAAATGATGAGCCTGGTGCAGCTATAACGTTAACATCAGTTACAACGTTTATTGTCTATTTGTCTCGCACCATTTTTCTAATCAGTAATCGAATTTTTAGTTTACAGTTTACACTATCAGTTTACTCTCTTAAGTACACTATGGATTAGTTTACACCATCAGTTTACACTATCAGTTTACTCTCTTAAGTACACTATCACTCTCTTAAGTACACTATGGGCTAATCCGACACTGATGGCCTAATATTAGGTTTCGTTAAACAGCAAGTTTTCTTTTACAAAATCAACTATAGTTAAACAGCAGCTATAGCGTTATCTCGGCAATTTTTGAAACTTAACACTATTGAGCACCTACTGGGAAGCTATCTATTTTTATTTTTATTTAGTTCTTAAAATAAGCACTAGTTGGATCTAAATTTGAATGTAGGAATTCACATTTCTTATGACATAAATACTTATGAAATAAACTAAAACTCTGAACAAATTGATCAAAAGGATTATTGGGCCTTTTCTGTTACACTTGTGTTATCTGGATAGCTAGGTTTTAAAGGTTGATGATTTGATTCTGTATGCTATGATATATTTCCTAAAGTAGGTCCATGTGGAAGCTTTTCTAAGAGCTGACAAGCTCTGCGTAAAATCATCCCAATTGGAATGACAGATGCTTTTTCTTATCCTGGAAATACTTGTTACTACATACACTCAGAACTGTTATAACTCGTAGGATCCCATTCAATATTTTGAAATAGCCATAAAAATTATATACACGCTATAAGCATAACAAAAGTAGTTTATATTAAGCTCAGGTAAAGTGATGCAGGTTTTACTGACCAGGTCTTAATATTTATAGTGTCTCGATATACCTATGGTCTACCCTAGTGCACTAACGGGCAGTGTACCCGGTCGCGTGTAGTGAAGTAAATGGTAAAGCCAAGGTCGTCCCAAGAGCTATGTGTCTTGGATTATTACTAAGTCTAATTGTCACAGAATAATAATGGTTTCGATAGGGATTTAATTAATTAAACTACTAATGCAGAATAAAATAAAAGTAGATAAATGGATAAACGGAAATCAATAGAGGAATAGTGGTGCTAACCTAGTCAATCCTCCTAGCTAGTTATGTCTACGTCTACCAACTTCCAATTACTTCAGATGGGGTCAAATTCGAGAGGACAACATTTGGTCAATTCGCCCTAACCTATCAGCAAAGATGCCACCACAGGAGAAATCAGGCGCACCGTCATAAGTCATGTTGTTCCTGGTCCCCTAAGCCAAGTCATTAAGTACCGCTACATGCTAGATTCATAATAGTGAGTGCCCGGCCGTTAGGAACTTAGACACTACACCCCCAATTCTTAAGTTCATCCAAACGATAGGTGATCAGTTGGTCAAATCGCACAAGTAGAAAGGGTCGTCAGTTGGTCATATCTTACCCTTCCCGTCTCAGTCCGCTCATCTAGGGTCAGTTGGTCATATCTCCTAGGCAATTGGCCTCTACCGTCATTCAAAACTACCAAACCAAGGGTGACTACCAATGAACTATGCATGCATACACTTAGAAATAATTGTACGGAAGTAAAGGTAAACGCAAACAAAACAATTAAGGAATCATAACTAGGCTAGCACCAAAGGGTGCTTAGCCGCTCATATTAATCATGCAAATCAATTCAATATTCAAAGGTACGAAATACATGAATTGAAAGTAAAAGAAATATAAAACGCTAATGCTTATCGTAATGGAGTGACTTCTCCCTTGGAAACAGCTCCGTATGCTCCCCTAGACCTGCCTTGAGCTTTTTCCCATGTTCTCAGAGTGTTGTGTGTGGAATGGGATGATTAGAAATGCTGGAATTCGTGGGGTATTTATAGGCCAAATCTGGGTTACGGCGTAACCAAAATAGGAGTTACGCCGTAACCTTCTATTTCTTCGTAAATGCACTAGATCTGCTAGTTACGGCGTAACCTTATTAGTGGTTACGCCGTAGTCTTCAATAAACTTGGTTACGTCGTAAGTGATGCAGTAGTTACGGCGTAAGTATCAGCGGCGTTGAACCACATTTGACCTAATGGAGTTACGTTGTAACCTTTGGGAAGAGTTACGCCGTAACCTCTTGATAAGTTGGTATTCTAGGTCACGCAATAGTTACGGCGTAATGTGAGAGAGGAGTTACGCCGTAACTTCTTCAAAATAGCATACTGTGATAAATCTTTAGTTATGTTTCTATTTCCACGTCTCTTTGGCTCCAATGCTCGTAATTTACCTGAAAGTGGAAAACAATGGAAAACAATCGTAAATCCATATAAATGATATAAATAACGGGCATTATCGGGGGAAATTGACACTTAATATTCAGGACTATTTGATGTTATCATTAAGAAATACGAGTAAACGAAATGAAATGGTACCAACCTCAAAAGCGATCTCAAACTGTTCCAAGGGACAGCTTCACAGCTAGGATAAGCTTTCTCAGCAACAGATTCACTATATGCCCCTGGTACTCCCTGCAAATAACACCGCTGATTATCAAAAAAATAAGCAATTCAGTAGTGCGCTTATTCTTAAAACAGCTTACACCATCAAGTGTGTCTGAAACATACTCATGTTTAAATCCGCATAAACCATCAAGTTTGGAAATTACTAGTCTGGTATGTATATTTTCCAAACAGTATTAAACACAAAGGGAACTATCCTGAAGTCAAAGGCCATTATCATTCTACACACCTTTTCCAAGTTAAAAAAACGTACATAAACAACATTCATTATATCAGTACAACATCGCAGTTGCATACGAATCTTGATAAAAAGACAACCACTTTATTGAAGAAACTATATTATCTAAAAATTTGGCATCAAGTAGCAAATTTCACTCCAAAAAACATTCACAAAGTTAAACAGTCTATTTAAATCCAATGTAAAACTAGGACCATTAATTCCCCTAACACAAAACTGACCCATGTCGATTTCTCTATGAATAAGCTTAAAGGAACCATACCCATATCACTGAATGTACTTAAAAACCTTAAAGTACTAAACTTTTCATCTAATAACCTAATTGGAGTCATACCCGATTCATTTGGTGGCTTGGTTTCTTTAGAAAAGCTATCTTTATCGTCAAACTCATTATTGTAGGATTTGGAGTTGCAAAGCTTTCTAATTCTGAAATATTTTCGAAAAGTCTCATTGTTTTATTAACGATTTTCAAGTCCAATGAGCAAATGAGAAGTTAGGGTGCATTTCTATGAAGCGCTTTTTCACAGTTAACATAGACTATTCTATACTCAAAAGTGTATCGCATTTAGATCCTTACATCAATACCAAAACTCTGCCAGAGGTCACACTTATTAGCACACTGTAATTTGATTCACTTTTACGATTTCTGCTTATATTTCACAAGTTTATCATCTGGGCTTATTTTCAGTGTATGAAGTTATTTTTCATCTCATAAGGCACAAAATACATTGTGAATGGCGTAAAAGTATTAAGGGACAACCAAATCCTACGCGTGCCAAGCAATTACCATTGTCAAGTTTTGACCCTTTACTCAAACCACCCATTTTACAGACCCTAAAGATAATCAACCCACCGATGTATTCTGTAATTCCACATAAGCATACGCATCAACGATTCAACCCTATCTAGCAAGAATCATCTGTACAATTAACATTTTCTCTTTGAACAACCACAACAAGAAATATCACAATAAAGCCTAAAACCATATGCGTGAACCCATGCCTATGAAAAAGCTAATAAGCTCATTTAAACAACTTATGACTAAGAAGCTGAACATCAATAAAGTTGTAGACAAATTAGTACTATTTAACATCATACCCAAATCATCAAAAGAAACTTATGAGACATATATTTAACAACATCAAACAAAAAAAAACCAACAATAGTCCTACACATAACAAATAAAGCAAACCCAAAAGACAAAAACTTCAAATAATTAACACCCATTAACTAAAACCATAAAAAATAAAACCTTACCCTTTTGCGGCGGCGGAGAAGGGAGGCTGGCGGTGGCTGAGTGGTAAGAGGTGGCGGCTGCGTGGTAGGAGGTGGCGGCTGAGACGGTGGATGGTGGGAGGTGGTGGTTGAGATGGTGGGAGGTGGCGGCTGAGATGGTGGATGGTGGGAGGTGGGAGGTAGGGGTTTAGTGAAAGAAGTGGAAAAAAACCTAAATTATGTCTGCATTGGTGAAGAGGAAAGAAGTGATTATATCCTCTTATGTCTGAAAAAAAACAAACGGTCGTCAAGGATAATGTCTGCGCGCCTGCAGACAAAAGAGGAAAAGAAGAGCTTCTTTGAAAAAACAAACAAGGCCTTAGTGTGAAACATGATCGAGTCATAATCGAATCATAATCGAATCAAAGACATAATCGTGTCATTAAATCATATTTATTGTGAAACATTAAATCGAGTCATTAAATCATATTTATTGTGAAACATTAAATCATACTTAGAAAGACATAATCGAGTCATAATCGAATCAAAGTTGGGCGGTTGTCTAATAAAAAACATTAAATCATATTCATTGTGAAACAAATGTGACTAGTTTAATTTCTTTGGCTTATATATATTTTAATTGTGTTCTTGTGTTGGTTATCTAATAGGGTGTCGAATTCAAAGTGATGAATTTCACGCTTGAAATACCCTCTCCTGAGCACTCCCACAAGGATCCAAACCCTGCAATTGCCTGCTTCTGGTGATGTTTAAATGCCACTTTTATCATGGTTATCTGAATATGTACTAAACGCTTCTCATAAGCATAATAACCACTCCAAATCTCCTATAGAGCTTGGATTTCATCTTTGAAAAAACTCAGACCTTCAGTAACTTTGAAAAAGTTAGAACAAAAATCTTGTGTAACAACACACCAATCAAGCTTCTTCTTGTGAGGGTGTTTTTACTTTTCTTTTTATGACAAAATATTTTTGATAAGAACACACCAATCAAGAATTTTGTTTTGTTGGTCTTTGGAAAAGTGAGAAATACAAGAATGGGGAAAATTAATTGGGGAGTTTAAATATATTAAAAGTGCATATATGTTTTTACAAGATCTAGACTTGAAATGTATTAAAAATGCATGTTTTTTACAGTTTCTGGAGTTTACATGTATTCAAAGTGCATATGTGTTTTTACAATTTCTGAAGTTTACATAGATTTGCAGGTGTTATCAAAGTGCATATACTTTTTATTGCTCTTATCGTCTCAGTGTGCACATGTGTTTTTGAGTGTGCACATGTGTTTTTTACAGTTGTGAATTTGAAACCTTGTATGCATATGTGTTTTTACAGTTTCATAAACTTGTTTATTTTGTTTAATTTCAATTGTTATTAAAGGATTGTGCATATATGTTTTGTTAGTTGTTACAGGTTTGAGTATAATGAGCAATATGAAGAATGCACATACGTATACATAAGGGCATATGGACAAACTCAACTGCACATATGCATACAAAGAGATCGAGAGTGGCCAATGAAGAAAAACACATGTGCACAAGAATTAAAAACACAATTCTAGATTTCATGGGTTTTTGAACAAGACGAGGAATACATGTGCACGCCTAAAAGATGAACCAACTATTAAAGACATTGTATTATGCACGTGTGCACGCTTCATATATTTGTAATAAAATATATTTATATAATATTTTTTAATAAAGTTTTGTTGTTTGTATAAAATTACATAAATGTATTAATAAAGTTTTGTTGTTTGTATACATACTTTATGTAATATTTTTTATAGATACATGTGCAAATACAAAACACCTAAGCATAAACGGAAAATACAATTATCACATAATGAAAAACACATGTGCACACAATGTTTAAAAATAAAATAAAAAAATTCCTAGATTTACGAGAACTAAAAAACGTTTTTTTGTAAAAAAAATCAAATATAAAAAAAAGTAATTTTACCATTATACCCTTTTGAATTAAATAATAAAAATTAATATAAGAAAAAATCTGATTGGTTGATGCTGGTTCTCGCAGTTCTCGCATTTTTTTTTTGTTCTGAAAATAACTCTTCCTTATATATATATATATATATATATATATATATATATATATATATATATATATATATATATATATATATATATATATATATATATACACACACTAGTGTCAAAACCCGTCCGATGGACGGGTATGACTTGTGGTTTTTATTTATATGATTTAGTGTATCAAATATTTACTAAAAAGTAATTAAAAGTTAAATGAAAGGGTTAAGATCTATAATTGATGTTACCATAATCCATTAAACGACTAAAAGTAGGTAAGTACTTTGATTTGTGGTTTTTATTTTTAGGATTTAGTAGAACAAATATATAGTAAAAAGTTATTAAAAGCTAAATTAAACGGTTAAGAAGTATAATTGATGTTATTATAATCCATGAACGGCTAAAAGGAGGTAACTACTTTCTAACATTTTGTTCTAAACAATATTAATCATTAACATCTTTTACATTTGATAATATTATTAACAGTAATTTTGAACTTTTAGTGCATATTTCACACGTGTCTCCTGCATTTTTATAGATTTTTTCACTTTTATGGGCTTTCTAAGGATGTGAATGGGTAGGATTTCAACGAATTTTGACCCGTTTGGTAGGGTCGTTGAGGTTGTATTTTTTTTATTTGTAGTGGATTTAATTAGGAAAAACTATTGTTTTTTTTATGTTTTTTTTAATGTAATGGGACTGCTTTTGTAGACGCCACACTTGATGATGAAGACTAAATTGTTGGAACAATGTAAGTTTTATCAAATAAGCATTCAAAAGTAGGTAGTTTGTTATTCTTACTCAAATTAGCAGTTTCAATGGAGTCTTATTAGTGGCTTTTATTGGCTGTTATTCAACAGCTATTTGTGTTTGTATGACATCTTATAAGGGGCCATTATTGGCTATTATTAGGGGCAGATGGAATCTTATTAGCGGCTATTATTGGTTGTTATTTATCCGTTATTCAACAACCAAATTACATAATTCAGCAGCCATTTGGTTGTTATTAGGGGCTGTTTGGATGACGCCTTATTAGGGGATGTTATTGGTTGTTGTTAGGGGCGGATGGCACCTTATTAGGGGCTGTTATTGGCTGTTATTTAGCAGCCATTCAACAGCCGCCATTTGGTTGTTACTTGCCATGTTTCAATTTCCAAATAAAATACAGTAAAACAAAAGGCCAAACATACACCAAACTCAGAAGCAATTATATATATATATGGTAATTTTGACCATTTGCACAAAGGTCTAAGCAATCACCGGCAGAAGCACACTTTTAATCTAAGGTAACTTTCTGCTCATATCTAAAGCCACTTTGTAATAACATTAATTTGTAGAGGATAGTGTATTTGTTACACAATGAGTATGCCCTTGAAACTATTGTCCTATGAACAGAACCATCATTGTTCTACTAATATAATGCCATATAGTGTGATTTTATATCACATTAATTTTAAATTACATCTATTAAAGTATTGAAACTATTTGTAATCACATTAATTTGTAGAAGGTTTTGTCTCTCTATTCCCGTTATGCTTAATTCTATTGTCTCTCACAACACGAAACTGTTTGGACACTCCAGAATCTAATAAAATATCAACCATCAGCCAGGCACCATTTTGAAACGGCAATATATAATTTTAATCAAAAACAAAAACGTATAGACCCTTAAAAATCTGATAAAATTACCAGGGGCACTATTCCTCACAAAGCGTTCATTGTTCCTGGCAAGACCAGATAAGATCCTTTAGCCAACGTGTCCTCTTGGGTTCTGCTGTTGACAATCAAGTTCCAGATTGATACACAAACGTCAAAACTTAAGTACAGGTACAAGTAATAATGGAAGCATGTTAAGGCCAGACCAGCAATTTTAGAATGTGCTATAAAGGCGAGGGAAGACTATAGGGAGACCCTTCTCACCAGTTGACAGAATGAAAACAAATCACATCTTACCACCAGAAACAAACAGGAACTTTTTAACTTAATGTCAACAGAGCATTTTTTTTTAAGGAATATATGAAACCACCTGAGGGACTAATTAGCATTTCTCTAATGCAGTCTGAAACCTTAAAACAGGCTTTTCAGCATTGCCAAAAAAATATCAAAAAAAAATTTCTTTTTAAAATATATATCGTTTGAATATCGTTTGAATGTATTAGTTAACGAATAATAAGATATTAAAGAGTCGTTTTTTTTATTTTATGTGTTAACAATGGAAATTAATTAGGCGTTATTAATTATTGAACAATTAAAAGATACCAATTTATTCTTATTCAAATCTTAAATTAAACTTGTTTATAGGAAGCTTTAGTTGTTGATTTTAACCACCCATTTCACCTATGAAACTATTCTATAAAATAATTGTTTTGAATATATTCACATGATAATTGTTTGTATTCTTTTATTATGTACCAAGAGCATCTCATCATGCATGGATCAAATCTCACATGAACCTTGCCCATTCAATAACTTGAAGTATTTACGGATATTTTGGACACATGTGAATCCAGAGGACAATGTAGCAACAATGGCCACTCAAGTCATAAACTACTTGCTTGAACAGTCTCCAAGTGCCACTTACATCATGGATTTTCCAACACCGTATTTAAAATAGACTGTATTTGAGTCGTATTTGTTTCACCACTCTGACTTTTAGCAGTCTGGTAATGTATTTTTTTTAAATTGCAAAAAAATGATTAAGTCCCGATAATTAACTATCTATATGAGAAGCTTACTCTTATTGGTTGATTTAATATTGGTTCATCTGCAAAATGGTTTCATAACTCAACCCACTATTATTCAATTATAGGCTCTAAGGTTTTCAAAATCTATTTCTTAATTAACTTCCAAACACTTTTCTAAGCAAAGTCAGATGGATTACATGTGCGTTTTAATAAAGTAAACATAAGCATCACATAACCACATAATTTTGAAATTTTAGCATGATGTACCTGTTTAGTTGTTTTTTGTTGCATCGATACCGAAGATTTTATTATGAGCATCCTTCAATTCTAGAGAAAGCTCTATCGCAGCTCGGGTTCCTACTACTGCATATGCAATTGATTTAGAGGCAGCTTGTGCAACATCTTCAACATTCTGATACTTTTTTGTACCGTTCCTTGACTCCATAAAACTCAACACGTCATCACAATCATTGGCCGAAACACTTGAACTAGCCACGACCACATTTTGAGTACGATTGGTCATTATAATAATTGATCCTCCTTGGTTAGCATCAGTAACTCGACCTCCAAGCAAACTTAGGAGCGTAGTTTTTCCACTCCCTAATGGCCCCATGAGTGCCAAAATTTCTCCTGCATTGACCGTGCCATTTATTCCATGTAAAATATGCTTTTTGTGGGTGGATGTCACTCCTTTAGTAATCACCTTGTATGTCACTTCTGTAAAATGCATAATGTATGAAAAAAGATCAATAATTCTACATCCGTATATAATTAATTACATGTATGAATCAAAACATGTGTGATACGTGTCTACACCATCTTCTTTTTACAATACATCTAATCTATATTTACAATGAACTTCCGGCAACCGGCCAACATACCCATCTTGTAACGCCCCGACCCGACAAGGGTAAAGGAATCACAAGTAATGGTGTCATATCAAAGCAAAACATAAATAACCAAACAAAATCTTAACATAAATGCGGAAATAATTCAAGTCAAAATGACTTCAATACATAGGTCCCAGCGGAAGATAAACTTCAACAAAATATCTGAAATAAATAGTCTTAAATGGCATCATAAGAATCAAAGCTAAAAATCTCTAAGGTAAGTCCACTCAAGCACTCATCCCAAAGCAAAACCCAGCTTCCAATGCTTAGATACCTGCCGCAGAAGAAAAGAAAATGCGGCTGAGCTTCAAAAGCCCAGTGAACAGATATGGAAGCAAAAACGAATACTAAACGATATCGAATATGAAATAAAGTGAATGAGCGATAGCAAAATCATAATCATTTTCAAAGTATAAATCAGAATGTTCAAATAAAGTTTATAGTTAACTACCACGAGCCCAGAAACAAATATCAGATCATAATCATATTCTCATAAGGCAACATTTCTCGTAAGGCAACATTTTGTAGGGGAGACCTACCAGAGTTATGAAGGACGTGCATGCACGCAGCATCAATCATCAGATAACATATAACAGATAACAAATAACAGATAACAGATCTAGGATGCATCCATACGCCCCTTCCTACATATACAAAATATGCTTCACCATCCAGAGACGTGGCAGAACATCACTCTACTGCCCTAGAGTCATATCAGAAGTGCATCACTGATACGGACATGGAACCCCCATGACTAGTGAAATATTTGGCTCGGGTGTCAAACTATCTTAGGTCAAATCAGAATGTCATAACTGACACAGATCATATTTTATCAGAAAGTTATTCATATTTCCAAAATCAGAGTTTTCATATCATATAGTTCAAAATCAGATATTTCATAATTCAGAAATCAAAGTTCAGATAAGCAACAACTCAAACAAATCAGAATGGGTTCATAGCAAAGGCTTAGGAAACCCTATTATAGAAAAGCTAACGAAAGAAAATGTTAAAAAGAACCTTTACTGAAAAGGTCAGAATATATGTACCTTATTCCAAAGCAAATGATCGAAAAGCAGAAATACGGAAGACAAAGGATTACTCCTTCTTCACAGAACCTATACACATTAACGGTCGTCCATGTTATTTATGATTCCATAATCGTCGAAATGATCTTTTAACATTTGGTGTTATACTTAGTGTATTCAGTGATCTTCATACTTTAAGGTTTTATGATTAAATGAGACTTAAGTGTTTTATAATTAATATTGTAGATTAGGGTTCATTATGTCATTTATTAAAGTTAGGGTTAAAAGTGAAAATAGTTTATATGTCATAACTCACACATGAAATAACGAATTACTATACTTAGCTCAAACCCTAATCGACTCTCATTTATGTTCTAGGGTTTTCTCCTTCTTTAATATCTCATTAATATGCATTTATTTTACATGTTACGTCTTTTAATGACTCGCTACTTAACCTAACGCGTAATGAAAACAACCTTTCCTCTTATGTTTCATCATGCACGTTTATGATTTTATGTGACATACAAGTTACTTATTACTCGTATTAATTACACGTTTACATATTCACAAGTCCACTTTAGTTATAATAACGCACACATGATACATGATTCACAACTCATTAGGGTTTCGGCATACCTTATTCGGTTCACATATTAAACTAGGGTTTATGTTTTCATGATCTCTTACTTATTTAATACATGTTCAAAACTCTTTATGTGGTTCGGTTCACCTAGGGTTTCGGCTACCATACTTTACGCAAGTCCTAGCTCGTCTAAACACTTCACATATTCAAGTTATTAAGTTCTTACACCTTGGCCAAACATATACATGGTTCGGTTCTATTATAACTCGACATATTCATGATCCGATTCAATATTACTTATTACGTTACATGTTCCTTAATATTTATCAAGTTTAATTCATTAGGGTTTGCCTTGGTTTGGTTCACACGGCTCGGCCACAAAAAGAGAAACAAGAAACTCGACTAAACGAAACATAACACAACATATTAACGCATGGTACATCAAAGGAAAACGAGAAACACGTTATACCTTAACTTGGTTGAAGCAAAAACTCGACACCAAAGGTTGTAGGGTTCGGCCGAGTAGGAGCAAAGAAAAGAAAGAGAGGCAACCAAAACCAGGGTTTCACTTTTGAGTTTATGTATTGTATTTATAGTAGTAACATTTAGTTTAGGCTTTAGGAGGGGGTTTGGGTTCGGCTTGGTCCAACCGAGCACACAAGCTCACGCCCAAGTGGGCTTCGGCCTTTGATCCACTCGACACAAAACAAACGCCCCCTTTGGGCTCTTGGACTCTCGGCTTGGCACAAAAAGAAACGAGCCCATTTAGCAAACGAACGGCCCAAACATATTTGCGAAACGTTTAACTCTTTCGTCGTACCAAAATTGATCACGTAACATATTCGTTAAGTTTTTATTATTCGTATATTAGGTATTAAATTCGTTAATTGCTTATAAACGTATATTACGTATTTTATAGTTTTTGATTTCAAGGGTATTTTAGTCTTTATATATGTTTCAGATTTTCAGATTTTACACATCTTCAGCAGCTTAATTTATCAATTTTCTTCATGGACACTGTGTCATCCTTTACATACCCGCGCACCACTGGTGTTAAGTTTATTGGACAAAATTTGGCAAGCATCAACGCAAAATTAGAACCTATGAGGCCAAACTTTAAGATCTTCTTTACACGGACTGCTATTACGGGCACCTGGGCTTGGGATTTCATTTGACGACCTTTTGTCAGTTGACCCATAAAGATGCAAATTATCCCCATCTGTAACTGAATCACAAATGAAGATAAGAAGTTTTAATCCACCATCTAGAAGGACGTGAAAAGGAAAACACAGTAACATCAAACATTAGGCCCACCAAGCAAGCACTACATGAAAAAACCAAATCCATTTCCTTTTATGTAAATGCACAACCTATTAGAACCAAGGTAGCCTCATCACTAACTTTGCGTAGCAGATTTTTAATTCAATGAAACAACATCTACAAAGCACTATCACATAACATATATGATATATCCATCCTAATTTACTTTAAAACTTACAAACATTTTCAATCCTGCTCACTTGAAGTACGATGATGCACATCAATTTGATATCTAGGCATTGCAATTCAGCAGCTAGAGTCTACTACAGTGAATATTTGGAATGACAAAACACAAATATAGGCATTACATTAGAGATCTAATTATACTACATGGCTTAATTATACTTTATAGGCTTAAGTTCACATTTACAATTGTTCCCCTAAACAACCTTAATTTGAATGTGATACATGTGTCCACGCTTAAGAATTCATTGCCTTCCTGTCATAGAACCTGTGAAACCGTTGATTAAAAACTTTATAACTCAGTTTGCAGCTGTATGTGACTTCAATTACCTTTGAAAATTTAACTAGTGTGACACGACCAATGCGTCAAATGGTGACTAAGGCCCCAAAACATCTAATTTTTCAACTTGTCACAACACTAAGATTGCAATGAGTTTAACTGAAAAGATACAAAAACTGAAAATGAAATTTAACTTATGAAGAAAATGATCAATTACTGGAAGCTTACCTTAATATATAACAACCAAAAAACCATATCTAGCAGCGAAAGATGCTTCTGTGGATGTGGAGCTCATGACAATCGGATCCAATACAAAATGCACAAAAAGTTTCTTTTTCGATTAACACTAGAATCACACAAAGATCAATATCAGGTTTTTTATATGTAAGAGGCCATCAAGATGTGACAATAGCAGTATATAGTATAAGATTAAGGGGTGTTTGAATTGGAAGACATCTTAAATACCTCATCCAAGTATCCAACAACTTGAGGTATCTTGCTTCCAATAGGTGAAGTGTTTTAGTCTCAGATGGGACAAACACCTGCAATATATTAGAGAAACGTCTATTTAGTTACACAAATGGTTGCCTAAATGATACTTTTTTTAGGATAAGTAAATGGACTTCAAATCATTTTAACATCATATATGACAAAGCAGCAATTCGGATTCGAATGCAAATGGCTTGATCACTTATCAGATTCTCATGCAAATGACTTGATCACTGATCAGGTGTTTGATCCAGTAAGTTGCACCATTGTAACTGTAGTTCATATATAGCATTTTAAGGTGTTGACTTCAACCCATTTACTTGTAAACAGGTCAAGCCAACCTCTAAGACTGGATCGGGTGCCTTCTAACGTGGTGGATGCAAACTGAAAATTCAACCATGATCACATGCTTATAAAGTCCGCCGAACCCATTATCGATAGTAATGGGAACCCTTTGTTTTGTCCTTTTTGATTATTAAAATTGCATTATTCAGTTGACTCTTTACTTAAGTCAAAGTTGATGTCCTAGCAGTTGCTCTTTACAAATATATTAAAAAAATGGCCTTTTTTAAAATAACAGATTCTTGATCCTAAAACAATGATCTCGTCATACACGCCATTTTCTGAACACCATTTCATACACGCCATTTTCTGAACACCAATGATCTCGTCCAAACCTTGAATCAGTTAGAAGTATTTACAATATCAGTTATGACTAATGATGTAATTTTGGATAGCTACATGTAGTAGCTTTTTATGCACCTTTCAAACCTCTAACCTTTCACGACTCAGCTAGAATTCTTTGGATGATGCACTATCAGTTTATAAAATGATTATTGAAAATTTAAGTTAAATAAATGTCTTTTCCCCGACATCATGTATCAACTATAAATAAATGGATGTCAAACATACTACACAAGTACACATAGGACTAAAATATCTATCTTTTTCACTCTTTAAGAAAATTGCTAGTGCACTAAGAGCTGGAATTAGAATGATGTACAGATTTTAATATTTTAAGTGCTAGTAGCTGCGACAGTGCTCGAGTTTGAATCGCTATGTCTAAACAGCCATGCATAAAAATATGTGGTCAGATTTTAAGCCAAAACCTCTAAATACAATTTGAGCAATTCACCATTAAAATTGTTGAACTAAGCATAATCATATCATAAAACCTAACTGGCGATCTATAAACTTGTATTTTTTACTCACAGTAATCTCCTGAAGATTTTTCAAGTCTTAACAAAACATCACGCAAAATAATTTAGAAAATACCTTCTTTAGCTCAGCTTTTGGTGGTGGGCCCTCGTGGTAGAAGCTTGGCATTGGGTTTTCCTTAAATAACAAGCTCTTCCTCAGTTGCTTGAGGGATGCTTCTTTTTCTTCCTTATAAAAGCAACACAAAAAGAAAAAACATAAATTACAAGTTGACATGGCATAAAGAAGAGTTAAGAAAGCAAATCATAACTGATACAGATCGGAGGTATGTACCTTGGTTCTTTCCTCACTTTGAACTTTCTCAGCCTCTAGTGCTTGCTGTTTCTCCTCTAATTTGAAATAAAACTGACGTAAATGAGCACAAAATGGAAAACATAATAGAAGTTAGCATTCTGATTGTAGATTCAAAAGGATTTAACATCTTTTTCTAACAGGTTTTTCACCTCTTTACGTGTCTCTTCACGTGTGCTACACCTAAAAACTGGAACTGATGCAGAAGTGGGCTTAGACAATATAGTTCTTGCTTTTGCAGCAGTACTTTGTAAAGTTAAGAACTTAAACAAATGCAAAAATAAATAAAAGCAGAAAGAACGAAAAGAAAAAGGAAATTTGCAGATAAGGATACGATGATGCTACAGAACGATAAATGGAGCATAAGCTATATCTACCTGTACCCAAATAACGACACATATAGCATATAAATTTCAGATAACAGAAACCTAAGAGTGGATTAGGTGCTTTATAACGTGGTGGACACAAACTATAAATTCAACCATGATCCCTTTAAACACATGAAATAATAGATGCCTCTCCATTCGGATCAAATTAAGAAATTCTTTTCCACTCGGGAGTTGAAGGACAAGTAAGTGTATCAGGCTTTCTTTCATGATAAAATGTGTATAATGCATCGATATAGTCGGGTTTATATGTTCCTGGCGGCCGTGCTTCAGAAAATATTTGTATTGCCTATAACACGAGCAATGGGTCCGTTAAGTTAAGAACATAAAAAGAAAAAAGAAAGATCACGAAAGTCAAATATTTCATATTATAAAAGTTAAATACACCCAGAACAAACACAATCTCCAACTACATCACTTGTATCTCTTTTGACTTAAAAGGGTAACAAACGTAAAAATAAATGTGTACTGTAACCTAAAATAACTAAAACTCCTCTTGTGGTTTATACTTCATTCCCACTCGGAAAACAAGCACTTTTCAGAATACTTGTCTTCGTTCATATGTATCCACGGTTTCTTTACTTGATTCGATTATATATCGAGCAAGAATGACTGGCACGCCGCTGCAAAATCAAACACTTTAAGATTAGAACATTACCATCACAATTAACACACAAATAATACAATCTAAATCATACTTATTTCGTTATCCTAAAGTAATTATTTCTTATTTCGCCATCTTAAAGTTACTATTCGTAAACCACATACTCATAAGCTACTTTTTATATATGTCGTTTTCCCATTGGTTTCCAAAACATCTGATATTACATAGAATTTACATCAACACATATAAGTAAACCGTATTTTATTGGAAACTTTTAAATGAATTTGCGAGGTGCCAAAGATTTATCATGTCAAACATTCTAAAAAGGACCAACTTATAGTTGTTCTGGAAAGATTTTCATCGCAATTTCACAGTTCTAACAGTAATGTTAACTATAGAAACATGAGTCGGGTACCTTCTCAGTGAAATATTTTAGAACCATCAGCAACATTCTATCCCCAGTTACTTTTCTAATTCCTCTAATCATATCAAGTCGAGAGATCTTACGTTCCTGTCAAACAATTACAAATACCATTAGGATAATAATAGTAAATCAAATCCACCTAGATACATAACATAACGTACAATTTGCTCACACTTACAATGTAACTGTGATGATATTGTGTGATTTCCTTGATGGATTTAGGAGGCAACATCTTGGATAAGTTTGCAATGAGATTTGGAATTGGTATCCACGGGGAAACTGGTTTCTCAAGATGAACTCCATTTACTTGAGGCCTTGAATCACATCAAAACGTATAGAATCGTTCAGAACCACTAATCTAATAACATTCAATACTGTGGAGTTTGTTAGGACTCCATGGATCGTTTAAAGCCTTAGGGTTTGACAATAACATATGCAACGCAGCGGAATAATAAGAACATTATATATTATTGACACAAGGTTTTTCTTTATAATCACTCCAAGCCTCAAATATTATTTGATCGGAATAATACGGTTACACTTAACTTGTAACAGGGATCAAAGATCCTTGAGGCTAAACTAAACAAACTCTAACCCTAGACGTTTATAGGAACACGTCTAGGTTACACACACACACACCTTTAGACTACATTATGGAAGACTTATATTTAAAATCTATACCCCATGTCCTCTTTATATACTAGAGGATTAGGGTTTACAAGATACTACGAAGGACTAAATAATAAATCTTCTTTTACAAGCAAGTCCTTCCATCTTTTTGTAGATTTCTTCTTTGTCACTTTAAGCCCTTGATGTTTCATTCTTTATTGTTTTGTATCATCGAATCAAGAAACCCAATAATCTTCCCCTATTTGATGATGACAAAACAAACATGATTCTTGTACGAACTTCCCTAGACAAAGTAGCAGAAGTTGAGATAATTAAATCTCACCATGAATGAAACATTCTTGTCTTCCTTTGTCTTCCCCTTAATCCATGCTACGCCACTCCAATATTTCTTCCCCTTTTTGTTATCAACAAATAGAGAATGTAAGCAGTAAAAACTTCCCCTTGAGTGGTGCATGAAAATGATTCTTCAAATCAATAAGCTCTATGTAATGATCACTTGTGAAGAAAACCAAGTATAACGAATTTGATAAAGAAGTAGAATAACCCAAACTTGTGTCTTATGTCTAGTTTATCCACGTGACTCCAAACTTATACTAACACCATATAAGTAGACCGCAATATCTTGACAAAATCCTCATCTTCAATGAGACACTGAGAACTACAATGTAACTCCTTTAAGTGATAGTTAACTAGGTCTTCATCCATCCACCCCTTGACCTATGAAAACTAGATTTTGCAAGTCTTCATCAACATCCTTTAAGCACGAACAAGTTATCTGCAAAGTGTAACACCCACTTTGAGATATGATAAGAGCACGAATCTGTGTTACTCAACTACAATATCAAATAGATTATGATCAATCATCTTCGTAATCACCTATTCAATAAATATCCAAAACGAGCTTTTTAAATCCTTTTAAGAACAAAGTCCAAACTCCTGTGTATGTACCAATCTCCTGTGTGTGTCGCCAAAAATCTCAGTACCAAAAACATGTACAGCTTCCCCTTAATTCCAAAACCTCATCAGTAGAAACGAATAACGCAAGAAACACCAGCAGTGGAATTGAGATAACACTAGCAGTGGTTTCGAGAAAACACTAGGAGTGGTTTCAGAAAAACACTAGGAGTGGTTTCAGAAAAACACTAGAAGTGGTTTCAGAAAAACACTAGAAGTGGTTTCATAAAAACACTATCAGTGGTTTCGAGAATACACTATCAGTGGTTTCAAGAATACACTATCAGTGGTTTCAGAAAACACTAGAAGTGGTTTCGTAAAAACACTATCAGTGGTTTCAGAAAACACTAGAAGTGGTTTCGTAAAAACACTAGGAAAGCTGCTTCAAACCATGAATCATAAACACCACACAATCTATAAACAACCTCCATCAAGAATTAGAACAAGTAACACAAATTCAAGAAGTTGAATATGCATGAAAACCCAAAAATTCGAATTATTAAACCAGTTTCTGAAAACCCTTCAGCAGCCAACTTCGACAATGAATAACTTTTTACTGGAAGGTCAGATCGAAAATCCCTTCGGTGAAAAGTTAGATGAATATATAGAGAACGTCCACCGAAAATTTGGTCACGATCCAACGGTTAACGAAAAAGTTATGATCGTTACAAAACAGTGCTGCAGAAACATATACGAAAATTTTCAGCTTCGAATGTTTTCTTCATTTCGCCATTCTTCGACCAATAAAACCTTGTGAATCCCTAGGTAACGAGCTCCCCAAGCTCTGATACCACTTGTTGATCCCAGTTGAGCAAACGATCTAATAAAGAAACTGACTTGTAACAAAAGCTTATCAAGTATTACGCGGAATTTAATACTTAATCTTAAGAAGAAGAACAGTAAACATTCAACACCTCAATATTATTTATTAATACGAATACTCTTACAGTATTAGGGTTTTTCAACCTTGAAGTGTATCGACCTTAGATATAAAACATACGTATATCTAACCTAACCTAGGACCTCCTTTTATAGGCTAAGGAGTCCTATACAATATACAATACGTAACCTACAAGATAAATATCTTTTCCATATTTATCTAATACAATAAACTAACCGACTATACAAGACTAGCAGTGGTTACAATATATTATACGTGGTTACACAATACTACTAGCCGCGGTTGTCTTCATCCATGGTTACACTCTTCTGTCCGTGGTTATATCAAGCCTGTTCGTGGTTCCAGTACTTAGAGTAATTCTTGATCAAAGGAACCTAAAACCCAACAATCCTCCCCTAAACTTGATAAATTCCAACAGAATTCTTCAAGTTTTCTTTAAGCTCAAAACATCTGAATTGGAGGATGTAGCCAAACACTTACTGGCCTTAAGTATCTTCTCATACTTCAACAACAAATCGTAAGCTTGACCATCATAAGATACTAACATCTTGATACAACCAGGCTTCAACATCTGAGCAATTATTCCTGGATGCTTATTCAGTTGAGGATAATCACCTTCTACAGGCATATGAATAACCTTTCCAGAAACAGTTAAAACATGAACTCCACAAGTTTGATATAAAAACCATCTAGTAACTTGACCATTGTAGAGTCCTTGCCATTCAGGTTCATCATGAGTAGGTTCAAATAGAATCTTCAAATTATGATAAACCAGCCTCTCATGATAATCATTTGGATGTACTTCACCAAATTTATTCTTGTAAAGTATCCAAAGATTCATCAAATCATCTCTATCAAAATACTGAAGCATCTGAGAAAATTTATTATACTCAAAAACTTCATTGTTGAGTCTTTGAATTTTCCAAACTCCTTCACTTCCAATTAAAAGATTAAACTCATAAGAAATGATTTGATTTACATCTTCAACAACTTTCAATCTCTTAGAATCAGATGTCTCCTGAACCTCAGATTTTCTCTTTCTTTTACTTTGAATCCATTCATCATCTTTTTTAATCCACTCTTCTTCCTTTTTAGAATTCATTGGACAGAAATCATCTTTATTAATCCTCATACATCTCTCATAAATTTCCAAAATTCTTTCAAATGAACATCTACTAAGATTATCTGTAGGATATTAGTTTTCACTTACACATCAAACCAAAACACCAAGTTGGCGTATAAATGGAATTCTAGAGAGAGAAAGTTAGAGGTTTAGGGAACTTAGTGAGAGAAAGTGAAAGATATTATTATGAGCTCCAACTCTCCACCTTGGAAGGTAGAGAGTATTTATAGTCTTACAATAAAACGCCACACAGCGGGCTGTGGATTAGGCATACAGTGGGTAAAGACACGTCCGTCCTCCACGGTGTTACTTAACTAAATACTACTTAACTTAAAATAACTACGACTACGAGCTTTCTAACGATTACATATACTTGAGGTGACCGACTCTTTAATACCTGGAATTTCTAATTCCTAACAATCTCCCCCTAAGGGAGGTCACCTCAAACATATACTAAAAATTACATTGAATACAAACAGATATTTCATTAACAATTGTTCTTGCATTCTTGATGTAGTACATTGCTCTGAAGCTCGTAGTCATTGATTCTTCACATTGCATGTTTGGTTACTTCAGGTGGAGGTCTTTTACTGATCCACGTGATAATAATTTTGAGCCAGCTTTTGAGATCATCAGCTATCAAAAATCTCTGAGACATCCATTGTGGTGTTGGTATTATGTGATGTTGTGACTTTCGGACCGACATGCTCACATTCTGGATTATGATATCTTCTCATCAGAGTAGCGGAAGCTTTCGTTGATTCATGATATTGGCAGCAGCGTAGCAGAAGCATGGAGTGTAAATATCAGAGTCATTGATGCACTTATCATGATTTCTTGATAGATGAATGTATTGTGTGAGCATGCGGCTATGGATTGACCGTTTCATTCTGATCAGCTGCAAACGTCGGGCGTACCTGCATACAACAGTTAGCAATAAAGCGTACAAAAGTGTCTTTGACCACTTTAGTTGAATTGAGGTACACGACCCACGGTTCCCCGTTGATCAGTACATGTACTGCCTGTGATCAGGTATAATTCAGAAGAATTTCCTTGACAGGGTTTCGCAGCTGCTCTAGCTGTTCTCAAACCGGAACGTCTCAAAGAAGACAACACGGAGTGAGTGGACCAGCGAATTTAAGTCCACTGATTGATGAAAAGAGATTTGAAAAACAATCGTGTATTGCTCAATAGAAATTGTTTTTGCAATACAACGAAGGTTTTATTGAAAATCAATTATCAATCAAAAGAAACACCTTTTGATTTGAAAAATTAGTACACGGTCGATGTGCTAAAGAAAAGAGTTATTAATCACAAAGACCGGTTTTTCAAAGGTATCCGTCAATCCATAACCTGAACCAGGATTGATTCAAGAGATTGAATCGCCCCATTGTTTCTGTTCAGTTGTCACATGGTTGATCTATATAATAGATCTCACATGCCACCTACCAGGAGCTTGTTTGATGTTGGCTCCAGAAGGTTTTCCATCTTCATTGTGATATGTTTACACATCACTCAGATGTTCTGGCAATACCACAAGGATAATGCGTAGGACTCAAGATATAATCTCTCTTTCCACATTGTGTGAAACAGAGAGTCTTCATTGAAAGTGTCCTAATGAGATTTATTGATGATCTCGTGGCTCTAGACTCAATTTTGTGCATATTTGGATCCTGTGCCAGAGACTAGGGAGAGGGTCTCCTTTTTCAATATCAACGATCTCTAAGAGAAAGTCGATAGATAATGTTGGTTCCCCGTGAGAATGAAACAAGTCCTTTTAAGAGGAACTTGAGTGGTTTGGAAAGTTGAAGTGCAGTGCGTCACTGGGTCCATGACGTCTTGTCTTCAATACCGATGTTACCATCAGTAGCATATGAATTGAACCCGGTTTCTGCCCTAAGGTTGAATATATGGAGGGCTATTTGTTTACACCCTTTTCTCATTCAATTCTTTTTAATTCTTCAACCCCTTCAGTGCTTACCGAGACTTCATAGCTAGAACCTTGTTGGGTTTATTTCAGTACTAGCTCAGTCTCAGTCCGCACTCTTCCCATATCTCATTTTTCTCCTTTTATCATCATACCTAAGAACTCTACACTAACTAGTGGATAGTCCCTGGGTAGATCCCTCCGGTTCTGGCGGATCATGGGAACACATACCTAACCTTATCATCCTTATATCACCGTACATAAAGTGAAGTTGGTCGGTCTATTTGGTATTGTTCATCTGCCATTGGAACCAATTGAAAACCATTTGAAAATCAATCCAGATACTTGTGATATATTATCAAAACATTTTGTACCTGAATTGTTTTTGATATTTTTAGAATAAGTGCTCCCCCTCAACATGTGCATGAATTGTTTGAAATCGTTTTGCACACGGAGGCAAGAGGAAGAAGTTACTTCTTTGATTACCATTTTCTAAAAGATATCACCATCACTTCCTAGATCAAATCAAGTAGATAAAGCATTTCCGGGAAGGATGAGGTTTCCATAAGTTTGCTCCCCCTCAATATGTGCCTCTAGGTTTGGAAAGAGTTTTGCACATACTAGAGGGAACCTGCACATTGAGATAAATGATCACGTTTCAAATCATAGGTTTAAGATAGATGCTCCCCCTCAACATGTGCATGGAAAATTTGAAATCGTTTGTCACATGTGGGAAGGATAGCATGTACATCCTTATAAAACCATTTACCGAATTATCAGTGTAAATCCAATTTAAATCACACATTCTCCCCCGATCACAATTATTAAATCATTTGAGATTTGTGATCTCTTATTGATTTAAATTGATTTTGAAAGCTTTTAAGGAGAATTGTGACTTGATTATGAAAGCGTTTTAACTGATAAGGATCGGATTTTAAGACTTTAAAACTCCATTGATAAAACATGCATGTATATCTTTTGAAAACAATTTAATGCCAAATAACTTTTTAATTTAATTGAAATCATTCTCCCCCTCAATCAATGACATAGGTTGTTGATTGAGAGATTGATATTTTGACAAATAAGTCCATATGATTATCAAAAATAGAGTCCAAGTTAATTTTTAAAGCATTTAGTTTTCAGCAGATAAATGTTTATAGAATCAGAGCATGGAATTTTGAAAACATGATAAAGTATGGCTCTGTTCTTGCTTTAAAAAGCGGGTCACTGCCTGAGATGACAATAAACCATAGTTTCTCTTTCTCCCAAAATTTTTTTTTTTGATTTTTTGATTTTTTTTTTTTTTTTTTTTTTTTTTTTAACATTCGAACAACATCTAAAGTCCCGTGTCATTCTTTGAATGACATCTCAAAGACCGTAGATATTATCGAATCGAGGAAAACATGACAAAAGGACAATATTATTTTGGAATTTTTCAAGATTTTTCAAATTTTTATGGATTTTGAAGGTTTTATATTTTTCTATTTGTTTTTTGAAGGTTTTATAATTTTGTATTTTTGTTTTTCGAATAGATATATACAAGAGATAGATGAAGATAGACCTTTAATCCTCGTCTTCCTCCTGAAGACGTTTGAGTGTTTCTGGTTGAAGGCTTTTCAAGCCAAGACGTGGAAGAATAAACTCAAAACGTTCTCTTGGAAGAGCTTTGGTGAAGATGTCTGCTAACTGATATTCAGACCTCACAAAATAGAGTTCCACCACACCTTTTTCCACTTGTTCCCTGATGAAATGATGTCGAATGTCGATATGCTTTGCTCTTGAGTGTTGAACATTGTTGCATGAGAGAGCAATAGCACTTTTATTATCACAATACAGAGGGATTTTGTTGAATTCAAAGCCATAGTCAGATAATTGAGATCTCATCCATAAGATTTGAGCACAACAGGATGACATGGCTATGTATTCAGCCTCTGTAGAGGAAATAGAAGTACTCATTTGCTTCTTTGAAGACCAGCTCACAAGCTTATCACCCAAGAACTGAGCACCTCCAGATGTACTTCGACGAGTATCTTGACACCCTGCATGATCAGCATCTGACTTCCTGGTGAACAATGTTGGATCAACTGCTCCTTTGCTAAATCCGGTTGATAGAAGAAACTTTGACAGTGTATCATACCATGCCCTTGGAGCTTGCTTTAAACCGTAAAGGGCCTTCTTCAAACGATATACGTGAGTAGGATACTCTTGATTTACAAATCCTTCAGGTTGGCTGACGTAGACGACTTCTTTAAGGTCTCCGTTCAGAAATGTCGTCTTCACATCCATTTGATAGACTACCATGTTTTTACTAGCAGCATTAGCCAGAAAGATTCTGATTGCCTCGATTCGAGCAACTGGAGCAAAAGATTATTCAAAGTCAATACCATCCTCTTGACGGTATCCTTTAGCAACTAATCGAGCTTTGTTCTTCAACACATCACCATGCTCATCAAGTTTCACTTTGAAGATCCATTTAAGAGCAATAATCATAGCACAGTCTGGAGCAGGTACTAACTCCCATACATCAAGTCGATCAAACTCATGAATTTCATCTTGCATTGCATTGAACCAGCTATCTTCATTCATGGCGGTTTTAACATCTTTTGGTTCGATCTTAGATAGTATGGAGTTGAAGAAGCACCATAAGGCATCAGTAGTAAGTTGTTTTCGTGTTGATACAGGACGAGAGGGATTTCCAATGATGTTGTCTAGTGGATGATCGTGAGTCCATTTTCTAAGGTGTTCATGTGGCAGTTGTTGAGGGACTGAGGTAGCAGAGTCGATGTCTCCTGAAGAAGATGGTTCTGATGATGATTCAGGAGCAAATATGTTTTCAAATGGAGCATCTTCAGGAGTAGCAAAGGGATTAACTTCATCATTGATGCCAGAAACAGTTCCATGATGTACATTTGAAGAATGATGATTTGTTGATGAGACTGAGTGATCAGTAGTAGGCGCTTCTTGACTTAAAGATATTAAGACTGAGGGATTGACTTCATTCACAGGAATATGAGCAGCCTCTGTTGTAGGGATCGACACCTCATTAGTACTTGGATCATAAAGTTCATCAAACATAGGATCAAACAATTTCTTTAAATCATCTTCAGATGGAGGTACATATGGAGTTTCTTGAGAAGAGTTTGGAACAAGGGATGAACCAATGGGACTGTTTTGAAGTGCGGGTCCTGAACTGGATTGTCCAGGAGCCATTTGACCGGTCATCTCATCAAACGTAACGTGAATTGTTTCCATGATATTTCGGGTTCTTTTGTTGTAGATTCGGTATCCCTTTTTGTTTGGTGCATATCCTACAAATACTCCAATGTTTGCTTTAGCTCTAAGTTTGCCTAAGTCTTGACCCTCATTAGTTGGATAACATAATGCACCAAACACACGAAGGAAAGAGAGATTAGGTTTTCTGTTGTGGACAAGTTCATATGGAGTTTTTCCATGAACAGTGTGAATCAGGGAACGATTTTGTGTGTAGCATGCAGTGGCAATAGCTTCAGCCCAGAGAAACATTGGAACCTTTGAGTAAATCAGCATTGTTCTAGTGGCTTCTACAAGAGTTCGGTTTCGTCTTTCAACTACACCGTTCTGTTGAGGAGTTCGTGGAACACTTCTTTGATGGTTGATTCCAACGCTTTCATAAAATTCACTAAGTTTTTTGTTGACAAACTCAGTTCCATTGTCTGTTCTGATAATTCTGACGGTTTTGTTAAGTCGAACCTGCAGTTGTTTGATGAGTTTGATGATGATATCAGGAGTTTCATCCTTTGTCCTTAAGAACTTGACCCAGGTGAATCTAGAGTAATCATCAACCACAACTAACACATATTTCTTCCCAAAGATATTCTGCACCCTCATTGGTCCACATAAATCCATATGAATCATATGAAGAACTTCGGTGACAGAGTTAGTAGGTTTGGGTTTATGGGCATACTTCTTGCTTTTTCCCAATTGACATGCTGAACAAAGATGATCCTTTTCGTACTTGAGTCTAGGTAAACCTACAACTAAGTCCTTTCTGGTGAGATCATTGATGGTGCCGAAGTTCAGGTGATTGAGACGACGATGCCATAACCATGACTTTGTTTTAGAAGCCTTTGACAGCAAGCAAATTAGAGAAGACTTCATCATATCTTCGATAGAGATGGTGTATAGATTTGAACCACGTGAACCTCTTAAAAGTTCCTTACCATCAAGTTCTCTAACGAAGCAGGTATGTTTTCTGAAGGCTACTTCTAGATCTGAATCGCAGAATTGACCAACGGAGAACAAGTTGTGACCAAGACCTTCTACATAGTAAACCCTGGAGATAACACTTTTGCCAACAACATAGTCTCCATAACCCATGATAGCACCGAAATGATCATTCCCGAATCTAACTGTCCCGATGAATTTGCTCACGAAGTTCACTTACACATCAAACCAAAACACCAAGTTGGCGTATAAATGGAATTCTAGAGAGATAAAGTTAGAGGTTTAGGGAACTTAGTGAGAGAAAGTGAAAGATATTATTATGAGCTCCAACTCTCTACCTTGGAAGGTAGAGAGTATTTATAGTCTTACAATAAAACACCACACAACGGGCTGTGGATCAGGCATACAGTGGGTAAAGACCCGTCCGTCCTCCACGGTGTTACTTAAATAAATACTACTTAACTTAAAATAACTACGACTACGAGCTTTCTAACGATTACATATACTTGAGGTGACCGACTCTTTAATACCTGGAATTTCTAATTCCTAACATTATCAGAAACATAAATGCCTGAGTTCTTAATAATTTTCATCAATACATTCCTCATCTGAGCCATAGTAGGAGGTTTCTTTCTTATAACCTGTTTCTTTGTTTTGCTCACATTCCTTGCCCATCCATTCATCAGTCTAGCTTTCTCCTCATCATCCAACAGTTTCCATTCTTGCGCAGTAAACTCATCAAGTATTTGTAAAGAAGCTTGAAGATAGTTTTGTGATTCATACCATATAGCTAACCATTTCTCACTAGCTTCCTCCTCTTCTTTCTTTCTTTTATCCAAAGCTGCTTGATCTTCAGCCAACAAGTTTCTTCCATACTCTTCATCATAAGCTTCTTGTTCTGCTTTATTTTTAAACTTCAGCACTACCTCTTTACCTTTTCCAACATCAGATTGAACCACTTTCTTCTTTAAAGGTTCACCAATAACCAAACTTTTAACTCTGGGTTTGGTTGCAGTAGACTGAACAGATAAAGCAGGTGCAATGATTGGTGTAGAAATAGATGATGTTTTGCTCAGATTAATCAATGTACTTACAGCTTCTTTCTCTACTTCTTTAGACTTAGGTGGTAATATAGAGAGAGTTGTGACAACAGTGGAAGTGGTTATGATAGCAGTGGGTGTGACAGTAGTAGGAACAATAGCCAAGTCTGAAACTGCATCAGTGGTTACAAGAGTACTAACCATGGTTTCAGGTATACTATCAGTTGTTGTGTTCTGCACTACTTCAACATTCTTCAACTTTTCAAGAACAACCTCATTCCCATCTTTATCAGAAACCAAAAAATCTTGATCTCCACTATCAACATCTTCTTCCATAGGTACACTAACAGATACATCCACAGCCTCCCCTGAATTCATGCCATCACTCCTCCCCTGTTTGGATACATCCTTCGCATTCAGAGCAGTAGAGGAGTCCACCTTCTTTTTCTTTCTTCTCATAGCTTTCAAAACAGCAACTCCAGGTCTTTTCACTTTCTCCAAAACCAATACTCTATGCTTCAACCTCTGAATATCCTTACCCTGAAACACAGACAACTCCTGTAGACCAGAAATTGTATTTTCCATTTTGGCACACGTAGCCGTCAATTCATTTAAACGTTCAAGAATATCCTCCCCACTTCGACCTGTGTTAACTGGTCCGAGAGGTGGTTCATTGGAAAAGTCATCATGTACAAAGTCATTAACCGTCAATTCAATGTCAGGTTCCAATCTATCCTCATCACTTCGAGCTGTGTTAACTGCTCCGAGAGGTGAATCCTTGGATATAGAAGACATAGCACCAGACCTAGCCTGATCATCTATGTACCCTATAGCAGCCAGTTGGCTAGGGATTCCTCCACCTGTGTTAAGTTCCAAAGAACTCTCCACATTAGGAGTTGCCAATGGTTAGGTCTTATTGATGTTTCCACTATCCTGACCAGCATCAAAGCAAGAATCAGTAGTGGAAGCCCTTCCAATCATGTCACCTCCACTCCATGTGACAGCCTCATTAACCATACCACTAACACTAGCCTGAGGAAGCTTAGTGCCCTGTGTTCTCCTAGTCCATGATGCAAGACCTTCACTAAACTCAGAATCAGTAGGCAAAGTAAGCATGTGAGGAAATAAAGGAACATCTCTAATGACAACATTCTGTGGCTGATTCCTCATATGTGCAAAAACTCTAGGATGCATATGATGTACTTCATACTCTCTATCATGTTCAACAGGTTCCACTATTTGATGTTCCACAAGCAGTTGAACAAACCTAGGATACAAATAGTATTTACCCTTCTTCCTAATGTTCTGTACTAACCCCTCATATATCATCCTAGACCAGTTAAATTTCCTTCCATCAGACAAACAAATAATAGCAGTAGCAATTTTAGAAGGAAAGTCATTAAAGCCTGTGGTCTTGTTACTCATACACATCAACAAAGTGTGAATCAAAAACTTCCATTGTTGTGAAAACAAACTCTTAAAAAATTGTACCATTTCACCTCTGTGTGTATACCCTAATCTCTCTAAACCAGCAACAATCTCAACATCTGAAAGATTATCAACACCATCAGCATCATCAAGCCTTAAAACTTCTCTAATGATCTCCTCAGAAACAGAAATAGCCTTCTCATCCACAACTGTACTAAACACCTCCAAGCCATCAACCTCTTCAAGTTTAGCATTCCTCTAGAACTGATGTATGTAGGCTTTAAGAATGGTAGGTTCAACTGTTAAAGCATAGTGAATGGGACTATGAACCAGGAAATCAATCATTTGATGAAACCCTTCAGAGCGAGCATCCTTAGTGAGTACTGCAACAAGGTTATGTGAAGTGGAATACTTTTCAGCCATTGTGATTAATGATAGATATGAAGTGGGTTTTGTGAATAAATCAAAGAAAGTGATTAGGGTTAAAGTTGAGCGCCAATTGGAAGTGGGTTGAGAATCAAATAAATGATTCGTCCGTGATTTGGGGAGAGAGATATAGTTTTGCCAAAGTGTCGAAACAACCCCTGTAGTATCCAAAACAAAGTATCATACTATCCGCGGTTCCATAACAGCGATCCGCGGTTATAACCTACCATCAGTGGATACAGATATTCACTCCTCCAAATATCCAAGAGATATAGCAAGTAAGTCTGTGGTTAACATAAGAGAGTTCTTACAAAAATATGAAGGATTACACAACTTTTTTTTTTTTTTTTTTTTAACAAACACAAGCAGCTCACACACCAGCTCCTAGGTATACAAATCCTTCATACCTGCAAGACAAAAACACAAAACAAACACAGAGACAAAGATTATTGTTGTCAGTGGTTAGGAATAGCCAGAAGTGTTTACAAAAGACCTATCCGCGGTTTAGAACAGGTAAGTCAATATAGTCAACTTCTAGATCTTATCTCAGTCCAATACCCAAGAAACTCATTAACTCTCCAACCACATTTAACCTGCCCCATATTTACTTCAATAACCCTAAACTTCACTTATAAAAAGAACCCTTAATCTCATATAACGCACACACCAATCCAAATCAAAACCCTAATTTCTCCAAATACCCCAATTATGAGCAGCTTCAACCCAATCAATCTCTCATCAGATGACAATACCTCCTCCAACAGCAGTCTGGAGAGATGGAAAAAGAACTATTTGGCAAGCAATCCAAGCGAAGGAGAGAATATCTCTTCTTTAAGTTCGTATGTATCACCCTATGAAGATACAAAAGAAGAAACATCTCCCATGACAGTCAGTGCACCTCCACAAGAATCCCATCCATGGCGATTTGACATACCTCCACAAGATCCACGACCATTAAAATCCCTATTTCTTCCATCATCAGAAGATGATAGTGTAGTGAATCCAAGTGATGCTTCAGAAGACTCTGATGACTCTTCTAAGAAGAGGACTTCAAACCCCAAACCTTCATCATCCAACCCTCAACCAAGACTACGAGCAAGAAACCCACCACTCCCTAAGGACAGAGAGGTGGTTCTTGGTCTTTCTGCACCAAGTTGTGGTGCTTCTTCACACATCGTAAGGGGGAAGGGAAAAAGGAAGATGGAGTAAGTTGCTGAATGGTTGAATAAGTAGATGGAGCACAATAAGAATATCATATAATCCATCTATCTGCCACAATCAGCTTCAGCTTCTTCGTTTGCATCAATCCATCCTTCCCATTTTGATCCTTAGCTGCTTCGTCGTCCTGGTCATGCATATGATAAATGCATATCCAGCAATCAAACGATATAAGCAAGGATAGTAGTAGTAGAAATATTAGTAGAAAATCATGTATAGATGTAGTCTTTAATTAGCACTTGAAGTTTCATTGTAAGCTGTAAGCTATAAACTGTTTTGTTGAATGAACAATGTAACTTCAGTACTTCTTGAATCTCTATAATGACTTATCTTTTATCTGCACAATGGTTAGTGGAAACACAGAACAACTAGCAGTGGATTGATCAACTCTATCAGTGGTTAGAAGCAACACTATCAGTGGATAGAAACAGAAATAGCAATACTAAGATTACATAATAACAGTCCAATACTTATACAAACTTATACAAAACAATTTGAGAGTTTAGAGATTAATCATTCCAATACTAACAACAAGATACTGAAACCTCCCCACATCAAAAGCTTTGGTGAGAAGATCAGCAACATTGAAATCAGTATGGATTTTTACCATTTGAATCAACCTTTTCTCATTACAATCTCTAATAAAGTGATGTCTTATCTCAATATGCTTAGTTCTAGAATGTAAAATAGGATTTTTGATAATGCAAATTGTACTGTTATTATCAATGTAAATCTTAGTATGCATAAAATTGTACCCAAAATCCAGCAATTGATTCTGAATCCAAAGAACTTGACCACAGCAACTAGCAGCAGCCACATATTCAGCTTCAGTTGTAGAATTAGCCACAATAGTTTGCTTTTTACACTGCCAAGAAATTAATCTGCTTCCCAAGAACTGACATCCTCCAGTGGTAGACTTCCTATCCAGACTAGCTCCAGCATAGTCACTATCAGTGTAGGCCACCAAATCAAAAGGGGAATCCTTAGAGTACCAAAGGCCCAATTTAGGATGACCTTTCAAATATCTAAAGATCCTCTTAACAGCATTCATGTGTGAGGTATTTGGTGTTACTTGAAATCTTGCACACACACATACTGAGAACATAATGTCTGGCCTAGATGCAGTAAGATACATCAAAGATCCAATCATGGATCTGTACAACTTCAAATCAACTTTAGGAATTCCATCATCTGGTAGCATAGGTTTCTGAGTCTCCATTGGTGTACTTGCACTCTTTACATCTTGAAACCCAAACTTCTTCAAAACATCTGCTACATACTTGTCTTGACTAATGAAAATACCATCAGTCCTTTGTTGAACCTGTAGCCCCAAAAAGAAAGTGAGTTCTCCCATAGAACTCATCTAAAACTTATCATGCATAAGTTTCTCAAAATCTCTGCATAGCTCCTTGTTAGTAGAGCCAAAGATGATGTCATCTACATATACCTGAACCAGTAAAATATCATCTTTGTGCTTTCTAATAAACAAAGTTTTATCAATCAGTCATCTTTTAAACCCATTGTCCATCAAATAAGTAGATAGGCATTCATACCATGCCCTAGGAGCCTGATGCAATCCATACATAGCCTTCCTCACCCTGTAAACCTTGTCAGGATGATCAGGATCTTCAAAACCAGGAGGTTGACAAACATAAACCTCCTCATCAATAGTGCCATATAAAAATGCACTTTTAACATCCATCTGATACACAACAAAATTCTTGAATGAAGCATAAGCCAAAAACAATCTAATAGCCTCTATCCTTGCAACTGGTGCAAATACTTCATCATAGTCCAAACCTTCAGTTTGTGTGTATCCTTGAGCAACCAACCTTGACTTGTTCCTCACTATAATTCCTCTTTCATCCCTCTTGTTTCTGAACACCCATTTAGTCCCAATAGCCCTCTTCCCATTTGGAAGATCAACCAATGTCCAAACCTCTTGAAGTTTGAACTGAAGAAGCTCTTCTTGCATTGATTCTACCCAGCCTTCTTCTGATAAAGCTTCGTCAACTCTCCTGGGCTCCTTTTGAGATAGAAAACAAGCAAACAGACAATTTTGCAGATCTTTATGACTGTTTCTTTTGTGAAGAGATCTTGCAAAGAACCCATGTTCAGGAAAGGGTTCAGTGTTCTTAACCCTGCTTCTTGTTTGAACTGGAGTATTCAAATTTCCAAGAATCTGTTCCTTGGGATGAATCTTGTGAATTCTGGTAGTAGTAATTGGACTTTCATTAATTACAGTTTCCAAATTAGACAAATCAGCATTGAAGAATTCATCCATGTCTTCATCATCAGTAGGAGTATCAATCTCTATTAAATCAGGCATATTAGGATCATGTGGATACTCCTCATCACCAAATAGTGGCTTTGGATGTGGTCTAAAGTAAGTACTATCACTAGTACTTGTAGCCGGGATTGCACTTGAACTGTCAGTGGTAGAAGATGGCTTGTCAGCGGTTACAGTTGGCCTATCAGCGCTTTCAGTAAGCTTAGCAGTGCTTGCAGACTGCTTTTTCTTCTTTTCAATTTCTTCTACCGACACTGAGTTATCTTTCAACAACTCAACCTTATCTTGATGATGATCAACATTGCCTCCAGTATTCAGTACATCCTCATCAGTGGGACCTTGCTTGTGAATGATGGAAGGAACAGAACTAGCTTTCCACTTTTCAACCAAATAGAACTCCTTTGGAGAATCAGCTTCTTTTGAAGATGTATCTGCCTCAGAATCCTTTTGTGTTCCTGCATCAGCATTAGTGGAAGTTCCTGCAATGATAGGCTCATAATTCATATATTTGGTTAGCATATCAATGTTAAACAACCAGTCTGGTCCTTTGGTCTCAACACTAGGAGTCTTTTCACTGAATTGAACATGTAAGTTCTCTTCAACAATTCTAGTCCTCCTATTGTATACTCTAAAGGCTTTGCTATTAGTGGAATAGCCTAACAAGTATCCATCATCTGCTTTTTCTTGAAACTTGCCTAGGTAGTCTATGGTATTCAAAATGGTAACAGGACACCCAAAAGGTTTTAGAAATGCAATCATTGGCTTCCTATCATGTAACAGCTCATAGGGGGTCTTGTTATGAGGCTTCACTACCTTACTTCTGTTTTGCACATAACATGCAATTCCTACAGCTTCAGCCCAAAAGGTAGTTGGTAACTTAGACTCTGACAACATGGTCCTAGCAGCCTCAATTAGTGTTCTATTTTTCCTTTCAGCTACACCATTCTGTTGTGGTATCCTAGCAACACTAAACTGTCTTTCAATACCTTTAGCTACACAGAACTGATTCATCACTTCATTCTTAAACTCAGTTCCATTATCACATCTGATTACTTTGACCTTATGATTTACTAGATTTTCTATCTTAGTAATGAAACTCTTAAGAATCTCACTAGTCTCACTCTTAGCAGCCAAAAAGTATACCCATGAAAATCTACTATAATCATCAGTGATAACTAGGCAATACTGCTTATGGTTCAAGCTATAAACAAAGGTAGGTCCAAATAAGTCCATATGAAGCATAAACAGTGGTTGTGTTATGGTGTTTACAGTTTTGGTCTTACAAGAAGCTCTATGTTGTTTTCCTTTTTGACAGGCCACACACAGTTCCTTACACTCAAAAACCTTTGAAGGTAACCCTCTCACTAAGTTTCCTTTAACTAGTTTATTGATTGTTTTGTAATTGAGATGACCTAGCCTTCTATGCCACAGTTTTGACTCATCTACAGATGCTTTAGCAAACAAACATAAGGACCTATTAGGAAGAACATCTTTAAGATCAAAACAATATATATTTTCCTTCCTAGGTACCCTAAGTTGTATAAACTTCTCATCAGGCATCTTAAACTCAGGAGACAACACCACACACTCAGTTTCCCCAAAAAGTACCCAGTTTTTTTTATCACACATTTGAGAAACACTGAATAAATTGTACTTAAGTCCCTGTACCAAATAGACTTTTTCAAAGTCTAAACTTCCTGTTCTGATTGTGCCTCTGCCAAGTATCTTTCCTCCCTTTGGATCATTGCCAAATGCCACATATCCTCCATCAAAAGCTTCAAAATCTTCCAGATTACTTCCATCCCATGTCATGTGCCCAGAGCAACCACTATCAAAAACTCCTTTATCTTTTAGCTCAGTTTAAAGATTGCCCTGCACATAAAATTACACAAGTTAGTTCCTCTTGTGGACCCAAGCCAGTACTGACTTGGGTTTGCCCTGTGCATCAAAATATTCAAATTTCTTTAGGTCCATTGATGCACAGTTGACATGTGGTAAAACCTTAGTCTTAGGCTTCCATTGCCAACTTGCTGAGGCCTTAACAGCATAAAAATGATTTCCAACCACTGTATCAGTTATCACCTTTGGAATTTTTAAAACTTCTTTTGAATCAGTGGTGATATTTTGCTTAACAGTGGTTTGATTCTGCTTAGCCGTGTTTACATTCTGCTTAGCAGTGGTTGGAACCCATTTAGGTGTAGCAGTGACAATAGATTTTGTATTCCCATTCCTCATCAGCACTGCTCTTGGAATCATGTTACTGTTAGGATGAGGGTTTGTATTTCTTGAAAATTTTTGATGATTTACCCTCCTCCAATGATTCCAAACGTGTGGTCTGTTTTTATGACAATTTCTCTGTAAGTGTTCAAAACTACCACACACAAAACAAGCCTTTTTAACACATTGAAACCCATCACCTAATCTGTTAGAAATTAGACCATTTAAGCTTCTTTGATTACCCCTAGGTTTATATTGTTTCATCTGTTCCCTAGGAATTTCCCTGTACTCTACAACTTTCTTGGTAACTTTAGCTCCAAATCTAGGTACAAGGTTGACTTGCTGAGAATCAACTTTCTTAACTTTCTCTATCTTTTCAGACTTAGTTGATTCAGTTCTATCATCCTCAGAATCTGATTCCCAATCTTCTATTATGGGAGCATCAGATAACTTATCAAAACTTATCTTAGGTGTTTCAGTCTTATTTATCTCTTCAACAGGTTTGTTAAAACTGAATTCACTACTAAATGACAGTTCTTTAGCAGGTGGTGCATGTTTCATCAAAGAGGGTGGTGGCATATTATTGTATCCAAGACCAGTACCATCTTTGAACAGTTTTTGACCTATTGGCTTCTTCACTAGATCAGAAGCATATTGTGTTTTAGCAACCCTAACAACATGTTTTTCTTTTTCATCTAGGGCCTTTTGTTTTACACTCTCTGCCTCTGCTAGTTTATCTTTAAGCATTTTAATCTCTCTGTTTTTAAGATCAATTTCACCACCTAGTATATTGATCTTTTCTACATACTCAAACTCACATTTAATACAGAATTTTAGCTTCTCTTCCACACCTTCTAGACCAACTCTATATCCTAAGTTATCTAGAGTCAATCTCTCTACTTCTTTTCTCATACTCTCAGTGATAGCTTTTTGAGATTCTAAGTTATCAGAACATGATTTAAAAGAACAAGTAGATGTTTTAGAATCATTAGATACCTCAGAATCTGAACCAGAAGATGAAGCATAGGCCATTAGAGCAAAGTTATGCTCTTTAGAAGCTTCACTAGCAAGAAAAGCTGCATTTGGACCTTCTTCAATCTGATCACTCCAATCATAATCACCAATCCCATCCTGAGCAACCAAAGCTGAAGAAGCAGCAGGCTCTACTGATGTTTTCTGAATGCCTTCAATTCTTTTAGGAGCTCGACATTCCCTAGCAAAGTGACCTTTCTTTTTGCAGTTAAAGCACTCCATCTTGCTTTTGTCGAATCCAGCTCTCCTTTGACCATCATACTTGACCTGTCTTCCAGTCCTCCTCAGAAACTTCCTTGCTTGGAGAGTCAACATAGCCATTTGCCATTGTAGATTGATCTCATCAAGATCATCAGGATCAATTTGATCCAGATCTTGATTCAGCACAGTAACACTTGTAGTTAAATCAGACAGAAAAGCACAGATTGCACCATCACTGATATTATCACTAACAGTGGTAGTATTTGCAATAGCCGTGGTTATACCATAGGCAGCAGTGGATACATCTTGTGGGCTTTTGTGATTAGTGGATACAAAAGCAATGTTTTGATTAGCAGAAGATGAGTGAGAAAAGTTATTCTCAGACTCATAAACCTTCAAGTTATTGAAGAGATTGTCAAGAGTCATTGTAGCAAAGTCCTCTTTATTTCTCCACACAATTGTATGAATAGCCCATTCAGATGATAAACTCCTAATGAACTTCAAATTAATATCTTCTTGAAGGAACTTGTAACCCACTGACTTCAGTTGACTGATAATTTTTTGAAGTCTATTGTATGTACCATCAATCTTTTCTCCACTAAGAGCAGTGAAGGTTTCAAATTGATGCTTGAGCATATTCATCCTTGACTTCTTTGTAGCTTCATTACCAGCAAACCTTAATTCAATAGCATCCAATAATTCTTTAGCAGACTTATATTGATCAAAGTCCAAGGCAAACTCATTAGGTATTCCCATGGAGAGAATACTGTGAGCTTTGATCTCCATTTTCCTCTTAGCTTTATCAGGTTCACTAACAATAGCAATCTCCAGTCCATCCTCACCCTTCCTAGGAAGAGTGTCTCCCTTTTCAACAACATCCCAGAGAGCATAATCAATCATACGAATGTATTGCCTCGTTCGCATCCTCCAGATTTGGTACTCACCATGTTTGAGCATGGGCACTTTTGAAGCAGTCACCATGTGAGTTTCGTCAGACATCTTAACTTACTTGAATAAAGATTAACAGACTTCTTCTTGGTTACAGTTTCTAGATCACAAGCTCTGATACCACTTGTGGAGTTTGTTAGGACTCCATGGATCGTTTAAAGCCTTAGGGTTTGACAATAACATATGCAATGCAGCGGAATAATAAGAACATTATATATTATTGACACAAGGTTTTTCTTTATAATCACTCCAAGCCTCAAATATTATTTGATCGGAATAATACGGTTACACTTAACTTGTAACAGGGATCAAAGATCCTTGAGGCTAAAATAAACAAACTCTAACCCTAGACGTTTATAGGAACACGTCTAGGTTACACACACACACACACCTTTAGACTACATTATGGAAGACTTATATTTAAAATCTATACCCCATGTCCTCTTTATATACTAGAGGATTAGGGTTTACAAGATACTACGAAGGACTAAATAATAAATCTTCTTTTACAAGCAAGTCCTTCCATCTTTTTGTAGATTTCTTCTTTGTCACTTTAAGCCCTTGATGTTTCATTCTTTATTGTTTTGTATCATCGAATCAAGAAACCCAACAAATACTAAAACACATGATTCTTGAATCAATACATCACAGATAATGTGATGAGTTACTACATTTAAACTGAATATTGGAGATCTTAAGAAGTGGAAAGTATACATCTCCATATAGAAATAAGTAAAACAACTAAACCCTAAGACACTTTATATAAACAATGATATACCTAACACAGTTTCTTGCAATTCGGTCTCTTCTTAGTAAGGACACAAATATACGTGTTGTATATATTATGTGGGTTTTGTCATATGTATTTTGTGCACCAGAAACACTGAAACAAATGTTTTTGTAGTGGAACATGAAGTGTTGGAAAGAGAAATCGGGAGATTGCGAGCCTTGTATAAACAATAACAACCACCACCTAAAGACCAGCCACTTCTTAGCTATCAGCGAACTTACAGCAGGGATAACATGGAATCTCAGTTTGCAGGTCTGAAAACCAAGGAATCTGCTGCAGTCAAGTGGAATATTTGAATTTCGAAGTCTTGAAGTCTCTATATATGACCATTATATGGGCATTGTAAAGAAAGTCTGAACCCCTTGCGGCACCAAGAGAAACTTTCAAGCGTAGACGCCAAGAAAGTGGCTGGAAATTAGAACCTTATGTTTTACATAAACAATGTCAATAAAAATTTATGTAGTACGCTACTATATGCCATAGGTGGCAATACGATTACAGGCTAAAACAGGTCTAAACTAAAAAAGGTCATTCTTAGCTCCTCCAGTTTTGGAGTCAAAACCTGTTGCAACTACAATTAGCTTGTATTAGATAAACAAAAATAAAAATAACTGCAACAAATGAGCAAATGAACAATTTAGTATTTTCTTATCATATACTCCTTGGGAGGACTGTGATACAAAAGGGTGTTAAACCCCATGATGAATCATATTTCTCTATACCACAAAGTAGTCCAATTAGACCTCCCTACATAAAACATAGATTTGTATAAAATTAAAGATATCCAGACCTATAAATCAATGATACCAATATTTAACATGCTAGTCAATATATTGCTTCTATCAGTTGCCATTATTAATAATAACACACACCTAAATTAGATCACCGATTTCGGCTCCCATGTTGGCATATTTTTGTGCAGCAGCTGATATTACTAAAAAGACATTTCTCATGCCAATAGAACCTGCAAAAGCTAACAATTAAGACCAAACGTGTGACCATCACCTGGACTTGGCGTTTTTTCACCGTCACTATCATCTATCACTTAGGAACCACCCCAAAAACATTATATGTAACCTTTGTCTGTCAGTACTATGAAGATTGAGATAATTACCTTTAATTCAATATATTGTTTGTTTGATATTTAAGTTCTTGGTAACTCCTGAACAACTATAAAACCTGTAGAAGTTTACTGTAGTCAGATATGTAAACATGCTCGCCAACTAAACTTAAGCAAACGCTTCAATGAAACACCTAATTAACCTCTTATTTGTATCATCAAGTGTATCAGCTTGATAACATGATGAGTGTCTAAATACTCATCATTTTTGTACAATATAAACTGCGAAATCATCTGAAAACGCTCAGAAACACATCAAAATGATCAAAATATCACAAATCAGTGTTTTTATGTGTTTTAAATGCAAAAATATCAAAATCAGATGAAAAACATATCAAATTTGCAAAAATTGCAGTTTTAGTCCCCCAAGTTTTAAAAGTTGTCAAAAACAGTCCCTGAGCACATAATTTCAAAAGAAAAGTCACCAAAGGTCCTTTTAAAATCATAAGTTGTCAAATATAGTCCTTTGGTGAAAAATATCAAAAGTTTGAGAAAATTACAAAAATGGTCCTCCCAGTTTGAAATTTGGCAGAAATGGCCCCTGGAAAATTGCAAAATGGCAAAATTGGTCCTTGTACTTTTTGAGATTGTCAGTTTTAGTCCTTGGAGAAACTTTTCAGAATTGGCAGCCTAGGTACTTGAAGTTTCAGAATTTACACCTTAAGTCCCTCCAATATTAAAACCTTCAAACCAATTTTGGACCCTTGATACATTTTGGCCCCCTGTCATTTACAATTTTGAACCCCCCTATTATTACTCCACCAGTCAAACACTGGTCAAAAGACCCCCTACCCGCCCTTTTGCTATCTTCAACCTCTAGCCCTGCTTCACCTCTGCACACTCCACCCCCTCCTCACCTTATCCCTTCCTTTGTTCCCTCCAAACACAACACTCCAAAGAAACAATAATTCACCCTCCCCCACACTCAATCTCACTCCAGCTGTTAAAAAAGCTTTTCCCGCCAAAACCAATCTATGGCTAAAAATCTCTCAAAGTCATCCAATGGCCACAAAAAAGAAGTGGGATTTGCTGAGGAAGAAAGAGAAATGAAGATGGGTATAAAAGAAAAGGAAAAGAAGCAAGCAAGAGAGTAGAATGTAGTTTTAAAATTTCCTTAGTGTCGTTTTTTTTATTCAATGTCTTAATTTAGTTTATAATTTGTAATCTGGTGTTGGTATTATTTAAACTCAAGTTAATTTACTTTTGTAATCTGTTTTTAAGAGTTAATTTCAAGATTTGGTTAAAGTCAAGAAAAGTCAATATCTAAGTCAAATCAGTTTTAGCATAATTTCTGGTTTTAATTTGCTTTATAGTAAGATTTATGTTTGTTTGTTCAATCCAATTCAGCCTTAGTTCAGTTTTCAATAAAAGTTTAGAGTTGAGATGCTTTTCATCACTATAAAAGGGTGTTTGGAATAGAAGTAGTTGCGGGTCAAAATTCATTTTTTGACCCACTTTGGGTTCTCAAACCATTTGCTTAACCTTTACTTTAGTCCATTTAATGATTTGTGATCAAATTTAATTAGTTTTACCAAATGTTAGCAGTTAAAAATTACTTTTTCAAAATTCAGTTTGTAAAAGTTTTGTTAACAGTTAATGTGCTAAATTCCATCAAAAGTTCTCAAATGTTGAAGTGCTTGGATCCAACTCAGTCTCAAGTAGTGAAAATAGCAAAAACAAGCTGAGAACAGCTTAATTTTAAGCGGTTGGGATGTTCAATCTTCCATCCACTTGGTCGTTTGAGTAAGTGTACCATGGTGACTTTAATCTCTTGTAGCTTGTCCTTGCTTTGGAAGCCTTTTGTAGCTTAACTAAAATCTGTCATAGCATCCATTTGTTTCTAGTAGCAGCTTTTAGGAGTTTCTTTAAAGCTTGTTAAAAGTCTCATGATTGCTCTATTTTTTTTAGTTCTTAGATTTTTCTGTTTAAAGCTTTTTAGGCAATTGAGAGTCCACCTTAGTGCTGATTTTTGAGCTCAAACAGTCTCTCTTGGACTGTTCGAGATAGCATCACAACAGCAGCCCTCAAGCTTCTTTTGTGCAATCCCCTTGCTTGTTTTCAAAAGTCCAAAAGCCCTTAAGCTCTATCCCTTTGTAGAATAGTCACATTAAGCTGTAAAAGCCTACCCCCGAGCTTGCCTTCAGGAACCCATGAGCTCATAAGCTTATTGCAACTATAGCTCACTTAGAGTTGGCTTAAAAAAACCCCGCGTGGGACTGTTTTTAGCTGCAGGTACAGCAGCAACTTTTAGTTTTGTTGCTTATTTCCTTTCTATTATTGCTTATTTAAGTTCCCTTTAATGCATTTAGATAGTTTAGGATAGTTGTGATTAGTATAGGCTTATTTGAAAAGTTGGTTGTAGTTCTATAATTCCCTTTAATTATCCCTTAGCCAAACACCCCTTATCGATTTCCTTTGCAACTGTTGTTGTAAACAAGCTGTCTACAGCTTGTTTTAAGCTTTTCCTAGCTTAAGTTTTTGTTATATAGTTGCTTATTTTGTCCTAAGTTATTTTGCAAAAGTTAAAACCAAAAATAAATAAGTACCAAAAAAAGGGAGGAAGTGGGATTCGTACACTAGACCTCTTGGACTGAAGTCCACGCACACAGAACACACAACATAACAATCTGCACTAGTGGTCGTTGTTTGTTTATTCTCACTGCATTAATTATCTAAGTACATAGGACATTTTAGCTTATTGAAATATACTTTTGCTTATCTCTCTCTCTTGTTTTTTTAGTGCTTATTTCCAAAAAGGACTTGCATTTTTTTTATTTTTCCTGCATTTAGTTTAACTTAATTTTGTTTTCTGTAAAGTTTCACATTTTTCTCAAATCAACTAGTATTTTTAATTAATTAATTAGTTAAATATAGTTTTTAATTCGTAATAAATAAAATAAAACTCAAAAAAATACCCGGCTTTTTCCTAAAATTTTCTTTTGTCATGTAGTACGTGAGAAAATTGTTTTTACATTCGTAGGACTTTTATTTCAAAAATTTTACGTTTTATCTTGCGCTCCAGCGTAATTTTTATAAATAACGTACGTTTTTATTTTAAATCACGTTTTTAGATAATTTAAGTTTACGTTTTAGTTAAAATAGTTTATTTAAGTTATTTTGTTTTATAAAATCACAAAAACATCATTTTTAATTATAGTGATAGCGTTTATTTAATAGATTTTATCTTTTTAATTTCCTTTAATTTGCATTTAAGCCGTTGTAATTTGTTGGCTTTTTCAGTAGTTATAATCATAATCTAAATCCTTTATCGTTCAAATTCCTCGATCACTAAACGTTTGATAATTCATCGCATAGCTCGCTGGGACATAACGACCCGGGGAGACTCTATACTCCTCAGATCTTCATTGCATCTGTGCTTAAGCTGTTTTAAGTTTCTTGCTTGCGTGAGAAAACTTGACGGTTTTGCGTAGATCATAACACATCAAGATATGGAATGCAGGAATCAATGGTTATAAACCCTAGCAAATTTTAAAACATGAATAATGGATGAGTATATTACAAAAGAAATAAATCAAACATAAAATGAGATAGAAACTACCTTAAAAGAAAATGCGAAAAATTAGAAAAAACATCACCTGCAATCCGAATGTTTTGCCTAATCAAGCAGTCCCAATACACCCAAATCCCAAAAAATAACCTGCAAGTCAAAGTTTACGTATATTTGTCATTCCTACAATTTGAGAAAAGCCTAAAGCCGATGCATCTGTCTTAAATGGCACTGCTGATTTGCGTGCTTCAGTGGCCATTAATGAACCATAAGAATAAAAATAATCAATATACGTCAAACAAACAATATAATTTGCATGATTTAATATAAACTATATAAATTGTATCATTAATGTTAGGCTTCTGAGAAAAAAGTGAATTAATTGATATTAGGGTTTTGAGAAAAAAGGTGAATGATATTAGGTTTCCAATAGTCACCGAATATAAAGCGTATATAGGGGGTGTTTCTTGTGAGAAGTCTAATTTTAGTGAGAACGCGAGAAGAGATCCTAGCCCTCCATCTAATCCCCTCTTTTTTTAGATCCAGTGGCTAAGATTCATTTACACTAATGCTCCTCCAAATATAGTAAAAAAGGGTATTTTTGTAATTAGAACTAATATATATATATAAAAACACACATATCCCACACAATTGCAGGTGAAAAATAATTTCATCCTCTCTGTTTATATCAACCTTCAACAATCTCCGGCCATAAGTCATAACCGCCGCCGACCCCCGATCAAACCACCATACACCACCCGATCAAACCACCACTACACCGCCGTTTAAACCACCATCTACTATCATAATCGCCACCGTAATCAAAAAGAGAATCATAATTGATCTTAAAAAACATACAATTCATCAAATATGAGTGAAGAAGAAGAAGTTGTTAATGGAATTAGCTCAACTGAATCTCAGATTGTTGAAGAAGATGAACTTTTCTAATCAGAATACATACAAATTTCAAGTAACTATTATGTTTGTTGTTAGCTGATTTTTGATTACTCAAGTATAGTAAAAGTATCTTTGCGTGTGAAAATAATCAGATTAGATGTTAAAGTTGATGATGAAAATGAAGATAATATAGATGAACGTGTTTTGTATGGTGGTTAGTCAATGCGCGCTAGGTGTTTGATGAAATGTTTATATATATTTTTTTTCACATGTGAATACAGACTAGTTTGCACCTATTAATAGCTTAGTTTATGTAGCAAAAACTTCCTTGAGCTTCAAGGTCTTAGAAATTTAGCTCAGGTGTAAAGCGCAACGTATGGCAACAAATGGAGTATCGGAATTAATCAATGTGGACAAAACGGTTAACAAAGCTATGTTATTTCTCTATGCGAACAGTTTTTCTTCACATGTGGAAAAAACAATTCTTCACATGTGGAAACCTTCAGTTTTTCTTCACATGTGAAGAAAAGAAATTTTCTTTACATGTGGAAAAAATATTTCACTTGTAGAAACCTTCAATTTTGCTTCACATGTGAAGAAAAAAAATTTCTTCACATGTGGAGAAAAAATTTCACATGTAGAAACCTTCAATTTTTCTTCACATGTGGAGAAAAAATTTCACATGTAGAAACCTTTCAATTTTTCTTCACATGTGAAGAAAAAAAATTTCTTCACATGTGGAGAAAAAATTTCACATGTAGAAACCTTCAATTTTTCTTCACATGTGGAGAAAAAATTTCACATGTAGAAACCTTCAATTTTTCTTCACATGTGAAGAAAATAATTTTTCTTCACAAGAGAAGAAAATAATTTTTCTTTCACATGTGGAAAAAAAAATTCACATGTAGAAACCTTCAATTTTTCTTCACAAGTGAAGAAAAGAACTTTTCTTCAAATGTGGAAAAAAAATTCTTCACATGTGGAAACCTTCAATTTTTCTTCACATGTGAAAGAAAAGAATTTTTGTTCACTCGAAAAGAATTTTTCTTCACATGTGAAAACCTTCAATTTTTCTTCACATGTGAAGAAAAGAATTTTTCTTCACATGTGTAAAAAAAATTCTTCACATGCGGAAACCTTTAATTTTTCTTCACATGCGAAGAAAATAATTTTTTAATTAACATGTTGAAAAAAAATCTACACATGTAGAAACCTCCAATTTTTCTTCACTTGTGAAAGGATTTTTTTGATGTTATAAGCGGATTTTTTTTTTTTTTTTTTTTTTGATTATTTAAGTAGAGACTATATGATGTCGTCACTTTGTGCATCATATTTTATATAACTAGACCAGCTTCATCATCTCGTATGGCTTTTTCTGTTATGGCCCGAGCTTCTTTTTCTTTGCATTTATTCCCTTGCTCTGTTCTTTTCGGAAACGACCAAAATATGCTAAAAATGGTGCAGGGCTGGTTTACAAGTCTTACTAACTGGCTAGGGCACTAGATAACATGATGACCTTGTTCACTGGATTGAAAAGAACATTTCGTTTTCCAAGGTGTTAGTTCAATCAGTAGACCACGGCCAAAGATGAGAAGAAGCTGAAAGGCAAACAGAAAATGAATGTCACAAGGTCATCTTTAGCTGACATGCTCTCATAAGCCATAGATAGCAATTATTTGGTTAATATGCCCTCATTGTTGCCTAGTTTTATTGAGCCATTGTCGAAAATTGGTTGGGTGTTTTTTGTGTTCTGGTATCTCTTATGTTACTGGATCAATGATCGACATGTAGGAGATAAATTAAGGCTTAAAAGTTCTACACTGTAGAATCTTGTGCTTCGAGTCTTTTACCAGGGTGATGACATATATTTATTAGACATAAGTAATTTTGGTCATAATGTTGACCTTCATTGAAGTATGTATCTTATGTGGCATTAGAAGTGGCTTTGCAGTCCTTACAGTATCTCGTATTCACTGTTCTGGTGTTATGAAGCCCGCTGTTAGTATAAGCAATCTGATATTTCATGTTGTTTTAGTGCAATGAGTGGTTCTTAAAACTTGCTTATGCTGTCAAGTAGCTGTAACATGCTATGTTAAACACATGGTTCAATCCATTTCTACCAACCAATCGTTCTTAAGAATTTATGTCTTTATTTCTAGAACTAGTTTCAAGGTCTATTGCAATTCCTACCTTATTAGCAGTTAGCACTCAGTGTCTCCCCCTAAACCCAAACCCCTCCACATTCCAGTTGCAACAGCGAGAACTCTTATTTGTATGAAACTATGAATAGTGACAACCATAGAAAAATGGTTTCCTTAGTCTACGTTATTGCAAAAGAACTAGATCTTGATTGGTCAATCACTGTCATATGGGATCTTTAACAGGTTCTTATGAATGAAACAAAAGTAAATTAATGTCTGCTTTTTATAGCAGATTCGCTAAAGAAACTATTCATGCTATACATGATTCATACATCAATTTGTTTAGATTTTTGGGGTTCCTTGAGCTTTTTTGTCAAAATGTCTTTATTATCATCTCTTATTTGTTATAATGTCATCTGTGGGGTTCCTTGATCTGTGTAAGTTTTTTCACAAGACTTGGCAATTGTATGTGCAGATAATTGTTATCTTGCATGCCTTTATTGACTTGTAGAACATTTGGATCAAAAAGTAGCTACTGATCTTTTTTTGCTGTCATTTCAGGTATCTCATTGAGCATGGATCAGGTAAATGACTCTTCTCTTTCGGTGTCGGACCTAAAGTACCTTTAAATATTGTTAAGCTTATGATGTTTAAACTGGGAATTACTTAATGAAAAACGACATTTATAGTTTTTCATTAAGTAATTCACAGTTTAAACGACATTTAATATACAGAGCATTAGGTTGTATTTAACTTCCTTTGATAGAAGGGAAAAAGAACTAGATAATTGGTGCTTTGTTGGCCTTCCCTGCTGTGCAAGGGCATGTAGCATGTTTATGTGAAACACGGTCATCACACAATCATCATTTTAACAGATGTTGTCTATTTTATTGATGTAATTTTTGTCGCATGTTGCAGCTTGAAGCAGTGATTGGGGATATGGACAGAATTAAACTTGATGTTTCTTCTTGCCAGTAATTTTTGTTTTTCTTTGTGAATTTTGGGTTGACATTGGTAGCCAGTGTTGTTGATTTAAAATGGTTTGTAGTAGCAAGATGAGTCATTACTTGATGTTTAACTTTTGCCACCCTGCAATGTAAAAGCTCATCAAATTACCAATGCTTTTACAGTTGCTCACCATCATTGTTACATTTTAAAACCCGAGTCTTAAAAGGCTAGTAATGTCAAATGCTTAAATCCACTAAAAAAACAATATCAAGCTATTGGAAAAACTTACCCATGGTTAAATGTCTCAGTCAAAACAATATTAAGCCGAAACAAACACCCCCATAGTACGTCTCAGGCAAACATAAGTCTCATGTAATGTTGCATAATTTTCTTTTGAATGAAGCGTAATGCAATGTGATTCTCCATCTTATTAGAGGCATTTTTCCTGGTACTCAACTGGTGATAACCTGTTTTGAGTGTGAAGAAACGCATAGTTATATTAGAGGCATTTTACTGCATATAAAACGAATCATAACTTCACGTATTATATTTCTGAATTTTATTTTTATGTTTTTATTTAAGGCTCCTTATGAGAGGTGTTGTGTCTATGGCTGTTGCTTATAAGCAGGTATGTGACTAGTGCCCTTATCTCTCTGTGAATATAGGTTACTTTGCACCTATTGTTAGCTTATAGGTCTTAGAAAGTTAGCTCAAGTATAAAGCTATGTTCCCCTATTTATGAAGTGATAATAAGCATCAGTACCCCATATCTTGTTTATGCAAATTGGCAAGTTTTTATAGTCCTAATTATCACTCAAACAGTCAAACTATATGGTGAGATCTGTTGATGTTGCTTGGGAAGTGGTCTTTTTCAATACATGAGTGAAATCCTTGAATAGCTAAGATACCAAATCATCAGTATGACGCTAGCTTATTACTTAATTTGTCATGGCCTTACGAAATATAGCCACTATTAGCAAAACTAAGTAGAGTACTTAGATTAGGATAATGATGAATAGTTAATCTGCCCCTCTCCTTGATTTTGTTCATGTTTATGTTATTTCTAGAGCTCGTAAAGTTAGTTTATTATACAAGCATGAAAACACTAGTTAACTATTATTGGATTGTAACAAATTTCATGTTTTAGTAAAATTAAGATTATCTCTTTTTGGTATAATGCAACCCTATTGAACTCATATATTTTTTGTAACAGAGTGGCAAATTCATATGAGCGAAATCGGATGTAGAATAATTCAAGTTGCAAGAAAAATCTGAGGTAGGGGGGACCTTGAGCCATAAGCTATGGTGACTAGCAAGTAAAACTAATCCAGAAAGGAGTAAAGCTCAGATACATCTAACAAAATTATTTTCATGACTAGCTCAGATACATGGCTCAAGAGTCTGAGAGTAAAGCTCCAGGTTGAAAGTTGACTGAAAAGTTGGATGTTCTCTCATTTAGGTTAGTAGTCATGGAGTTAATAGCTGCTATGTAAAGGAGTATTTGTGGTTGTTTTTTTCTTTTTTATGTGACTGAAGGATGGTTCAATGAAAAATATCTAAATCTCTAAATACATATGAAAATTTGATTGCAGTGTGTTTAATTTATCTGCAATGCTTGGTTGTTTTGAGTTTATTCCCATGTACTAAACTTGAGCATATATCTTTTTTTCTTCACGCGTGAATAAACTTTATTCATTAGTAAAAACACGTACATTTATGTACCCTTTTTTTACGTGTGAATAAACTTTCTTCACATGCATTTACACATGAGCATATACATTTATCTTCGCGTGTGAATAAACTTTCGTCACTAGTAAATACATGTACATATATAAAAAAAAATTCCTTGTGTGTGATTAAACTTTTTTCACTAATAAATACATGTACATCTATACACGAGCATACATTTTTTGTGTAGGATCTTGGTTTGTTAAACAAGAGGTGCGGCATCTAGGGTTAGGAGTTTAGAGAGAGAAAGTGAGAGAGGATTGGAACCCTAGAGAGACAAAGAAAAATATATTATCAAGGTCCAACCCTTTGCCTTGGAGGGCAAAGGGTATTTATAGCGTACAAGCTTAGACGCCTCTAAAAGGCTGTGGATCAGGCATACAGTGGGTAAAGACCCGTCCGTCCTCCACTGTGTTACAAAGTAATCTAAATACTAACACTGAATTACTACGACTACGAGCTTTCTAACGAGTATACATACTTGAGGTGACCGACACTTTAAGTACTGGATTTACTAAATCCAAACATTTTGCTTCACGTATGAAAAAATTTTATTCACTAGTAAATAAACGTACATTTAAACATGAGTATATACTTTTTTTCTTCACATGTGAATACACTTTCTTTAACAGTAAACACACGTACATTTAAAAAATGTCACGTACACTTAGAACTTTAAAAACTAATTGAAGAATCAATGTCCCTATAGTATGCATCCTAGCACCACTTGGCCAATCCCAGTTGGATTTATCTTTGCAGTAGAAGTAGTTATCAAGAAATAGTATCCGAGGAACAATGCACCTCGGGGACTCGGTTTCCACAGATACAACACCAGTAAGAACTTGACATGAAGCATGAAGAGAAGCAACGATCCCCCACTTGCCCATTCCAAAAAGATCTTTAATCTTGACCCAAGTTCCTTCCAAACTCAACCTATATGTGACAAAAAAAGTAAATTGAGGGTTAAACGCCCATAAGGGTCAAAGTTTCCAGATTAAGGCAAGTGTTAACCAACATAAAAAATGGTCGAAAATTTTGGATCACTACATGATCCTCACTTCCAGCCTGAGAAATTAGTGCTTGAACAATAAAGTTTCCTCAGTAATGAGTAGACATCTCATACAATGAACCTTTAAAAACCTTTGTTATTAACTCGGTGTACAAGGTATCAGGAACAACTTCTAAGATGACCTGTATTAAAAAGACAACAATGTCAATATTGAATCAATAGTTTTAGAACCCACAAAAGAGTTGGATATGTAGAGCAAAAACTAAATAATATTATTCAAACCTCCATTAAAATGGCTGAACGCAGCTTCCTTTTTCATTAAACCCAAAAGTTTTTTGGCAGAGCATTGATGTCTATGAGATTCCCTTTGCAGCCTAAAATACCGGAATCGCATGTGATAACTCCTCGTATCCAACCAACAACTTCAAAGCAGTCTATAGAACTAAGCTACCATATTGATCAAATTGCAAAATTTCAGTATCTTTTCTAGCAGCTTTAAGAATCTCCGCCAGAAGAAACTTTAACATATCAGGAAATCCCATCTGCGTCCCATGGAATCCACTCTGATCCGACCAAGAGGGCTTCAGATTTAACTGTTGTGCGAGAACAGCGGATGACTTCTTGGAATGAAAGTCTGATGAATGTAATGGCACCCCTTTACAAAGACACAAAGGACTTCAAAGAACATGAGATCCATGACAGTTGGTCATAACCTCAACAGGATTGGCAACAATTGCCTGACATATTTCATTCAAAGTGACTTCAATAAGACATTGGTCTCCACCTTCTTGAAGATGTGCAGCGAAAGATTTGAGAGTTGTTTGAGATCCGGATTTATCCATTGAAATACGAGGGAAATTTTTTGAACAGTTCTTAAGAAAGTTACAAAGTTGATCTAAAGCACACCCTTGAAGAAGTGACTGTAATGTGTGACTTATAATGTAATCGGTTGCAAGTTCAACTTCTTTCCTTCATGTTTCTTCCAATGCGTTTCCATATATAGATGATCGTTCCTCCATATTCTCAGCACCTTCGATTACATTTGAAATTTCTAAGAAGTAATTTGCTGTTTCCGGATCAACTTGCTGTTTGTGACATCACAACACACACACAAACCACCTTCGTAAGAAGCCATTACTACGATTACAGGAGTGTTTGGGATTGCTTATTAAAGCTCCTTATTGCGTTTTGATCAAGGTTGCAAAAATCGTGAATCGGTAGTCGGGCGGTCGACCCCCTGTAGCTTGTAATCGGTGAAGGCGGGATTAATCGATGATTAATCGAATTGGCATTTTCAGAAAGTTTGCGTATTTTCGGCAAGTTTTTTGGGTATTTCCGACGAGATTTAGGTATTCTAGACAAGACTTTTATTGAAAATCATCTTGTAACAAATAAAAACATCAAATATAATTGCTTAAACTTGTTCAAGACAAGTTTTAGGTATTTCCGACAAGATTTGCAAGTTTTCGGCAATTTTGACCACCGTTAGCATTCGTTGACCGCCATTGACCATTGTTGACCGATTTGTTTGACCCAGTTACACAAATCGGCAAGGTTGGTGGCCCAGCAGCATCTAATCGGTGATTAATCGGCTTTGTAGGCCTTGTTTTGCAACACTGGTTTATACAGACATTCAATCCTACATGATTTTTTTTCAATTGTTTACTTGCTAATCTTGGAATCTAATTATATATCTCATCTAGGAAGTGTAATATGATTGTGTGTCAAGCTTACATAGTTTTGCATAAATAGATATAGGTTGCAAGATTGCATGTTAGGCGGGTTTGAGTGCGGGTCGAAATGGATGTGGGTGCACCACAGTTTGTCCATTTTCGGACTTTCTAGTAAACCATTACGCATAACAAAGTACATAAACTGTATTATTAGAATGATTAACTTAGTTTCTGAATTAAGTGAATTAGGAGGTTATATGTAATAAAAAAATGCTGGGCTATTTTTCACCCGGTTAGCCCGTTCGACCCACTCAATCTTTTGTGATTATATTTAGACCTGTTTGAGACAAGCATAACCTAAATCCATCAATTCATAAGCAAATGGGTCAAAACTGCCATTTTGTCAATGTGATAGGTTGGGTTTAATGAGTTGTAGTGAACATATCAATTCACGTGTATTCCAAACCTGTAGGTATTACATGTCACTATGATTTATCTCATTGGTAGCATACTTTCTTGACGAGTTCCTATGATTTCTCATGTAACTTTGATTTATCTCATTTGCAGCGAACTTGCTTGTCTGTGATATTATTTAATATGGGAATAATGTTAATCAACCAAATGTGTTCCTCTGATTTCTCATCTAACTTTGATTTATCTCATGTAACTTGGTCTTAGACACGTTCTATTTAAGTTTTGTAGGAATATGTTCGCGTGTGAATATTTTATAGAAGATTATTTTAGTTTTGTAAGAATATCTTCAGCCTTGAAAATTTTTATCGAGGATTGATGCTTTGGTGTTGATTAGTTAGCTACTTGCTGAAGACCAGTGTACTCTGCGATCATCCTAAAAAGACCAGTCTACTCTACGATCGATTTCGAGCCGATTCAAGACTAACAGTGGGACGGCTCAAGACCTGATTCAGTTTTTGACTTCTCTACACGGAAGCATCATTGTTGTTGAACCACCCAGCAGCAACACCGTCTTCGTCGTCCCTTATCATGTTCGTCCTCCAGTTCATTGTTGTTAATTGGATTTTGAATACACCAAATTTCTTACTTCGTGAATAAACATTTTTTATATATATAAACTGACTAATTAGGATTTTGACTGGTCAATTTTAGTTTAGTTAATCTTCTAGCACAAATGTTTGTTGTTATATCTAGAGGGTGTTTGGTATTGCTTATATATAAGTACCTATTGTTGGCTGTTTATGTACAACAGTATATATAGTAAGTATTTCAGGAAATAGTGTTTGGATTTGCGTGTATTGTAAAAAGTATATGACAAAAGTGTTTCTGCGTGTTACATAGAGGGTGTTCGGGATTGCATAATAATATTGGGACGCGGGGTTCGTGTCAAAATTGCTAGTACAGTGAATGTCTGAATGTGTGAAGTAGAAACCCAAAATTGCTCATTGAAAGTGTGATACAACTCTTACTAACTTGACAACATATGTAATCTGTAACAGGTTTTTAGGTCACGGGATTACAATGTTGTGTTATATTGTCTTAGACAGGTACTGCATTGTTTTTTGGTATTAAGCTAATGTGGTTAGTACGCCTTTTATGGACGGTATTATTAACCTTGAAATACTTTTTCATTTATTTGAAAAGGTTGAGGTGGATAAACCATCTGCCTGTCGTTCGACATTTGCTGAGATTTATATAATATGTCTATAGACTATAATATAAGGCACCTGCTAAGATAGAACATCGTCTTTTTGATGTTAGGCATCTATTTCAAGGAGGCAAAGAACCCCCAAAGGTAAAATCAACTAATGCATATGAAAGCTAAACTATGTTTTATAGTCCAGTTTATGGCGAATTGGAAATAGAAAACTAAGCAAGCTGTGATTTTGTGTGAATAAATTGGTAATTGATGTACTTAGAGGAACAAAACAGAAGAAACATCGTGATGGCCTGATGGGTAAGCTCTCTTTATAATGTGATTGAGCAATTTGATAAGAATAGAAACTAGGCGTTGTTGTATCAGTTGTAACACAGTTTGAAAAACCGCTATTAAACTAGGCGTGGTTGTATCAGTTGTAACACAGTTTGGAAAACCGCTATTTGTGTCACCCTTTTGACAAAACGAATGCCGACATTAGGATTTTGTGGACTATGAAGCAGTGAACTGAAGCTCCTTTGTTTCTAGTTGTTGATATGTTTCTAACTACTTTAATATATTAGGTTTGAAGATGGTGATACGACATTAAGGAAAACTTTTTCAGCTAAAGACTTTATTTGGTCAAGTGCTCCTCTTGATGTTGTTGGTACTGTTACATCTATTATCTTCGTAGATGAGACTTGTTTGGTAATCAAGAATCATATATTGACTACAGAGGAGGTACTGCTCTATGCATTTTTTTCGTTTTTTTTTTTCTTTTCTTATTAAGAAGGATAGTTTCATTTGTTACTTTCTATAAAGCACCAAGTAACAAACATTCAGTGCTTTGCTACGGCTTGTGATGGGTCGATTGTGGTTGGGTCGTTATATGGGAAGATTAGGTTGTATTTGGCAACTTCTATGAGGCAGGCCAAGTCTTGTTCAGGTTAATAAAGATATTCTATTAGGGTTTTGGTTATGGTTGCGGCTGGTCGCTGGTGATAGTTATGGGTAGGATGGTTATTCGGAGTATCAAGATGGGCCTACTGCACCACATACGACGTTTTTGAGGTTTGTATGCTTATTTCTAATGGAATTTGAGTTCTTTTTATTTTATTGTAGGATTGTGATTGTTTATTGAAACTGCTTGTGCTATAAGAAAATGTATTGGTGTAACGAAATGTTATAGTCATATAAGCAGTTTTTTTTGTTTTTGGCAATTTTGCCTATTTACGGATTCGAGAGTAAAATAATGAGAAACTGGTAAGTTTGAAAGGGTATTTACGGATTGATTATTAGCGATTATTTGCTTATTGTGTGCATTTAAAGCTGATAAGCAATCATACACACTCTCTTGATACCTGCTTATCTGTAAAGGAGACGAGCATTTAAAAATGCAATGGATCCAAACACATAAATCTGCTTATCTTTTTTAACGATAAGTATTAAGTAGATAAGCAATCCCAAGCACCCTGTTAGCAACTCTCAAGCTGCTTATTATCACTATTAATTAAGTAGATGATTACAAGCAGTTTAGGTTCTATCCAAACACTCAAAATTGCTTATATGTTGTATCAAAAGTTTTTTCAATAAACTTTTTTTTATAAACTTTTTTTATAAACTTTTTTTTATAAACTTTTTATAAACTTTTTTTATAAACTTTTTTTTATAAACTTTTTTTATAAACTTTTTTGAAAAAAGTTTATAAAAAGTTTATAAAAAAAGTTTATAAAAAAAAGTTTATAAAAAGTAACGTAAAAAAAGTTTATAAAATGTTTTATTGTTATTGTTTAATTAAATGGAAACAATACACAAATAAATACTCTACATATAAAAACACTACACAAATAAATACACTATATACATATAAAAACACTACACAAATAATATATAATCACAAATAAATACAATATACATATAAAAACATTACACAAATTAAATATACCACACAAAATAAACTATACACAATTAAATAAAATTAAAAAAAAAAAAAAAAAAAAAAAAAAAGGACAAAGGGGGACAAAGGGGGACCCATGTGGAAGAGAGAGGACAAAGGGGGACCCATGCCTAAGGGGTAGACCCCGTTCATCTAAAATTATAGCCACCGTATGAATAACCCCACCATTTGAAAAACATCAGGTTTAATGAAATATATGGTAAATTACTTTAATACCCATGTGATATTAACTAAATAAAATAAACTAAAATTAATTTACTAAATTCTGATTGGACAAAAAAGGTTCTCGCAGTTCTCGCGTTTAAAGTGGGTTCTAGAAATAAAGTTTCACTATATATATATATATATATATATATATATATATATAAGGGAATATATTAGCTACAATTTAGTTTAGCCAACTCTCTACAATTTTGTATTACAATTTGCGGGTCCCTGAATTATTTTGTAGGTCCCTGATTTATTTTTGGCTACAATAATTGTAGCTAAGATATCCCCATACAGGATATATATATATATATATATATATATATATATATATATATATATATATATATATATATATATATATATATATATATATATATATACACACACATTATATATAAGAGGAGGCATGCCACATATAATTCCACTTGGCATCCTAGAATGCCACGTCATTAATCCGCCTAAGCAACTTATGCCACCTAAGTAATATTTTCCATTTAAAATTTTCGGCTTTAATAATCTGTTCAAAAATAAATAAATTTTGCCACTTGCAAGAATTGAACCTAGGGTGTTGGAAACATTAACAAGCATGATAACCACTAGACCAACACATTTTCTTGAATTTATGTTGCAATTCCAAATCTATAAACCTACAAGTAGTATCTATTCGTATGCAATTAATATATATTCCTTAATTATTTTTACGATGTTTTAAATTTATAGAGAATCGTTCAAATGAGAAGGACTATTTTGATGAGAAAGGCGAGAAGAGATCATAGCCATTCATCTAATCCCATCTTTCTTAATATCTAAGAGCACTCCCATTGTTAACGCCAAAACGGCGTTAAACCCCCCAATAACGGCGTTATTGCGTTATTACCCTTGGAAGTGCATGTTATTCACGCCGTTAGTCCCTGGGCGTTACAGGGCTAACGCGCGTTACATATTAAAAAAAAAAAAAAAAAAAAAAAAAATCATTTCACCCCCCTACACCATTTCAAATAAATTTTCACTTACACCCCCTCAACCTATTCAAATTCAAATTTAAATTATACTGGTCAATTCTGGACGGGATAAATTCAAATTCAAATTTGAAATTTAAAAATCAAATATGAGCGGGATTTATTCAATTTCAAAATCAAAACTGCCTATATATACAACTCTACCAGAGTTGTTTAACACACAACTTACACACACAACTCACACACAAAAAATGTCTCGCAAAGATTTTTCTCAGCAATTCCCCAGCCCAGAAAAGTTGCCGGAAACCAGCTTTCCAAATCCAAATCACTTGCCGGAAACCAGCTTTCCAACTCTACCAGAACCTGATGTTTACTCTACACCACCAGAAAATGTCTTTTCCGGTGGGTTTTGAAAACATCCCGTACCTCCCAATTGTTCCAAGTTCACCTGTGAACAGTCCACAGGTGGATTTTCAAAACCACCCCAGCGGGTTAAGTGAGGCTTCCCTCCGACAACTGGAACAAGATGAAGAAAACGTTATGGAGATTATGGAAGTGCAAGCACGTGAAGAGGCTGCTCGCCGTGAGCAAGAAGCACGGGAAGCTCAGTATCGACAAGACAACTTCTTCGACATAATGGAGAGTCGATACATGAATGGGGAGTTTTATTCTCCGCCAACCAGTTTTGATGGTTGGGACTCGGATGATTCGTTTTTTTAAGTTTTAGTAGTTGTATCTTTAATTTTTAATGTAATTCGTGTTTAACGTTTAATGTACTTGGTGTTTTAATGTTAAATGTGATATGTGTTTTAATAAATGAAGTGTTTGTTTTAGTTTAGGGGTTGAAATTGAAAATATGAAATGTTATTGGTGTTATTGATGTTATTGGGATGTTATGGTTGTGGGTGTTTTTTGGGGATGTTAATGTTAAATGTTAAAGCTGATGTGGCGCTGACGTGAACAGTTTTATTGGTGTTATAATGTTATGAATGAGGATGCTCTAATCGCTAACATTAATCTATTGAAACACACCATCTTTTAGATCCAAAATCTTAAGGGGTCTAACGAACTATCTCATTTGTTACACACCACCCAAAAATTCAACTCTATTTCTCTCTTTCTCATTTCCGTCTAATTCAAACACAACACACACTCACCAAACACACGTAATCTTCAGCGGTTATCAACAATCATGCCCTTAATTTCTGATTTAATCTCCGGCGTTACATTCTTAATCTCCGGCTTCGACTCTGGCGTTGACCCGGCGTTGACTTTTTAATTGGTGTTTTCTTATTTAATCTGATATAAATTATAACCTATTAACAATCTTTTGATGATGAATCTGTCTGATAAGCAACCTTCAATTGAAAATCTATTGAAACGGTGTTCTAATGTGGATTTGAATGATAATGGTACTAATTTTCAACTAATTAATTGTTTTTACTGTTTTGTAACTATAAATTATGTATTTTTAGTTTTTTACTGTGTATCTATTGCGTTACATGTGAAGATGCTATATGATGCTCTATGAATTGAGTGTTTAGATATGTTCCCTTTTTGTCTCGATTTTAGTTGAAATGTAGTGTCCGGTTAGTTGTTACCTTATTGCAGCGTTGACGGAGGCATCCAGTTAGTTTTATTGTTGTAGGCATTATTGTTGTTTCCTTTAATTTGATTTCATTTGAAATTTAGTGCAATGTTAGGTATTGCGTTAATGTATATGTACTGTAAATGATAGAACTTGTCACATGTGAAGATTTTTATATGATGCTTTATGTATTAAACAATTAGATATGTTGCCTTTTTTGTCTTGATTTTAATTGAAAAAAATAAGCAAGGAATGAAGTTTTGATGTTACTAGCGGATTTTTTTATACTAGAAGTGCAAAAATAGGAGTTATTAATGTTTATAAATGAAGAATATGTGAAATATATAGAGTATGATGAAGTTTTAACGTCTTGATATGAGTTAGTTTGCGTAAATCAAAGGTTATGAGGAATACTAGGTACGATTGAAGTTGTTTTGATAAGATTATAGACTAGTATTGAATCAGAGATGATTATTTAAGTTTAGTAAGAATATCTTCGCATGTGAAGAAAATCAACAATGAAAGAAGTTTTGATGTTACTAGCGAACTTTTTATACTAGAAGTGCAAACTTAGGAGCAATTAGTGTTTATATATGAAGAAACTGTGAAAAGTATAGAGTATGATAAGCCTTTAAGTACCCCACCTAAGCGTTAGGCAATCAGGGTGGAGGAAAGTGTTTGGACGTGTGTTTCTGCTGTTTGAAGTTTGTGATGATCAGCCAATCGAAAATTAGTTTTGTTCAAGCAACTCTGAAAACGATTATTTGACCATATGTAGTTAGATGGTCATAGTTACCTTCACTAAATTGAAGAAGTAGAAACTAATTATTTGAGAATTGAAAATGCAATAGTCAGATATCAACTTCAAAACGCAATGGCAAACACCCTTCAAAGTTTTTTGTTATCAAAGTTTTGTTCAGTTGTATTAATGCAAAATTTATTTTATTCAAACATTAGTTTCTTGGTTAATGTTTAACTTATTTATTCAGGTTTCTTCTGTATGTTGAGATGTTGGCTGCACGAGACGAGAAGCAACATATGCTTAAAGATATAGACATTGTAAGTTGTAAACTCTAATAACGTTATTTGTACTATTAACTAGGATATTGAATAGAACGCCTATGTTTTTCGTATGATTAAAGAAAATTGGATTGAATCCGTATGTGTTAAGGATATGTGTGTTTTAGGGTGTGTAAATTATAGACATGAATGTTTTGGGATTATTCTAACCAGAATAAGGCATTGAAATGTAGAATAGTTAAGAAACTTTTTGAATACATTTTTTTTATAAAACATTTGTGTGATGTGTTATTTTGGTCTATATTCAAAAAATGCAGGCTTTCATAGCCGTTAGTAACAGAGAATACAAGTTTGTGTCGTGCTTGAATCTGAAATATCTGAATGTGACTGTTAATGATAACAAAAGGGTGAGAAATAAAGACGACTTTGTTAAAGCCCAAAGGTTTATTGTGACAAGTCCAAATGTCATGAGGGTATAAGTAACTGTATTAATACGTGGACATTTTAAAGTTATGGCAGGAATATAAATTATGGTTTAGTTAATGTAAACATTCATGAATGCAGATCAAGAATTTTGCCAAATACATGCGATCAGTTAATCATGTGAATGCAGAAGCCATTGAGAATGTTGATCTTGTACGGCCAGAATTTGTTTGGAAGACTGATAGCAGGCCAAACGATTGTGGTGTCTTTGTGATGCGACACATGGAACATTACATGGGAGGCCAAATGAGCAGCTACGAGTAAGAAGCAAGAAACTCAGTTGGGCAAGCTGAGGGTAAAATACGCTGGGAGACTGCTACTTGCTGAATTCAATGTACACAAGGACAAGATTGCGGCAAATTTGGCAGAGAAGCAAGCTTCAAAAGTTTCTATGAAACAAGACAAGTTCCACGTACATCATAAAAATATATTAGTCGTTTCACTTGTTTTGTTTGTTTAGCATAAAACAATATGTCTTATTGTTTTTTTTGGGGATTTACCTTTTGGATTTAGGATCTGAATTTGATTTATGGTTTAGTAAGATGTGAACATAGAATTGGATTCTGAATTATGAACATGGAATGGAGATATGATCTTTTTTTGGGTTACGCTATGGTCATTTTTTATTTTTTATTTTAATTTCTATTATTATTATTATTTTTTTTTTGGGTATATGTTTGTAACATGCATGTTTGTCTTAGCATGTATGTTTTTAGGTATAGTTTATGCTAGACATTTATGTTTTTAAAACCAAAATACATGTTTGTCTTAGCATGTATGTTTTTAGGTATAGTTTATGCTAGACATTTATGTTTTTAAAACCAAAATACATGCTTACATATGGTTGATATTGTATGAAAACATACATGTTCTAGTAATTAAATAAACTTGAAAGTAGAAGACATATATGTTTTAAAACCAATATGTATGCTAAAAAACATACATGTTTCAAAACAGGTATGCTTAGATTGATTTGAACATGAATGTTTTTTATACAGGTGTGCTAAAAACATACATGTTTCAAAACAAGTATGCTTAGATTGATTTGAACATGAATGTTTTTTATACAGGTATGCTAAAAAACATACATGTTTCAGAACAGGTATGCTTAAATTGATTTGAACACGAATGTTTTTTATACAAAAATTAAGTTCTTAAACATGTATTATAAATATTTGTAACAAATACAAATAGAAATGTATAAAAAGAAGTTATTAAATTGAAACAATATAAATCCAAGATGATGTAAAATAAACACTCATAATGTACTAAAAAAGAGAGTAACAAACACTAGTGTACAGTAAATGTACTTGAGGTATAAAAATAATATAAATTCAGTCTAATATTACTCATCATCCGCCTCTTCATCATTTTCCCCACCTTCATCAGATTCATGTGATTGGTCATCTTCATCAAGTTCTACAGAATCACCAGCTTCGTCATATTCATCATCAGCCTCAGTTGCCTCACCAGCTTTGTCACATCCTCGTTTATTATGACCCAATTCACCGTAATTAATACATGTACGTTACAGATTACTTGTAGTGTTCCATTCTGCGTTGAAACATCATCATCCATTTCCTCCTCTTCAACGTTTATTGCATTGTCATTGTCATTGGTTGCTCCATTGGTGCCTTTCCTTTGCTCTTTTCGCTTCTTCTATAATCTAGTAATCAACAACTTATAAAATGTTAAAACAAGAATTCATCTTACATTAACCCATACTTTTTCATCAATCCATTACTCTAAACATCAATGTCACATATGCTAACATCACTGTCACTACTAGTTATATGATCAAAACAACAGGTTATCATTTTTACTATTTCTTACCCATACCCAAACAACCCTGTTTCTCCTTATTCCTTTATCTAAACAATACATATGCATCATTTTCATTGTATTTAACCCGTACCCAAACATCCCTTAAACTCATAAATATAAAATTTTATGCTACTTTTGAATAACACTCTTGTTAACCATTCAATATCCAAACACCCCTTTTCAATAATTACCTTACACGCTAATAGTTTCATTAATAGTTTAATCAATATCCAAACACCCCTGTTCACTAACTAAAACACACTTGTTAACTAATTGTTCCATCACTATCCAAACACCCCTGTTCACTAGTTATTAGTATATGAAATTTTTACAAACAGCCATGTCAGCAGATTACTTGATTTGTTCCATTCAGCATCAACAAAGTCATCATCTATTTCCTCTTCTTCAACATTAATCACGTCATCATTGTTATCGGCTTCCTCAACTATTTCCTTTCCTTTGCTCCTGCCTCTTCTCTTAGAATCTAATATTCATAAATTATTAAAAAAAAAAGTTAACACAAATCTAATACTCACATATCCAAACACAAATATTACTAAAACTCCAGTATTAAACACCCTTGTTACTGCTAATTCACACATCCAAATTAGGGGTGGCAATTCGGGTCGGGTTCGGGTTGGCGGGTTCGGGTTGTCAGGTTGGTGGGTCAGAAAATCCCAACCCAAACCTGACCCATTTAAATCATCGGGTCAGCTATGTCAACCCTAACCTGTTTAGACATAACCCGAACCTAACCCATTTAACCCGTATATATACTTGGGTTGGCGGGTTAAATAGGTTACACGGGTTGAATCGGTTCAGCGAGTTTCGGGTTGACCCATTTAACTCTTTTTATATACAAAAATTGGCACATTAGATGAGTTAAACAGGTTGCCAGGTCGACCCGTTTAACACATTTAACCCGCATAATAAAATATAAAAAATTTTGAGTTTATGAAAAAAATCTTAAACGGGTTGGCGGGTCGACCCGCTTATTTTATTCCCAACCCGAACCTGACCTGTTTAATAAATGGGTTAGAAAGGTTGACCCAAACCTGACCCTGAACCTATTTAGCACAACCCGAACCTGTTAATTTTCGTGTCGGTTTCAGGTCGGGTTTCGTGTCGGGTCAGAAATTGCCACCCCTAATCCAAATGACTAAACACCCCTGTTACTACTTCTAATTTATACACATCCAAACTCCCCTCTTAATTTTCATTAAAGAATCAACATATAAAATCTGATTAATTAAGAACATCCGAACACCCCTGTTACTACTTTTCACACTATCCATACGACATATACACAAGTTACCCAATATTAAACACCCTTGTTACTGCTAATTCACACATCCAAATGACTAAACACCCCTCTTACTACTTCTAATTTATACACATCCAAACTCCCCTCTTAATTTTCATTAAAGAATCAACATACAAAATATGATTAATTAAGAACATCCAAACACCCCTGTTACTACTTTTCACATTATCCATACGACATATACACAAGTTACCCCACATCCAAACACCCCTGTAACCCTTTTTTTATTTCATACATTAACAAAAAAACAGATATGCATCACACAACAACGACTTTCAAAAATACATTTTTTTTAAACTAAAATTTATTCCATACCAAAAAATAAAAAATACAACCCTTGTTCACCACTATTAATTCACATTAATCAAGATAATATAGCTTTCTTCATTTAGTTGACAAGGCGAAAACAACATTGCACACCATAAAGATCATACCATTTACTAGTCGAAACATAAACAATAAAAAAACAAACAGATATAGAAAACACACATGCAATCCCATTTGCTAGTCGAAACATAAACAATGAAAAAAAATTAATCATAACGAGCATACCTTTCAATGCACCTCTTTGTTATTTGTTGAAAAAAATATATATTGATTTGAACGATGGATGATGATCGCCGCTTCAATTGATTTGGGGTTTTAGGGTAGAATGTGTGTGATCGTGTGTGTTATGTTTTATTAGAAACAATCCCGGATTTCAAGCATTCAGTTATTAAGAGTGTATAAAAGTTAAATACCATTTATGCCCTTTTCATAAATGTTCCAGGAAATCACTTTCAATATATTTACAGAAATTCCATGGTACAATCTTATCTATTGATCAAGTTAATCCTAGGGTAGAAAGTAGGTTCTCGCAGTTCTCGCAGATAAGGTGGGTTCTGAAAATAAGGTGCCTCTATATATATATATATATATATATATATATATATATATATATATATATATATATATATATATACTAGTGTCAAAACCCGTCCGATGGACGGGTATGACTTGTGGTTTTTATTTTTAGATTTTAGTAGTATAAATATATATTAAAAAGTAATTAAAAACACCAATCATGCATACAATGATCAAAGACAAATGATTGATCATTTTACAAAACACAATATCTGTTTACAACGTTCAACATCAACCATACAGCCATGTTTCAACATCAACCAAACATATATAAACACACAAATGAACACAAGAGACACAAACACATAAAACATAAAACCCAAAAAATAAATAAATAAATAAATCCCACAGCGTGGGCTGGTGGCGGTGGCGTGAGAGGCCAACAACCGAGGTCCGGTATGGTTTGTGGTAATGTCAGTTGTTGTCGTCGGCTATGGCTTGAGCCATCAGTCACTCTACCTAGGGCTCTTAACAACCTCTATGCATTATTAACCTGAGTATGTGTTCATGAGAATAATTAGAAATACCATCCAAAAATAGAATAATTAACAACTGGAGTTTCCCAGCCCATTTCATCTGTGCATGGCTCTGAATAAAATAAAGACAAATTCTAACTTGACGTACATAAATAATATATAACGTATAAATAATGAATAATGACAAACACAAAAATTGGAAGAATAACAAACAGGAAAGTGTTTATGAATATATGTAAAATTAAGAATGAAAAGTGTGATAAAAAAATACAATAGATAGTCCTTATTCATATACAAAATAAAAATTTTGTTTACACAATGTTTGTTGTGGAGTTTGTTTATTCATCGTATTTGTTGTGGAGTTTTTGTCAACAATAGTTTGCTTCAAGTACCTCTCCATTTGTGTAAGAAGTGTTCCATCTATGATGTGGCACAAAACACGGATAGCATTCGCTCGATACACATCAGTCTTGCTATTCATATCCTTCATAATGTGGATTGTGACAATACTTACCAATGCATACAACATATAAATAATTAGCTTTAGATTGTGCTTTGTCTTACATGGGTCAAATTACCAAAAAATGTACCTTTTTATCTTCAATGAACTACTAACCATCAATAGATCCCCAATTTGAGTTGAAAAGAAACCTGATACATGAACATACAAAAAAATTTATTAAGATTTAATAGATCCCAAAATTGTATCGTTGGTGTATCATCATTAATTTCCGGCTTGGTCATTCTACCTACAAAATATCAAAAAATGACTAAAATAAGCTTCATTTTCTTGAATAAATGAAGATGATGAGGAAAAGAATCGCAAATTTTTCCCAGCAAAGAATCAAAAAATGGTTAATTCATCGATGAATAAATGAAGATATGACGAGGAAAAGAATTTGATAGTAATGTAACAATTTGTATTTGTTTTAGGGTATGCGTTTTGAATTTTGGGTGAGTTTGTTTAGGAAAGAGTGGGTAAATTGGGGAGAGTGATTTATTGTTTTGACTGACATTGAAACGGAAATTAATTTAGGAACCGAATGAGTAGGGATTCAGTTATTGTTTTTTGATAAGATGGAAGATGATAATGTTTTGTTGGTATATCAATTTTGGAATGCATTATATATATATATATATATATAGGTTTGGGTTATTATGAAAAGTTTCTTATAATGAAAAGAATGAGAAGGCATGTGGAGCAGTAAAAAACTATAAAACATCCATCTTACTGGTTCGGCCTTTAATTACTACTATGTGGTTGCTATGTTAAAAC
>BPTQ01000008.1:207756444-207773612 GCA_019973895.1 Chrysanthemum seticuspe | reverse complement strand
ATATATATATATATATATATATATATATATCTCCGTGGAATAAAAGTCTTGGGTGGAATAGACGCTCTTGACGCTCTTGGATGAAAGTATATATATATATATATATATATATATATATATATATGTCATTAATGCTTACATGGCACTATAATGGTAACATATGTAACATTTAGAAATTTACAATACAATAAACATTATAAGCGATTTAATAAATGTTACTTTTTTTGACCGATGAGTGTTGCTATCGCCTTTTTTGTTTGAAACTCTAAACAAATTGTTGAATACCTAAAAGTGGTCATGTTTTGTTGTGATCATGAAAAAAAGGAGAGGATGTGTAAGTTAAAGTGTATGACATACTTATCGTTATACTTTGTTATACTTTGTAATACAATTCTTATTGGAGGGTATGGTTAACTGCTGTCTTGATCTGCAATCACAAATGATAGTTGAGGAAAAATTATCAACAATTAGCATCATAAGATATTGACATCACTATAATTATATATGTTTAAATAAATAGGTTGGTGGTAACGGTGCTGGCATCATAAGATATTGACCTCACTCTATAATTATAGATGTCCAAATAAATAGGTCGGTGGTCTAAAGATGTTGGCCTGGTGGGTTACACACATATAGAAGTGTGTCTTTAGAGTGCCTTTCAAAGTGGATCAGGGATATCAAAAAATGGTTAGCGAATGTTGAAAAATAAAAGGCCAGTAGTATAATGACATTCCCTAGTGCGCTGAACAATATAGTGGTAGTCTGGTGGATTTCAAGCATATAGTTCTGTGTCATGCAAATTGCTTTTAAAGTGCTTCACTTGTTAGAACAAACCTGATAAAATGTGATTTTTCGGAAGACTTTTGCTTCACAAAAATATCAAGGTAAAATAATTGACATAAATCAGAAACTCGAATACTTCTGCTTCACAAACTCGAATACCTAGAAGCAATCAGGTTATGAGAAAGATCATAGTTTTGTGTAAACCTGAAAGTGAATCCAAGCATGCTATTCGAAAGTAATTAGATCAAAATTTCAAATTTCTCATCAATAAGTTTTACCAAGTTCTGTAATAATGACACATCCTGGAACTAAGGATAGATATTTCATAGTTTAAGCTTATTGTACTCCCTATAGCAAGATGCTAAAAATAAATCTCTATAAATATGGTGCCCATTTTAATCATGATTAAAAAAACCATGATTAAGTAGGGCTTGATTGTTGATGTGTTAAACATGAAAATTAGTTAACCGTTATTAATTATTAAACAATTTGACAAAAAACAAATTTCAGTATGTTTATTTTATTCACTTTTGAGACATTTGCATATTAACGTAATAAGACATAAAACAATCATAAAGTATACATTCTAAATTAGTACAAATATATATCTTTTAGCTGTTTTAGCTGTATGTGAATATAGATATAGCTGATTTTGCAGGTAGTTAATAGTTTTTGGGAAGCAAGTTGATAGTTCTTAGTGCGTGAACGCATTGAACCAATCATAGGGTTTTTTGCATTTTTCATACAAAAGGTATTGATGGCCGTAAAGATTGTGTGGAAACATGTATTATTAGCTAGTGCAAAAACATACAGAAAAACATCAAGAAGAATGATATTCATAAACACTACGATTTACGAAGTAACACTTATCACTAAGCATGTGTTAGTCAACTACAACCAAAGCTAAGTAGCTAACCACTGGGATTGTTTGTTTAAGTTTATTCTTTAGCTTAACTTATGTTCAATAAATATAGTTTATGACTTGTAGATACTGATAGTCACCTTGAGCAACTTTGAGCAATTTTACTAAGTGAGATTGAATATACGCTCTTTGTAACAAAATAAAATTAGTACAATAAATGGGTTACATTCATGTTTCTCTACACAAACTATCATTTTAATAAAGAATATAACACACTATTTTGCAAAATCTAATAAATCTACCTTCAATTCCTCAAGCGAAAATCCACGGCCCTCTCTAAGCTTCATGTTGTATTTCAAGGTTTGCCCATGAATATGAGGACGAAGTTTGCTAGCTGGCCTTGGGTAGTTAACCACTGTCGCAGTAGACATTTTTTTTCTTTTAAAAAGGACTAATAATCTTATTCGGTTTGAACCATTCTACAAACCTATGTGTTTTGACCAGTTGCCCAAACACCATTTATGCCACATCTAAAATTAACTAATATGGGCGATGAGTTAGGTATCAATTTGAATATAATAACATAAGTACCTTCTTCAAACAACCATGTGAAGCCGCAGCTTGCTTATCTACAACTATAACCTATACATAATAGAAAATCTTCTGTGATTTACCGTCTACTGTTTCTTCACTATCGGGATCGTTGGAGTCCTCTGGCATTAGAACTTTAAATATGGAAATAGCCTATACAAAGATGAGAATGTGGAGAAGATTAGCATGAAAATAGGATAAAAAGCGAATCCAAAACATCTACTTAGAGGTGGCAAATTCAACCCATTAACTTGATGTGGATTATCTTGGGTTATGGTTTATCCCTAACGGGTACAATTAGTGAAATGGGTTCTCAGTTTACCACAGTAATAGGAGTTGGATTTAGGCTAAACGGGCTTTATTTCAACTATTTCAATTTTCCTAATCAATGGGTTAAAAAGACATTGAGTAGATTATTTGATCACTCTCAAGATCACATACTCGTTGTTAAAATGGACGTCCAAACACCCTCTAAGATGAAAGTTGCAACATCCGAAACTTGTCGAACGTGTATATTTTAGTCCAATGTGATCTGCCTATTTTCCTAGTTCTTGTGAGCGTGGTATAGTATTGCAAAAGCTAGCATTTAAGAAGGTTGCTTACCGAGAGTATAGGATGACACTGATTGTAGCAAAAGATGAATATTTATTGGAGTTATTTCGGATTGAACATAAGCAAGTTCAACAAGGTTCAACAATCCGGTGGCAATAACATGATCCCGTCTTCTTGGTTTGAGCCTTGAACAACAAAAACATGATCCAAAAATCTTTAAACAACTATGGAATTAAAAAGGTCATACATATAAACCGAACATCTGTATGACACGTATCAATTAAGGCAGCAATCATATATGACACACTTCAACTATGTACAGTTTAAATAAGCCAATAAAGGCGTAATATAAGCTGATCCAAAAACCCCCTTAAATTGTTAGTGTTTTTATGGTAAGAGTACAATATTTCCACTCTAATGTTTAGAGACACCTTAGTTCAGTTTGTCTTAGTTTCATATAAAGATAATGTAACACGGCTAAAGCGGGACAAATAAAAACAATGCATTCAGATTGCAGCTAATTCCATAAATATCACCATAAACAACAGATACCTTTTACACCTTGTATAAAAACTCGTCATGTAGCCCTTCATGCCAGACTCACCTTTTGTATTACCTATCCAAGTAATTCGCTGAAATAAGACAATGGATTTTCATAAGATCCAAAGATTTATGTTATAAATTTGACCACTGCTACTTTCAAAACTCTTGGACCATATAGTCATATAGGGGGCGTTTGGGTTAGCAATTTTTTCTACTTACAAATTAGTTGTATCATGTTTTAGTTTCAATGTATAGCATGAAAATGGCCGAGTTTAAAAAAAATGGAATATATAAAATACACTGACGTGATGATTCAAAGAATTTTTTAGGATCACTAAGCTTGCACAATAGTATATAATCTAACCATTCATGTAGTAGAACACTGTGACAGATATTATGAGACCGAAAGAAAAATACGGTAACCCATAGCATTCCAGTATCAAAATGTCGAATCATTAAAAGTCATAGCAACCAAAAAATAGAGGCAAGAATTCACGACATACAATCAACACTTGCCATGATTTTCCCACATCAGCCACATATCTTTGCAATCATAACACCAAATATATATTTTGCTATGAGGGCAATTTCTAAATTATTAAGGTAGCGTTTGGTTTGTAGTCAATAATGGGAATGACAAACTCTGAACCGACGCCCAAAATTTAAGATATGATTCCTAAAATTAGGACCCATCACCTCAAACATAACCCTGCTTAAATGCTCAGTAGTAAGAATTCTACAATTTTAAAAAAGTAAAGGTACTATCGAATTAAAAACCATTTAGGGATGCAAAATATTGAAATTTTAGTGTACCTTTAGAACTGATGACCGGCCATTGATGGCTTTATGATTAGATTTATCTACGACGATGTCGCCATTGATGGTAACACCATTCATTTACTTCCAATGTGATCAATAAACTGCATTCCTGATACAGCTTATTAATGAGTCACTAATAATATAATTAATTAGAGTACACAAAACTGACTTATGACATTAAAATAATAGTCGTAGTCAGCAACACACATTAAAATGCATGTTATTGTATTGTTCAAAACAAGGTTTAAATAATGCTTGCAAATAATTATAGCACCATACAACACACACAACATATATAACCAAACCTGACAACCCCATAAAATTAACAACCAAGCTAAACATAAACAGACCACGGGGAAGGGACCATCATCCAAGGAAAATGCCAAGAAACTCAGGCCACATCCACATGGCCGTTTAACCATATTCAAAAAGTATGGGCAACTTTTAGGAAATAGACAGCTTAGTCAGTTTTTAAAAATTGATAAACATAAGAAGTTATCTCCATATGCACATTAAAATATCAAAGCGCTTATTAATTGTACAAAATCTAATTTAACTGATATAATGTAAATAAAAAAATAAAGTTAAGAATAAATCTCCTGCCAGACCATGAATTCGTTGGAGCCATCCCTTTTCCTCAGACATATTCAAAGCTTTTAATCACATCTACAACATCAAGTTTACAATTACAAAAGGCCTATTAAACAAAAACCAACGAAAAATAAATGAGGATTTTCTTTTATACTAATACTGGCGTATAAAGGCAATACTCATATGTCTTCAAACAAATGTAGCGATTGACCCCTTAATATCACTACCCTGTAACATACATGTGCATGTAAATGGTCTGTTGCATTGCGGTTAAGAAGGTTGCTACTTTTTTAAAAAGATGTTCAAAAACCATATGTATAAAAACCTAATGAGATGGGGCAACGCTAATTTGATCTGGTAAACGAAATATGAATGAAATAAGTAAGGTATCATCTGACCTCGGCTCCCGTGTTTTTGCGCCCTAGTGAATTGAACGCTATAAATATCTCCACATCAGGTATGGATATAGTGGCTACTGGCTAGTATGCTTCCAATATACCCATTCGCTCTTTAGTTTGTTCGTTTCATTGGTGACCTGGTCTACTCCAATTTTTGTATTTTTTTTATCCAAACATAATACCACATTAAATGTACCTGTGCTAGATTTAAATAACCTTGTTTCCAAAGAATATATTGGTGTTGATGTAAATTCTCATCATACATTTGAGCTCTAGATATGGGATGTAATCATTAACTTATTTGCTTCAATCTTTTCATGGTCCTGAACTCACATTTAAAAAATGAGGTAAATTAAAAAAATAATGATTATAATGATGTATAAGTTGTTTCTTTGGTTACCCATTCAAGTACACATGTCGTGTAGTCATATACATGTATAAGTTGTTTCTTTGATGTTGGACTCGAACAATTTAACAATGTGGATCGGTGATAGGAAGATCACCAGGGTAACCTGATTGCAGCAACATATGTCATTATCAGATAATCACATGTGATATAATTGGATGCAGGAGTCTACAATATGTTATTGCTTTTTGAAGTAAGATGATCAGATGTTTAAATTTGATTATACCCTTAAATAATGAATTTGGTTGCAGCTTGTTTGGAAATGATTATCCAAGCAAAATCTGCCAAAAAACATACGGAACAGAATGAAGCTTTTCAGATGACCTTAATAACTATACCATCTCACTTCAAAGATCAAAACTTTATAATTTGCGAATTATAACTGTCACACCAGTAGATTCCATTGAGTTGAACACACTTTTTAACTTATTTTGTTAGGCCTATGGTGGATGAATTGGCTTATGTTTTACCCGTCTAACGGGTCAAAAGATGAACAACTGGACCAATGACCTTCTAGTTATAATTATGTTTTGCATACTCGAAATTTGCAGTTATGTGGACGCTTTCAGAAATACCTTATAAGCCCATGAAGCTATCAAGACACACGTAAGTAATAAACAATAAAGGAGCTAAAAGTGAAGATGAACAATTAAAAGAGATGAAAAGTGAAACATATATTACCTTTTAGTAAAATTTTTGAATATATTCTGATCATTGATATCAAATTCGGTATCCACAGCCTTCAAACATGCATGATCAATATTCGAAAACAGTTAAACCAACGTGATACTACCAAAACGATCATTCATCGAATATGTAGTTGTGTATAATGAAAAGCACTTACACTACCAGATTGACCTTTACTTCATTATATTCCAATATAGAATCACCATCTCTAATGACCTTTAGTTCATTCTTACTTGATTTCATTAAGCCTAGGCAGTACTTAAAAGGTAGCCTCTGTCAACAACATACACAGATTAACAGTTTAAAACTAAAATAACTTATACAACAATGCTTGGTACAGTATAGTTACTATAAATTACATACTAAATCCTCTTCTAGACTTCGACCCACATATGATACACTGCCATACATCCAAGATATATAGAGTTAGGATCAAATAAGAAGTAAAATTAAAATAAGAATGATAAGAAGAAACCACAACCTCTCATTTCAGATGCACCTACAAAAATATATGCATCTCCCCTTAAATTTCTCCCTCCTATTTGAAATGTGTGGCTAGAAATTCTTCTTATTCTTCTTATTTTAGTTTTTCTTCTTACCGGATCTCTTCCTATATATATTAAAAGAAACAAACTATATTTACAAATTATCAATCAAATTTAAAAAGGAAATATCCGATGATCGCAAATGTAAATAGTCACCGTAAACAAATACATCAAACGACAATATGCTACGAAACAATATCAAAACCCACGCCGAACAACCCCGTCGCAACACGACGGACGCCTCACACCTCGTTATTGCTAGGAGTCAAACAAATGCTTTTGCAAGTAAAACTAATCTGTCTTTCATTCACAAGTGGTTATACTTACGGGTGAAAACGAGCCGAGCCGAGCCCGAGCTCGGCTCGTTTATATATAAAAAGATCGAGCTCGAGCTCGTTTCGAGCCTTACATTTTGAGCTCGAGCTCGGCTCGTGAAATGTTTCACAAGCTCGAGCTCGGCTCGAGCTCGACTAATTTATATGATGTGTAGAAAAAAAACAAGGTTCAAATGGAGCTCGGCTCGTTAACACAAGGCTCGAGCTCGGCTCGTTAACACAAGGCTCGAGCTCGTTAACAGGGTTATAAGTATAGAAAATATATATACGTATATATTTCTAGGGCTTCGCGAGCCTAAACGAGCTTTTTGTATAGAGCTCGGGCTCGAGCTCGATTATTAAATGAGCCCAAACTTAGGCTCGAGCTCGGGCTCGTTTAGGCTCGGCTTGTTCAAGCTTTTTACCGATCCGATCCTGAACTTTTCACGAGCAGCTCGGCTCGTTTCCACCCCTAGTTATACTAAGTCAAGCAACAAATGTATTGCAAATGAGATATCAAATCAAGCAACCAAAAGGTTACCAAGTCAAAGAATTCTATAAAGAAAACTGTCAAAAGTAAAACAGGTTCATGGTGAATGAAGCTCACAAACAAATGTTATGGACATAGATTAAGTAGTTAATAGACTATTTCTATTTATGTGCATTCTTTTGTGTTACATTTTCTGCACTAATTCTATTAAGTTTTTTAATAACTTTATATTGCTGATACAAATTTTCTCTTCCTATCCTGTAATTAAAATACACTCAACAAAAGTAATCAATAAAACTATAATTACCGAATAAAAACCTCATTAAATTCAAGACCTTCAATAGAAAAAACTAGCAGGTGAGCCCGCGCGTTGCTGCGGAGCGGCCGTGTTTTTGTTTATGAGAATAATGAGTTTTTAGTGGTGTTTCTTAGTTGTGCTTTTGCCTTTGTGGGTTGTACCTTTGAAGGTCTTTATCATGTGTATCGTATGAAATAATAGAAATGTTTGTTGTATTGTTAGATCTGTATGAGATTTGCAGTCAACTTTGTAAGCATAGTAATTTGGATGAGTTGGTACTTGTAGTCAGATTATTTTCCAATGTTTCAAATAAATTCAATTTATTCATAGTCAATATCAAATTTCAAAACCAAAATGCGCCTTTTTTATGGAGTCAAAGTGTCAAACAAATTACACAAAAGATGTAAGAAGTAACACAAAGGCTGTAAAAAGTCTACTAATAATCTACCATGGTGGCATGTTCACACCATCTCGGTTATCAATCACCCCATGTTCATTTTGGTTACTACCCGAAAACCAACAAAGATGATGATGTAACGGCCTTCCCTTTACTATCAGAAGTAGTCATAGGCAGATCCATCTGCCAACTGCTGGTGCTGCTACTACTTTCTGCAACTGATCTTTTCTTGGTTTCAGGCTTTTGTATAAGTTGAAGCAACCTGTTCAATGAAGGCATATAGTGGTGAGACATGATCCAACTCAAAAGACAATTGTTATAAGTGTGGTAACAATGGAGTATCATATTTTACAGGTGAAGTCTTCTAATAAATTGGATCATTGTGTGAAACAGTAAAGAGGTATTGGTAAGTTCTATAAAATGGCTTATGACAATCTTATAAATTATCTCATTGGTTATTGCCAATCCAGGCAGACCATATACCTGAGGGCCGAGTTTACTTGTTATCGGCCATTCCTACACATCAAACATTCGCAATATTGCTTTTTTAATCGTAAGTATCATTTTAATACATTCTTTTTGTTGTAAAGAAAGGTAAAAAGAACTGACAATAGTGTCGGTCAACGAAACTGACCCAATCTGTATCACTATACTAAACATCGGTTTGTTAACGCATCAGCCTGTACCCATTTGAGCCCAGTATAAAGATAACAATTAACGACATGAAAGTAACCTACACGACAAAATGATTATGTACACCCGAAAGTTGATATTCTTCCTCGAGGTGGAAATTACTATTAGCACCATATTGTGAAACAACATCAAGCAGACTAACCAAGGTAACCTACTCGATCTTATAACAAATTGACCTCCAATAGCTCTGTGTGCCACAGCAATGAAATCTGCAATTTAAAAAAAAAAATGACTTGACAAATTTTAACGTGTGAGTTACTTTTATGTACAAACCATTATCCACTTTATAAGCTAAAAGATATTTGAATACAGATTCCTATATAGAATTAAAATGCATTAGTTTTTCGCAATTATTCCAAGATCACTTCATCAGCAAAGCACTCGACAATAGGACAGACCATAACTAAAGAACACAACCAATAAGAAATGAAACCATGCCAACAATCAGACAGATCACAATAAAAGCTAATTATCACAGACCTTAAAATGATCATTTCACATGGTAAAAATAATCCCACATAGGCAACCTGGATCAGTCACCTACTATCTCACTAATGTAAACATTTTTCATGTGTAGATTCATTCAAGTGATTATGTTGATGTCTTATTAATGATGAGTGAATTTAAGATTTACCTCAATTCTTATTATTGTTCTAACGAATTGGAAATGTCATTCTCTGAAATGTATAATAAACCGATTGTGTATTACTGTATTTGTAAAACTGTAACTTGCCTTTAAAGGTGTGTTACGGCCGGGAAAAAACGTAGATCACCAATTTATCAAATAGTTGTTTTTGATTATTTAAGGATTACAGGTTTACAGACACGGTAAAGACATAGTCACGTCCAAAGCGCAATCCCAAACAACCTCATAATCATTAATCCAATATACCATGCAAATCATTGTATTTATATATATCGTAAAATGAAATAAGGATAATTACCTTTAATCATAATTTTGAAATCATCAGCAGTCTTGAGTTCTCACAAAATCTCGCCAACCTGGCTTTAAGTCCTTTGAACACTTTGACAACCTAGCCTATAACTGAAGCTTCTACCTATAACAATTATAAAGATATTCCACTTGTAAAAGGATTGGTATTGAACTAAATCACAACTGTACATGATTCAAACTATACATTTGGGAAAACCAAAAAAAATAACAAAGAGAGTTGGTCACCTCTTTTGCTGCAAAATGACTGGTTTAAGCAGGATATACAAAAGCAAATGGTTTTAGTTGGATATACAAAAGACAATGACAGTAGAGCATCTCTTTTTGTAGCTTCTAGAGGCACCTCATAAAAAAAAACTAACCTTGGCACACTCATTAAGACTGTTCATTCCAATCATAAGCAATGTTACTTCCATGATCGGCAAGCAAGCATCAACACGCCAAAGTGCAAGCAACCATCAGCAACTTGATCACATTTTTAAGTAAGCCGTAACCTCAAATAAGCAAACTCATAAGCTGCAAAAAGTAACCTTATGTTTAGGATAATTTGCAGAAGTGGTTACTTCTTCACCTTGAAAAAAATGAGAAGCTTTATCATAGTAGGCAATGGGCTGTTCCAAGTTCTATTTCTGTTCATATAATTCAAGAATTTCCTGAACATAGTAACAATATTAAGACTAATCACCCGCAGGTATCCACTATGTAATCATGACTAATAATTAATAACAGTCAAGATATAGTGATGTTATGGATTAACGTGACGAACCTGGTGACTTTGTACATTGATCCACCCCTTATCATGTTGATGTGTGTACTTGCAATATATGAAATCACCCCATTAGAGCCAAACCAAGTAATGCCCCTGACATAAGCAAAAGAGAAAGTCACACATTTCAGCTCGTAAACCCACAGGTTTCAGCAAAAGAGGAAGTCAGTCAAATAAATAATTTGAAAGATAAGCAAAAGAGAAAGTCACCTATTTATTTGACTGACTTTGATCCACCCATTTAAGGTCCAAACCCACCCAATCCAGCTCCTAAACCCACACGTTTCAGCACCAAAAGGGAAGATTCCAACCCCCGTTTCAACACCCAAATGCACCCACTTTAGCACCCGAACGCGCCCATGTGAGTCCCATTTCAGCATCCAAACGCACCCACTTCATGACCATTTCAACACGAAATCCACCTTTTTCAAACCCCACTTCAGCCCCCAAAAGCACCTGTTTCATTAGTAAGAAAGTGACTATCTTTGTTTTCTTAGAGAAAAAAAAAGTTTCAAATTTTTTTGTTGTAAATCCATAGTCCAAATGCATTTTAGTTTGGCAAACGTAATCCCAGACAACCTAACTGCGGTGTAATAAATGGTTAGGCTCAGATTTGTAGATGGCGGTCGAGTGACAGAAAAATCCGAATTCCACTACGGCTGCAAAGAAACCCGGTTGCATAGACGCATAATGGCCATACGTGCTATGCTATCCGTTCATTGCCCTGCCAAGATGTGGTTGGATCTTCAATGATACATTTCATCGCGGTCAGATTTCGACAATCATCATAGCCTATTTGGAAAACAATACCAGGGTCAACATCAAATGAAAATCAATAGAAACTCTCATATTGACCATTTCAAAGCGCAAAAATTCTGATACGGCTGCAAAGGAACTCGGTTGCATAGACGCATAATAGCCATACGTTCTATGCCGTCCGGTCATTGCCCTGCCAAGCTGGGGTCATATCTTCAATGACACATTTCATGGTGCTCAGATATTAACAATCATCACAGCCTATTATAACGTATACTAAAACCCATTTTTTAACAGGCCAAAGGTAAATCTCTTAATGTGCCCACTTTGCTACTTCACAGCTATTTGCAAGAAAAAAAGAGGCATAAATTAGAAAACACCACAGGTTAATCATTTTGATTAAATAGCTAGCTAAAGTGAAACCAAAATAGTTGCAAACAAACATTAGTTAAATACTTTGCTTAACGCAATTTGTGTAAGCATCTATCTGTCTCAACTAATACCTATTACTGACTTCGTATCGCGCAACATGGGTTTCCTTTCTTCGTTTTAATAAACAGACATGAACATAATTAAGTGCCTAACTTTGTAGTTTTTTATTATGTAAACAACTTTGCAAGCATTATATCGAACTTAATCAACTAAATAAACAACCGGTATAAAAATATAAATTAAAAAAAAAGAAAAAAAAAAAGAAGTAAATGGCTTACCAAATATGGTGCTACCAGGGTTCATAGCTACCTGGTTCTTGGCACCTTCTCCTCTAAACCGTTTGCCTCAACATAGGCAACAACAAACCATGTTCCTTGATCATTTGGTAAAATTACGATTCAACCATTTTTCCAATTACTATCACTTATGCAAAATCAAAACCCTCGTAGCTCCAAACCTCAAACAAATTGACATATGCAAACTCCAAACCCTACAGATCAAAAAGTTTCAATCTTTTATATAAAAACTGTAAAGGGTATAAATTTAAAGTCAAATAATTAAAATTTTATTAAAAATTAAAAAGTATATGATGAGACTTACTATTGCTAGCCGGATTGAAGACAACGGCGCAAGGTTCGCCGGAAAACCCAAAGATACTCCGGCGACTTCATTTTCATATTCATATAAAAGATATCAATGACCCCGTTAGAGAGGTGAGAAGAAGATTCAGGAAGAAAAATGGAGGGATGTAGGATTTATTAGAGTGTGGAGAAGCTTCTCTTGAAGATAATAAATGGATGGTGGTATTGTTTTAGGCGGTGGAACAAAAGTATACGTATTTCAATTATGAGTGAATAATTCATTGAATATTTGCCAAGACATTTTTTATTTGGGTTTTTTTAGGAGGTTTAGCAATATTGTCATATTTATTAAAAGAAAAAAATAATGTTAGGCAAATATTCAATGAATTATCCACTCATAATTTAATCGGTCAATATGATTATGATTAGGGCTGTAAACGAACTGAACGTTCAACGAACATTTCATGAACCGTTCGGTAAAAAGTTCGTTTATGTTTGTTTATTTATTAAATGAACGAACATGAACAATATTTTACGTTCGTTTAGTTAAATGAACGAACATGAACAATAATCGCGTCCGTTCATTTATGTTCGTGAACTGTTGATGCAAAAGTTGGACGTTCCTTGCTTGGAGCTCCGAATTCTACACCAATTGAGGATTGTTGTTTGGAACCTGCGCACTAAAAACAAAAGACACCGTTAGGCTTACCGTGGGATTGTTTCCCACGATTATCCTCCGGCGTGAGAGTAAGTAATCGGTTTTAGGGTTTTAAGGAGAATTAGGGTTTGTAAATCGTACCTTAAACGAGGGGTGTGATCCCCTTTATATACGCACGGAATCCTTGTTGGTTCCGTGTTCCTCAACCTTCGGCGTATCCCGCCTTAATCGGTTGAGAATGATTATCTCCTTGATTAGAAGATATCCCACATCCATTCCGTAAATAGATGCGTAATTGGGCCCCCGAGGGCCTAAACGCTTATCAGCGTAGCCCACATCGTATTGGACTTTATTAATATTGGGCTTTGGGTCGGGTTCATAACCCGGATGTAGAGTATACGTCATCATGTCCCCCCAGTCTAGTATGCGCAGTGCGGAGCTGCGGATGCTAGACTAATAACCATAGATAAAAAATATACCAAACGTATCAAATAAGCCAAAGTAAATTTGCGTTGGATACATTGTATCCAGACGTAAATAAAAGAAAATGAGCGCCTCGGAAATCGGGGGAAAGTTACTGCCTGTGTGTCCCATCAAACAATCTCAACCACACAGTAAGAAGTAGTTGAATCCACGTGTCAACCATCGGGTGGAGAAAGAAGGTTATATAACACCGATACCTCATTTTCACCGTCTTCACACAGAGTAAAAATAATCCGCCATTAACAAAGCTATCCATTGATCCAAGCTGTCAAACTGAAATATCGCCAAGGTAACCACGCCTGCGCGTTTGTGTTTGATTAAAATAACACCATGGTGAAAGAATTAGCTGATTTTACATCCGACATAACGGAAGAAGAACTACAACAGTTCGCATCAGATTATTATATACCCAGCGCCGTACATCCGGAAGTTCCGGCTGCGAATGCATCAATATTGGATTTCCCCGATGGGAAAATTGGTGTATATACGCGGTTTTTCGAATTCGCAAATCAGCGCATCCCCATATCACTATTTTTAAGTGATGTATTAAATTATTACCGTATTCACCTATCCCAGCTGCACTGCATAGGTGCGGCGAAATTAATCAATTTCGAGGTGAATTGCCATCTATTGGCCATAAATCCAACCATCCATTTATTCCGGGCATTTTACCACACCACATGGTCAAATGGGTGGGTTTCCTTCGCGAAACGCCCCGGATCCCTCCAGTGCTACACAGATAAGTTAGACGCACTCCGAAACTGGAGGGAAACGTTCTTCTGGATTGACAATACCTGTTTTCCATCCCAATTCGATTTTTACGCTAAGGGGACATTGCCAAAGGATGAGCGCCCCCTCCCTGGATCATATAATGTAGAGGATGCGGAAACTATAAATGCTAACCGCATCCCTATAAGCTCCTATCCCGAGGAATTCTTGGTGCATATAGGCCTGAGTCACAATTATTTCGGCAGCCCAGAGGAAGTACCTATTTTCTTGGATGCCGATGATCAGGGTGGGTGCTCATTCTTTCGCACTCCGTAGAATTACATGTCTGTAAGTTATGGAATTGGTATATTGCGCATTGTTTATAAACTATATGTGTGTTTTTTGTGGTGCGCAGAAATGGATCTGTTCAGCGTGGTGCACTTGGCAAAACCAACGGAGGTAAAGGTGGGAACCCGAGCGCTGAAAGAGGGAGAGGAACCCGTGTTAGCTACGGTAGCTGGTCGGACCGTAGCGATGGATCTAGGCGAGGCGGGTGAAAGTTCATCCGTAGCGCTCCAGGCAACTCCTGTACAAAGCATGCCAAGTGGAATAGCACAAACACCACCCGCGCAACCAACGCCCATAACGGCAGAGCACGTGGAGGAGACAGAAGAGGCCGAAGAAAGCCCTGAATTAGAGCGAAAGAGGAAACGTACCGGCGATGGCGCTGCCACATCCCGGAAGAAGCGCCCAGTCGTTTTTAGTGTGGAGTCATCATCCAGTGATGTAGCGTCGCGCCCCCCATCACCTGACACCGCCATTCCCGCGTAAGTAACCACGAAAGTGTATCTATCAAAATTTTTGCAAGACAGTTTTGAATAACTGTGATTATCTCCTCTTGTGTGTAGGATTGAACAATCTGCAGAGTCGCCCCCCCAAACAAGTCCAATGGGCACAGAATCATTTGGGCCAAAGGACCAAAGCACGGAGCCTAATACCGCGGAGGAAGTACCCATGAATATGCTTATTGATGACCTGGTTTCACTTGCAACTCAGATAAAAGTGAAGTATTCGGGTGATTCTAGCCAAAATGCGGAGAAAGACCAACGGATTGCCTTTCTTGAGGCTCAACTGGCTACTGCTAGGGATGAGGCAAAGACTCTTGGGGCGCATGCTACAAAACTGGCCGAGGAGAAGATGGCACTGATGTGTCAAATTAACCAAGAGCGCGCAGAGGCTGCGAGCTATAAGTCTACCTGTCTATGGGCTATAAAATACTTGGAAAATAGCAAAGATGCATTGACCACTCAGCTTGAAGACTTTGGTACTATGGTGAAAAATGCATTGGATGCACAGGAGGAAAAGTTGCGGAAACTCAGCATAGAATACGACGAGGAATTATATCCGCAACTTCTCTCCACCATAGCTGAGCGCAGATGGCTCATAAGCCATGGGCTCCGCTTAGCAGCATTGAGTGTCTTGGAGTCTCAAGAAGTGCGTGACTCCTTTGGGGACGTGGTGAAATGCGCACTGGAGCGTGGAAAGTCCGAGGCTATTGAAAAGCTGCAAGAGGCTGATCTGCTAAAGGTACCCGTGGAGCAGGTGCCGAATTATGATGTAAAGGCGTATGATAACTTAGTCGCGGCTATGGAAAAAATGAAGGACTTGGAACTCCCCAAGATCGCTGAGCTGGAACGTGATCAGGACTATCCAATAAACGTGATATTTGCAGGTCTGACCTTAGCTCGGCATCTGGGTGGAGAGGCTGTTGCGCAGCCCGACTATTATCTGAGGCCCGATGCATCCCAACTGCAGGTTCCAGTTTTTGCGCGCCCTAGGGACATCCTGAATCCGTTTGTTATTGACAGGGAAGTCCCCTTGAAACAAGTATTGGAGGCGCATGCGGCGAGACTTGCGGAGAGGAAAGGGATTAAGGGTAAGGCCGTAATGTGTGGTGTGGGCGCGGCGCACCTCCCCAGGTCGGACGGAGTCAAACCCCCCCGCTGAGACGTCTAACAAGTTAGGATGTGTGTTCTCCTCTATTAGTGTCAATAAGTTTTGACAGAACGTTTTTAAAACTATCTATGTGAAAGCACCAATGAATGCGCCCTTACCGCCACAGTCCACTACCCCCCGCGCTGCGATGTAGTGACCTACTACTGAGGTGTGATTTTTGCTGACCCGCGAAGAAGGCCCTACACCGTCGCGGTAGCGGCCATGCAAAGGAGAAAGCGAGATTAAGTCCCGAAAGAAGCCGGAGAAGACAGAGGAGGTGCACGAGACGGCAATACCCGCAACCAACGCGCCCACCACAAACACGATAAGGTGAACCGTACGAAACATGTCCTCAACGGACCTCGCGATGCCTACTTGAAAGTGGGCGGAGCGGATCTAGGTAGCGATGCCAGGCTGGTCGATGGCATCGATTGTGCCCAAGGAGAGGGAGAAAGTCGCGAGCCCAAGGGTGGAAATGGAGGCAACCAAAACGGTTCACGTGGTGCGACTTGTCTAGGTAAAGACGCGTGGTGTTTTTTGTGTGTATATCAAATATTTGTTACGCGTTATATGGTTAAGGTATTGAATGTCTGTACATTAAGATGCCTCACGCTTTCTTACTCGTGGGTGGGACTAGTAGCCGTAGGTTCTTTTATCCATGAAGGAGACCCGACGGCTTTATTAACACTGAGTCCGGATATACGTGGTTCTTAAGGAGCCCTATCCTCGAATATCCCTACGCCAATCGTAAATATCAAAGGCGTAGGAGATGTAATATACTAGGTCCCTCCCCCGCGAGTAGGAAACCGTTACAGGGGAATCGCATTTTTAGCTTAACCCTACCTTTTGTCCATAACAGTTAGGTCTT
>BPTQ01000008.1:207726821-207755487 GCA_019973895.1 Chrysanthemum seticuspe | reverse complement strand
CACTTCGCGAAGCACACCCTAGATGATTTCTCCCGGAAGGCCAAAACGGCATACGATGTTATCCCACACGAAGCGCTTCACCTGGTTGCCAGTGATGGTGACCACCGCCTTTGCTTCAATCCACTTGGTGAAGTAGTCTACAGCGACTATGAGGAATTTTAATCCTCCCGCTGCGACGGGAAAAGGGCCTGCGATGTCAATACCCCATTTGTAGAATGGCCAGGGTGATGTTATTGGCGTTAGCTCGTGCTGTGGTTGGCGTGGGACGGGTCTATGCACTTGGCAATCAGAACACTTCCGTATTAAATCCCGCGCGTCCCGGTGCATGGTGGGCCAGTAATATCCTGATCGCATGGCACGTGCCACAACGGATCGTGGTCCTGAATGCATACTGCATGAGCCTTCATGGATTTCGCGCAGCACATAATTTGCCTGTAGAGGGCCCACACAGCGGAGCCATGGTTGCAAGAAGGAGCGTCGGTACAAGATGTTGTCTCGGACTTCAAATCGCTGCGCCATGCGCCGTATCCTGCGAGCTTCTTTCTGCTCCTGGGGTAACATTCCCTTATTTAGGAAGTCCATGATTGGTGTCATCCATGTAGGACCGTCTTCCTCTATGATTGTGGAGACTTCCATCTCTGAGATAGACTTACTTTTCAAAGTTTCTACTAGAACCTGCTTTGATAGGTGCGCAAAACTCGTCGAGGCAATCTTGCTCAGGGCATCTGCTTTGCGGTTTTCTCCTCTAGGGACCTGTTTGATAGTGAACCTGTCAAAACCTTTGATTAGCATCTTGGTTTTGGCCAGGTATTGGATCATGTTGTCCTCCTTAGCTACGTATTCGCCCAATACGTGGTTAGCGACGAGCCGAGAGTCCACATTTGCTTCTAGGTTCTGCACACCCATTCGAGCTGCGATGCGTAGTCCAGCAAGTAGAGCTTCATACTCTGCTTCGTTGTTTGTCGCTGTAAATTCAAAGCGCAGTGCATAGGTGAATTCCATACCTTCTGGATTGGTAAGGATAAGGCCAGCGCCTGAACCATCAATGCAAGAAGATCCATCTGTAAACAAGATCCATGGATCATGCTGTTTCGTCTTATTTGGTATGGGTGCCTCATTGGTGTCTGGCTTCTCAATTATGAAATCTGCCAGAATCTGTCCCTTAATTGCTGTGCGTGGTCGGTATGAGATATTGTGTTCACCCAGCAATACACTCCACTTCTGGAGTCGACCTGATGCATCTGGTTTAGAGATGACCTGTTTAATTGGTTGATCGGTAATGACTGCTATCGGGTGCGCCTGGAAATACCGGCGTAGCCGTTTAGCAGCAAACACCAATGCCAGAACCAATTTTTCCATGGCCGTATAGTTCACCTCCGTCTTCTTTAGCGCTTTGCTGATAAAGTAGATAGGAGTTTGCACTGAATCCCTATCTGTTAGTAGTACCGCACTGACTGCTCCATCCGTTGCGGACAAATACATGATCAGTTCTTCCCCTGGTCGGGGTGCAACGAGTGTTGGGAGTGTTGCCAGATGTTGTTTAAGCCGAGTGAAGGCTTCCTCTGCCTCCGTAGTCCACCTAAAATCGCCCTTCTTTATGCACTTCTTGAGTGTTTTAAAAAGTGGTAACGATTTTTCTGCTGACTTGGATAGGAACCTGTTCAGGCCAGCCAACTTCCCGTTAAGAGATTGAACTTCCTTCAACGTGCGCGGTGAAGGAAGTTCGATGACTGATTTTGTCTTTTCTGGACATGGTTTTATGCCGTTAGGTTCAATCAGGTATCCCAGGAACATGCCCTCAGTAGCGCCAAATGTACACTTTTTTGGATTCAGCTTCATGTTCATCTCTCGTAGAGTTTTGAACGTCTCCTCAATGTCGCGTATTAGCTCATCTTCAGTATGGCTCTTGATGACTAGATCATCGACATAGACTTCAATGTTGCGGCCCACCTGGTTTTTGAAAGCGTTGTCAACCAACCGCTGATAGGTGGCCCCCGCATTTTTTAAACCGAAGGGCATTTTGGTGTAACAGTAAACACCTTGGCCTGTGTGAAAGGCCGTCTTTTCTTCATCCTCTTTAGCCATCTGAATCTGATGGTACCCCTTGTACGCATCTAGAAAACACTTTAGTGGATACCCGCACAGAGACTCTATTTTCCAGTCTATTTCTGGTAATGGGTAACAGTCCTGTGGGCATGCTTTGTTAAGATCCGTAAAGTCAACACACATTCGCCAGCTACCGTCGCCCTTTTTGACCATTACTGGATTTGAAAGCCAGTCGTGGTAATAGACTTCGCGCATAATCCCCGCATCTACCAGCTTGTGTACTTCAGCCAGGATTGCTTGCGCACGCTCTGGGGCTTGGCCCCGTTTCTTCTGGCGCACAGGCGAGTATCCTTGTCGGATTCGCAGGTTATGCTCTGTGATTGAGCGCGGTACTCCAGTCATGTGTTTTGGCTCCCATGCAAAAATGTCTAAGTTCTTTTGCAGGAGCGCACATACAGCTGATTTGCCAGTATCTGATAGTGATCCTCCAATGGCAATTTCCTGCTCTGGGTATTCTGGGTGGATTGCTACTTTTAGATGTGGAATTCTGGTAGTCCGCTGTGCTGGGGTTGGTGCGGTCTCGCATGCAATCGTGCTGCATTCTCGTTGTGGTATAGTGGCATTGTAAAGAGTAACAATACCACCTTCCACTGGGAACTTAAGCATCCCATGCGCTGTTGACGGTACTGCGCGCATAGCTGAAATTCCTGGTCTCCCAATAATGCCATTATATGGCGAGGGAGATTTAATCACCATAAATTCCATCCATGCCGTAGCGGAGTGTTCTGCGTTTCCAATGCTGACAGGTAATCTTATTTGTCCCATAGGCCATATCTTCTCCCCTGTAAAACCTGTCAACGCTGTTCCAACTGGGGTTAACTGGTTGCGTATTTCAGGACGCAGTCGCTTAAAGCAGTGCTCGTACATGATGTCAGCGGAGGCTCCACCATCAACATACATGCGGTGGATATCGTGACCCCCCGCGCTTATCTCTATAGTAAGTGGTTCTACCACCGCGTTGTTCGCGGTTAAGGTGGGGAATGAAATTTCTTTTCCCCGCGAAAAATCCTGACTTACCCTCTGCTTTGTGACCCGCTGCCATGATTGTATCATGTAAATGGTGTCGGGCTTGTCCTTAGGCGTTTCTTTCTTATTGCTACTCTTTTGCTTGTCCTTCCCTTCCTTGATATTCTTGACCAGATGGTCCAATCTCCCCTCTTTGACCATTTTGTCAATGAGTTGACGCAATTGGACACATTCGTTAGTAGTGTGGCCTTTCTGCGCGTGGTAATCACAGTATCCACTGCCGACACGCCTCTCCTCTGGAGTGCGCATTTGTGGTGGCCTTGGGAAGTTAGCACCCTCTGTTGCGAGTATTTCCTTCGGTGATTTGGTAAGCGGGGTATATTTGTCATTGTCGCGTCCATTCCCTTGGTTGCGATAGTTCCTGTTACGGTTGTTATTCCGGTCTGTGGATTGTCTCCCAGGTTGTTCCTGTGACCGGTAATTGGAGTAGCTTCTCTTGCTATCCGCTGCGGCGGCTTCTCCTTGTACGAAGGACCGTGTACGCTTCATAACCTCATCGAAGGATTGGGGAATCCTGTCATTTAACCTTTTAATAAGTTCAGGGTTGTTGATTCCATTCATGAACCCTGAGATTTTAAGTACTTCGGGACATGCTTTTACTTGCATGCACTCATCCTTGAAGCGCTCCATGAAAGCGTTTGTGGACTCCCCTTGGCGCTGTTTGACTCTAGCAAGTTCAATGGGGTTTTTAGCGCACTTTTTTCGTTGAGTAAAATTTAGGCGGAATGCCTTCCTCAACTCTTCAAAGCCATTGATGCTTCTACGTGGAAGCTTGTTGAACCAATTCCGCGCATTCCCCACTAGTGTGGAATTGAACATGTGGCACCATACAGGTTGTGGCCAATTTTCAATGGTTGCTGCTGATTCAAAAATTTTTAGGTGATCATCAGGATCACCTGCTCCATCATAGGTTTTAACATTAGTAGGCATGCGCCTCTTTTTGTTCTCCGAAAAATCACTGATACGTCTAGTGAACGCATCTACCTTCTGACGACGCCATGGGAGAGACATATCCTCCTCTTCTTGGTCACGGTTTTTTCTTCTGGATTTCCAATGTCCAGTCTCACTGTCCTCACTGTCTGAGGAATTACTAGAGGATAGTTCCTCTCCCCTTCGGCGTTTACGCCGGTTATCCTCAGAATTCGTGCTTGGGGGGCTCTCACTTGGGGAATATCGCTCCCCCAATCTATCTTGTACTCTGCGGCCACCGAGTCTAGTATGGACACTGGTGCGCTTCTCATCTTCCTCACTTTCAGTCATGGGCTGTGAGTCAGACGTATTATCTTCCTCAACTCTCCTCCCAATTCTATTGAACACTGGGGGTCGGCGATTGCCCTTCCCGCGTCTCTCCTTATGACGACGCGTTGGAGATATCTCAAACTCTGGGCCAAAGTCTAGTCGAGCATGCATGCTTTGACTTGGTCTTTTCTTTGCTTCCTCTTGCATGAGGACAGTTAGGGCTTCGTAATTTTGAGAGACAAAATTACTTGGCTCTAATTCTGGAACGACTCCCTCTAGAACAGGGGTATCTGTTTCTGTCAACACGCCCCTGTTCCTGTCGGGTGCGTCGGGTGCTTTTGTGAAGTTAGCTTCTAGCACCGATTGGAGTGGAGTAAAAGGAGTGCGCGGCGGGTCTCTGGTGCTGGTGGTAGTCGTTGTTGTCTGGGTTGTCCCCGAGAGTGGCTCCACCAGAGGGAAGGCCGAATCTTGGCCTGATCCCTGATTCTTAGCAGCACTGGTTGTTCCAGAGTTCTGCTTGGGGGTTGCCCCGCTGTGCACCTTCTTTCCAGTAAAATCTGCTTGCGATCGCTTCGTCATCCTAGTTCTTGGTTCTTAGTGAATGGTCCCACGGATGGCGCCACTTGTTGATGCAAAAGTTGGACGTTCCTTGCTTGGAGCTCCGAATTCTACACCAATTGAGGATTGTTGTTTGGAACCTGCGCACTAAAAACAAAAGACACCGTTAGGCTTACCGTGGGATTGTTTCCCACGATTATCCTCCGGCGTGAGAGTAAGTAATCGGTTTTAGGGTTTTAAGGAGAATTAGGGTTTGTAAATCGTACCTTAAACGAGGGGTGTGATCCCCTTTATATACGCACGGAATCCTTGTTGGTTCCGTGTTCCTCAACCTTCGGCGTATCCCGCCTTAATCGGTTGAGAATGATTATCTCCTTGATTAGAAGATATCCCACATCCATTCCGTAAATAGATGCGTAATTGGGCCCCCGAGGGCCTAAACGCTTATCAGCGTAGCCCACATCGTATTGGACTTTATTAATATTGGGCTTTGGGTCGGGTTCATAACCCGGATGTAGAGTATACGTCATCATGAACGTTCGATTATGTGTTTGTTAACGTTCGTTTATCTTCATTTATTTATTTATGTTCGTATATTATATCTTTTAATTCTATAATTTTAAAATTGGCTTGTTTAAACAAAACGACACTTGTAAAACAATATATTGTGCATATATTAAGAAATTTTATGTTTGTTTGCATATGCTCATTTATGTTCGATCGTTTATGTTCGTTTAACGTTCGTTTAGTGTCTTAATAAACAAACATAAACGAACATGAACAACTAATTTTCTTAATAAACGAACATGAACAATAAAATTCGTTCGTTTAAGCGTTCGTGTTCGTTTATTTGTCCGGTTAAAGTTAAACGAACGAACATGAACAAAGCTCCGTTCGTGTTCGTCCGGTTCGTTTACAGCCCTAATTATGATGAAGAAATAACACCGCTATTTGGATTCCTTAAAACGGATGGTTTTCCACATATCTGATATGAAATTAAAAAGGGTCTATAAAAAATATATTTTTATATGTACTTATGTCCTTTTTCGTGAATCACCATATACTTTTATATATATTTTTCACTTTTTATCATGTGCCTTATGACACATAATAGAAAAACCCTTTTATTTATGTAGAAAGATTTATTGATTTTGCTTAAAAAAAAAAATGGTTTATTGATAAACAAATCTCCGTGTTTTCGGCATGAGAATTGATCGCACGTAGGGGTGTCAGTAGGGTCGGGTTGACCCGACCCGAACCCGAACCCGATAAGGCTAATCGGGTCGGGTCTAATCGGGTCAAAAAAACTTGTCGGGTTGTTTTGACCCGAACCCGATAACCCGATAGTGTTATCGGGTCGGGTTAGGGTTAAATAAATAATGTTATCGGGTTATCGGGTCAACCCGATAAGACCCGACAATCACTTGTTGGTTTTTTAATTATTACTTTTTAAATTTGGTTGCTGCATAAAAACTACTGTAACACCATGAGAATAGCATACTATTACCTAAGTAGGAGTTTGTCCTTGACTTGATCATAGAATATAATATTACTAGCGTTGGCTTAATGTTTTCTATCCGACCCACTGTTAGTTTGTTATTGGATATTCGGATCTGTTTGGAAACTTTTTTGCATTTTAAAGTGATGTAGAGATTTAGTTATTCCTTCTGCTGTCATTTAATAACTATATCAAGTCATTAAAGTTGTTGGTTTAATTATTTCAACTTCCATTACTATAAACAACATACAAGCATATATTACTCACAAAGGAAATGACACAACTGTTGCTTAATCGGGTCACCCGATAACCCGAATCACCCGACCCGACATAACCCGACCCGAATCCCACCCGAACCCGATAACCCGATTCTTAATCGGGTCGGGTTGCGAGTCATTTTTAAAAAATTCAAAACCCGACTCAACCCGACCCGACTAACCCGATAACCCCGATAACCCGACCCGATAACACCCCACGCATCAGGTGTTGACGGGACTTCTAATCCGCGCTCTAGATTTGTAAGATATTGATATTCTAGTTTAAGTTACGGTATACTAACAAAACTTAACCAAGAATCCAATCACATTATTTTACACACCCTTAACCACCGTATATCCGTCGTCTAACCCTAACAAACCATGCACCTCCGACCACCCTCCAACCACCGTAACAAACCAACTCCAAAAGCTTCAGACGCATTACCGTTACCATTATACCTAACTAACGGAATATTCTTCACTTTATTCTTCTCCGTTGCTTATTTCCTTCTTCACCGCTGGCGTGATAAAATCCGTTCATCTACTCCTTTACACGTCATCACCGTCACCGAACTCATCGCTATTGCCTCACTAATTGCCTCCTTTATCTATCTCTTAGGCTTCTTTGGTATCACTTTTGTTCAATCTTTTATTTCTAAATTTGATGACGTCACTTTTGCCGATGATGACGTCATCCCATCACCAAACCCTTTTAAGTCACACCACCATAAGGTGGTTACAGACCCTACGTTATCAGATGAGGAGATTGTCAAATATGTTGTTGATGGTTCGATATCCTCGTATTCTCTCGAGGAGAAGCTAGGGGATTGTCGTAGAGCCGCTGCGATAAGGCGCGAGGCCGTGGAGAGGAAGTGTGGGAAGAAGGTGTTAGGTTTAGGGTTTGAAGGATTTGATTACGATGCAATATTGGGGCAATGCTGTGAAATGCCTATTGGATATGTGCAAGTGCCTGTGGGGGTAGTGGGACCGTTGTTGTTGAATGGTGGGGAGTTTATGGTGCCCATGGCCACTACGGAAGGGTGTTTGGTTGCAAGTACTAATAGAGGGTGTAAGGCGATTTGTTTGTCGGGTGGGGCCACTGCGGTTTTGTTGAAAGATGGGATGAGTAGAGCGCCTGTTGTGAGTTTTGGGAGTGTGGCAAGGGCTGCTTGTCTTAAGTTTTTCTTGGAGGATCCGATTAATTTCGATACGTTGAGCATCATTTTCAATAAGTAAGATGCTTGTTCATGTGTTTTTATTTGAATTGTGGTTAGTTATTGGTGAAGAAAATCTTTTTATGTGGGAAATTATATGTCAGTCACTGTCGACAACTAAAATTGCTTGAAACAGTGCCATAAAACCCTTTATTTCCCGCCAAGTTTAGTTTTGAAATTAGCATTAATTTTTGTGATGAGCTTGCGTACTTATGTAGGAAATGACAAATTCTTTGATACATGTATTGTTGGACTTATTTGTATGATATTGACATGATTTCAATAGCATGGTATTTTAAATGCTAGTATATGATGTGAGATGCTTACTTTGTTTTTTTGCGTCACGTCATGATTGTTTTATCACTTCATTTGTTTTGTGTTTTTAGTGACCATACATATAGTTCCAATTGATTAAAATTTATGTTCTGTTATATCAGATCGAGCAGATTTGCTAGGCTTCAAAGTATTCAATGTTCAATTGCTGGCAAAAATCTATATATCAGATTTACTTGCAGCACTGGTGATGCCATGGGGATGAATATGGTGTCTAAAGGCGTCCAAAATGTTTTGGATTTTCTTCAAATTGATTTTCCAGACATGGATGTGATTGGTGTATCTGGTGAGTCCGTGATTGTTCTAAACTTCTATGTTTTAGGAAAGATTCATTTTTCTGAACTGTTGATTATGTGGTTATGACATGTATTTGTTGATTAATAAGGGAACTTTTGCTCGGACAAAAAGCCTGCAGCTGTGAATTGGATTGAAGGGCGTGGGAAGTCTGTTGTTTGTGAGTCGGTCATCACTGAGGAGGTGGTGAAGAAGGTGCTAAAAACTACAGTCCCTGCCCTTGTAGAGCTTAACATGCTTAAGAACCTTGCTGGTTCAGCTATTGCAGGTTCTCTTGGAGGTTTTAATGCTCATGCTGCCAATGTTGTTTCGGCCATCTTCATAGCCACTGGTCAGGACCCTGCCCAAAACATTGAGAGTTCTCACTGTCTTACTATGATGGAGGCTGTCAACGGTGGAAAAGACTTACACGTATCTGTCACCATGCCTGCCATTGAGGTTATTCACCATTCCACAGTTTCTTACTTTCTATAGCATGTCTATTGATTTATTGATTTCATAAACCATGGGTGAACGGGTCAATTTGGTTTTTGTTATTGCCTTTAACGGGTCAAATGGGTAAAACTGTAAGAATTTGTTAATTTGGAAACGGTTTGAAGAACACATCTAAAGTCACCTAGAATACATTGAAATGCTAAAAGAGAAATTTTGCAATTATCATGGGACAGGAGGGAATGGTCATTATGTTTTAATAGGTATTTTGTGTTTCTTGCAGGTTGGTACAGTGGGAGGTGGAACCCAACTAGCATCGCAATCGGCTTGCTTGAACCTACTTGGAGTGAAGGGTGCAAGCAAAGAGTCGCCAGGATCAAATGCAAGGCTTTTGGCAACAATAGTAGCAGGTTCAGTTTTGGCTGGTGAACTGTCTTTGATGTCGGCTATTTCAGCTGGGCAGCTAGTTAAGAGCCACATGAAATACAATAGATCAAACCGGGATATGGTAGCAGTCACATCTTAGTTGAGTAAATTATAAAACCGCCTCTAATTTAAAGACTTTGGTTCTGGCATATAGTCGAAGTTGAAAATAGCTGTAAAGACCACAACCATGTGAAGTGATCTCTTGAGCCATACTGACCATTTCCTCCACACAGTTAAATTCCTTGTGCCAGTTTTGAACCTGTGTCCACATTATGTGTTTGGTAACTGCAATTGTGTTTCTTTTTGGGGGTGTATTTTGAGATAGAATAATGAGGGTGGTGTTCTTGCCCTTTTGTTAATTTGTGTAGACATCAGGGAAGGTGTGGATTATGAGTTATACAAGTTATTTGCTTACGAAACAGATGTGTCGGTCTTTGAACATTTGAAGGGTTTTTCTGTCTGCTAAAATCATTTGAAAGTTATGCATGAAGTATATCCATGTGTTCGAGGTGAAAGCGCACGCAGCACCCAAGGCTACAATTTTAGAAAGAAAAAATAATAATAATAATAATAAACAAATAATTTTTTTTTTAAGTGAATTACCAAAAAGAGACTTGTATCACTCTTCATTTACAGATTTGAACTATTTATTTTCAATTTACCAAAATGGCCTGGGACCACAGCACTTGTCTATACCTTTTGTTTTTTTTGATGAGATAAGCATTGAGTATGAAAGAAAAGACTAACCACCCATTACTTTTCACTTTCCCCATAAAATATTTATTCATCTTCTTCATATTTCCAATCTTACCTCAACCATAGACCAACACTCGATCTTTAACCTCCTGCCATCTTCCCCAACACATCTTGTGTGTATCTTTTGCAGTTTGCAACATGCCATCTTCCTCTTGCCATCTCCCCCAGCACACCTTAACAATGACCAACCTTGCCTCGCCCAAGCCCACCATGCAGCACCTCCCACGCCTAGCTCCACGCCCAGGCTCACCTTGCCTCGCCCAAGCCCACCATTCAGCACCTCCCACGCCTAGCTCCACGCCTAGGCTCACCTTGCCTCGCCCAAGCCCACCATGCAGCACCTCCCACGCCCAGGGCCACGCCCAACAAGCACCACGCCCAGGCCACGCCCAGGGCCTCGCAATACACGTGTAGTGTTGGGATTTTATGTTTTAAGAGATCCAACGGATAACATTGAAAGTTCATTTTCGTAAATACCCTGTGCGAGAACCTGTTTCGTAAAGTAGCATAGAATATGTTCGTTTAAGAAATTTTCTCTTTTTTTTTTGCTATACAGTATGTACAATCAATCAAATACATATAAAAATCTACCGGTCAACATTGATTGGCCTAATTGGTATACTTAAAAGCAAGGTTGTCAAGATCGGGATCCTACTTAGGATCGTTTTTGTCTTTGCAAGATCGTGATCGTAAGATCGGATCGGGATCTTAAGATCCTACTCTAATATTATTTCTTAATAGTTTATGTAATTTTATACAAATCTACAAATTTTAATACATTATAACCACAAAATACTATGAATGTTTCATATAAATGTTGTCATAAATTATGATTATAAAATGTTTAAAAAGATTAACATGTTGTTTTTTGAATTCTACAAACAAACAACCCATAAATTTGTAGTTTTTTAGTTTGTAATCCGAGAAGAGTAAGATCGGATCGGATTAGATCGTAAGATCGTATGGTCAAGATCGGGATCCTATAAGATCTTAAGCTTGCAAAGATCCTATGTAGGATCCGGATCGTTTTTGCTTTACGGTATCGTAAAATCGTAAGATCCTAAGATCAGGATCGGGGATCCTGACAACCATGCTTAAAAGCACAAGGTTTGAGGGGAACCGTTAACACCTTATTGGTATGTCACATTAGCGTCACATCATACACATCTCGATAACACACTAATAACTTAAACACCCTTCCTTATAACACACACTAACATATTATTGGGTCTCACAAAATACCCTACTAAAAATACTCACTCACCAAAAAAAAAAAAAAAAAAAAAAAAATTGGCGTGAGCTACTGAACCAACTCAAACACATTCGGCTTGTGGTTGGCGTGTTGCATGGTATGGGTTTAGCGTGCCAACCATCCATATTTTTTGCATTTGGCGTGTTAACCATGTCTCATACCCACTGCTCAAAGAGAATCAACATCGCTCACTTCCACCTTTTCAGTGTTAACTCAACATCTCCATTTTTAAAACTCACACTTCAAAACACCCCTTCACTAGAGGCATGCCATTTTCTCCCATTTAGGCCTCACTCACCCACATTTTTTTTTACTTTTTTTTTTCAAATAAACTTTTATTAATCCAAATAATAATACAATATGAAACGTAAAAAAATACGAAAAAAACGTAAACGTTATATGATCCAAGTCCAACCTTAATCCAATTAAATTATCAAAAATTAAGCCCGAACAACCTAATACCATTTAATTTCAATCAAACCAACCAAACAATTACCAAATTTTCAAATTATACCATCTCAAGTCCATTAAATGTTCAAAATTCGGATTAAACCGACAAATAAATAAACTTATGTTTAAATTCATCCCATGTTTAATCCAAAAAATGTCCAGGCCAGCTACACTAGAGATAACACACTAAGGTTATATAGTCTCTTATATTTAGCACAACAACCCTAAACCTACTCATTTCACAAATTTAAACGCCACCATTATTTCTCCTATCAAAAGTACTCAACCACCACATAACAAATTATTCCTCATCACTCCATCCTATCATTAGAAAAAAAAGAGTGTTGTTCCCTATTCACTATTGTATAAAACAGTTTAAGTAAAGTAAACACAACTAATAGTGAATCAATGACTGAAAAGATATAAATAAAACACAAGAGTAATTTTCAACATCATATTCTTATTAGAAATGAATCAAAAGAATACGTTACCCTAGTACTTGCGGAACAGTACTAGGGATTGAAATGACAAAGTGTTGGTAACTCCTCTCGAAGCTCAGACTAAGTCTGAGCACAACTACAAGTACCCACTGAGCTATCTCAGGGATTAAGTTGTATTTGGAGGAGTGAAAGATGGCTTGCGTGTATGTGTTTTTACAACTCACAAGCTTAACCTTTCACTCCATCTCTTATGCTATTTATACAAGTACGAGTTTTAACTCTTTCCTAAGTGACAAACTGACAATTTTGCAGAAGACAAAATACTGATGTATTTTGTCTCTGTTTACAAAGACTATATTAGATAATGGGACTAAGTCACTTTCTTCATGTCAGTACTGATGCTGAGCCTTTTAGGGAAGGTTGACTTCTTGAAGATAAGTACTCCGTCTTTATCGCTTCAAGTATAACCGTTTTGTCCCGCCCATTCTTCAGTCTTCAGTTTCAGTTTGTCTTCAGTGTTTGTAGTTGGAGAGATGTTTGAGGGATTCAGTAAGTTATTGTCATCACTTACTGAATCCACCATCTTCTTCTTGACTCAGTCTTCACCCTTTAAGTTCCGCCTTACTGAGTGGAGAGACTTCTTCTATGTCTCTTACTGAGCGTCCTGAATATGGCTCACTGAGAGACTATGCACTCAGTGACCTGTTAGTGTTTAACGGTCTAAGCACTTAGGTTATTTTCTATTCAAATCCTAGATCAAGGGGTTTGGGTATTTACTGAACCCAACAGTCTCCCCCTATTTGGATATACAAATAGCCTAAGTGTTTGATCAGTGTAAGTGAGCAAATGGCTTCTTCTTACACTTAATGTACTAATGAATACAATAAGGAACACTGAATATTTTAACAAAACATACATCGTTTATTGATCAGATTACAAGGTTCCTATCACTAGTACAAAAGATAATGAAAATGATGTCAGTCCAGATGGATTCCCAGTGCTTCAAGCTTGACTTTCTTGGTGATGAGTGTTTCTCTGTCAGGGTGCTCTCTTATCTTGGCGTTTAGGTCAGCACAGAACCTGACGTTTGCAGGAGTCTGAATTCGAGAGGCCACTGGTATGTAGCTTAGCATTGCATCCACACCTTCCTGATCAATGTCACTCTATCTTTGAAATGTTGGGTTTCTATAGATATCAATGTGGAATAACCCTCTTTCAGGCTTTTCAATCACCAGACAGTTCACGAATTTCACACCTTCAGGCAGCTCCCTGTTGCATTCTAGTCCAGGCACTTTAATCTCAGGCTGGAACTCAACTCTTTTCCTTTTTCCAGTGGATGATTGTGGTTGAGATCTTTAAGGTGCAGTTAAGGCAGGCTCTAGTTGTGCTGGTGCATCCCTCAGTCTTTCATACCTTTTACTGAGCATCTTCATCAGCTCCTAACCACCGCATTTTGCTTCTTTTCAATTATTGGACCGAGTTCATCGAGTTCAGTGATCCCAAAGTCAGTGAATTTTAGGGGATCATGAACCTCGAAATGTCTTTTATCATCCCCCCTATAGACGTTCATTGCCAGTGGTTTAGACCTGGGAATGATTTTGACATCAGTGATCTTCTCAGGCAGTCTTCTGCTTGTCATTGTCCAATTATAATGGTCAATTCTTGCTTTCCTGATGGCTGCAACTCTTTTGTTCTTTTCTTCCAACTGCTTTTTCATTTCAGCCATTTTTGCTGCCTGAGCGTCCTTGAACTTCTGTCCTGCCTGACCCTTTTCAAACTTCTTAGCATCTATTCCAATGTTTTCAGCTTCCTCAACAACTACTTGTATCAGTGCTTCTCTGCTCTTTCTTTCCTCTTCAACAAGTTTCTTTTTCCTTTCCTCCTTAGCAAGGTATGAACTTAGCTGTTGTGGTGTGAGCAGGTACTCAGTGTTGCCGATCTTAAAGGGAATATTCTCAGGCTCAGGAGGGGTTGTCATTATGCCTTTTCCTTTGTCCTGGCCTGAGGAAGATGATGTTGCTACCAGGGACGGTGTTGTTGTTGTTATTGGTGTGATTACTGTCAATGTTGTTGTTGTTGAAGATGTTGGTGGTACTGTTGAGATTGGTACAGCTGGGACTGGTGGTGATGATGATATTGGAGCTTCAGATACTGGTGGTGTTGGCTCCCCCTCAGTGTGAAGAGGAGTTTCTTCAGCAGTATTCTCCCCCTCAACTGTTGCACGAGCGTCAGTGAGAGCAAGAGTTGGTGTGGGTGCTGAGGGGGACGAAGCTGCTTGACCCTTGAAAGCCTGATAATTTTCAGTGATCATTGCCTTGATATCTGAAGTATCATTTTGAATACCAGTGACTTTTGTTTCCAAATTTGCCTGAGATACTTCTAAAGCAGTCATTCTGGGCCCGAGATTCCAGGCCAAGGAAGAAGATGCTTGAGCCAAAGTAGCCACCTGAGTATTCACAGAGCCCAATGTAGCTTGAAGAGACTGGACTGAAGATTGAAGACCCTGAACATTTGCAGATTGGAGCATTTCGATCAGTTCAGTGAGGCTGGAGGATTGTGTCAAGTAGGCCTCAGTAGCCTTCAGCACTTTATAGTTGAGCACTGGGTCTTCTTTGACAAATTCCCTGATTTCATCTATCTTAGTGCCTACACCCTGAAGGTGCCTGAGAAAGTTAGCCAAGTTGTCATCCAGTCTGTGAAGAGTGTCATACATCAGACCCCTGTGCTCATGAACGTTTTCATCAAAGGCTTGTACCTCAGCTTTCAGATCTGCGTAACTAGCACCAGCCTCAGTGTGTTGTTCCCACAATGTTTCAGTGACCCCGGAGTATAGCTTCCTTGAAGCTTTGGTGATCCACTGAACAAGCTGCCTCTCAGTGAGTGGAAGAACATTATCAAATCTTTTGAATTCATCAGTGGAGGAAGAGGAGTCAGAATCATTATTGTCAGGCTGGAATGGTGATTCAGTATGCTCCTGTGGATCAGGCTTGGGTTCTTGTTCAGATTGAACCTCAGCGTCCACTTCTTCCCCTGCTGATAAAATAACATCTTCACTTTCAGCAGGTTCATCATCAGAGAAAAGTATCCCAGTAACATCAGCAACAGTTAACAAGGGGTTGGTGATGGGTTCCATATCAGCGGGTGGTATATTTCCCTCTGAGTCTTTGTCCTCCGTTGACCCCTCAGACACTGGTGGGAGTTTCCCAGTGCCTTCTCTGGAGTCAGGATTGGTTTTGGGTTCCGTATCGGCGGGTTGTTTCTTTCCCTCCGAGTCTTTGTCCCCCTGAGACCCCTGAGACACTGATGGGTTTTTCCTAGTGCCTTTAGCAGAGTCAATGAAGGTGATATCCCTATCAGTGGGTTGTTTGGTTCCCTCTGAGTCTTTGGGATCATTCAGTGTGCCCTCAGACAAAGGCTTTGATTTGCTAATGTCATCACTGGGCGTTGTGGAAGGCGCTCCCCTACCAGAGTGTTGTTTGTTTCCCTCTGGATCTTGGGGAGTAGTAGTTGGGACCAAGGGCACTGATTATGATTTATCAGTGTCCTTCGTTGTCACCGGGGTAGATGATGATTGGCCTCCAGTGGGTGTCAGATCAGTCTTAGGTCTTCTTTGCCTTTTGGCCAGTGTTCCTGAAGCCTCAGGGCCCTGAGACTTGGGTTTGGTTTTAGTCTCAGTCTGAGACTTCCCCTTTCTCTTTTTAGGAGCAGGGTTAGGAGACACTGATTCCCTCTGGTTGTTTACAGCAACCATATGGGCCGTCAATTCAATATTAGTGACAAGGGATGGGTCCTTTTGAAAATTTGATTGACTTAGGATGCCAGGTAAAGCACAATATTTTTCTTCCTGAGGATAATTGGAGCCCAGTAACACTTGTAAAGCACAAGAGACAAACCTAGGATACGAAACGTATTTCGTCCTAGTTTTGCTCTGGAGCTTGGTTACGAGATCACTGTAAATGATCTCCCCGATGTCGACAGTGACCCCATTCATCAAGCAGTATGCCATCATCAACTGAATAGAGTTAACTTGTTCAGTGGATAAGTGGTTCCCGCCGAGGACCTGAATCACAAAAGTGAATAGGATCCTCCAAGCCACGGGAAATGAACTCTTGGTCACTGGGGTCTTGTCCAAAAAAGTTGGATCTAAAACAATTTTTTTAACCCATCCTTCACTGTGGAGGGTTCAGGATGGGCGACATAAACTCCAGTGTTGTAGTCTAACCCTGTTGAGGTGCAAAATGTTTTATAATCCAGGGTGAATTGTTGCCCCCCGTTAAGACTGAATCTGATGAGATATTCCCTGAGTGGTCTAAGGTTATTCTCATCAGTAGAGGGTGTCGGGTCAAAGGCCTTAGCTGTTTCCCAAAACTCCCTGAGGAGGTTTTGGTACAGTATAGAGGGACATTGAACAAAGGCCGTTTTCAGTGGGCAGTTGAACAAAAATTTCATTATGTCCTTATAGGTTGGGAAATTTTGTGGGTATTCAAAATTTCCTATGACATATTTTGTCTTAAATTCAACGTTACTGAGATCCCCTACCCACTGTGTTGCAAACTGAAGAGATTGTGTTCTTGCCATTTCTATTAAAAAGTTTTTTTAGGGTTTTGAAAAAAAACTTTCTTGACAAGAACTATCAAAGGTTTTTGAATCTCTTAAGTTGTGATGAAAAACTTTTGTAAAGGTTTACAAAGAAGATTTTTCATAAAAGGATTTGAAGAACACAAAGATTTCTGGGTTTGAAAAAAGATTTTGACAGAGTTTTATTAGCAGAAATCTTTTGTGTGTGTTATAATGATTTTGTGAGGGTATTTATAGTGTGTTTAGAGGGGTAGTTTATGCATATTTGTGGATTTGTAAAGTCGGTTTTTGAAAACGTTTGAATTTCCACATTTAATGCCACCATCCACTACCCGCAGTAAAATCCCGTTTTTCATGGGAATAGTTGCAGTGCACAGTAAAAGTGCAATTTGCAGTAATAAAATATCCTTAGGATATTTAATGTGAGGAGAGGCATTTAATGCCAAGTGGGGCGAGGTAAGTATTTTAGGGACCCTTGGCATGGATGACAGTAAGACAAAAAGATATATATTCCTTTGTTAAATTGATGTGTTTACCAACCTAGGACATTTAAGTAACTAATACTTGGTGCATTTAGTTACTCATCCAATGCTCAATATCTATAGTCAGGGTCCCTGAATGAGTCTTACTCATTCAGTGAGAGGTTGTCTTGTGGGTTTCGTTCAGGGAGGAGGAACCATTTCAGAGAACTTACTGAGATTGGTTTTCAGATGCCTGACTTTCAATGTCAAGCATTCCCAATTCAGCTTTCAGTCTCCTGAAGGTAGGTTCATCCAAGGGTTTGGTGAAGATATCAGCCATTTGATATTCAGTAAGGATGAAATGGAGTTCTATGTCTCCTTTCATTATGTGGTCCCTGATGAAGTGATATCTGATATCAATATGTTTGGTTCTTTGATGAAGGACGGGGTTGTTGGAGATTGCAATTGCACTGGTGTTGTCACAGAAGATGGGTACCATTTTGTAATGGATGTCATAGTCACTGAGTTGACTTTTCATCCATAAAACATTGGCACAACATCCTGGAGCAGCCACATACTCAGCTTCAGCTGAAGACATAGCCACTGATTGTTGCTTTTTAGCACTCCAACAAACCAGTTTTCCTCCAAGAAATTGACAGGACCCTGAGGTAATTTTTCTATCCATGTTGCAGCCAGCATAATCATAATCAGGGTAACCTTTGAGATCAAACCATGAGCACTTTGGATAATAGAGTCCAGGGCTTGGGGTTCCCTTCAGGTACCTGAGTATTCTTTTGGCTGCAGTGAGGTGGGATTCTTTGGGATTGGACTGATATCTTGCAATTAGACAGACTGAGAATTGTATGTCTGGTCTGGAAGCAGTTAGATACATCAGTGAGCCAACAATCCCTCTGAAATGGGTTTGATTGACTGACTTGCCAGTGAGATCAGGTCCAAGGTTGTTAGGAGGGACCATTGGTGTCTTCACTGAGGCACAGTCAGATATCTCATATTTCTTCAAGAGATTTCTTGTGTATTTCTCTTGACTGATAGAGATTCCTTTATTAGTTTGCCTGATTTGTAGTCCAAGGAAGTATGTGAGTTCACCCATCATGCTCATTTCAAACTTCTTTGTCATCAGTTTTTCAAACTGTTTGTAAAGAGTGTAGTTTGTTGAGCCAAAGATGATGTCATCAACATATACTTGGACTAGTATCATATCTTGTTTTGTCCTGTAGATAAACAATGTGTTGTCTATCTTTCCTTTGACAAACTTGTTTTGAATCAGGAAGACTGAGAGAGTTTCATACCATGCTCTGGGAGCTTGTTTCAGTCCATAAAGGGCTTTATCAAGCTTGCAGACATAGTCAGTAAATTCACTACTCTCAAAGCCAGGAGGTTGCTGAACATACACATCTTCCTTGAGTTCACCATTCAGGAATGCACTTTTTACATCCATCTGGTAAACTTTGAAGTTCATGTAGGTAGCAAATGCAAGGAAGATCCTGATGGCTTCCATTCTTGCAACAGGAGCAAATGTCTCATCATAGTCAATGCCTTCTTGTTGACTATAACCTTTGGCTACAAGTCTGGCTTTGTTTTTAATGACAGTGCCGTTTTTATCAGTTTTGTTTTTGAAACCCCACTTCATTCCTATGACTATGACATCCTGAGGACATTTGATCAAGGTCATGACCTTGTTTTTATCAAACTGTTGAAGTTCTTTTTGCATGGCCTGAACCCAGCTTGGGTGTTTTAGAGCCTCAGTGACACTTTTGGGTTCTATATATGATAGGTAATCAGCATATAGACATTCATTGGCTGAAGCTGCAGTTAACTTAGTAGCCATGCTTCTAGTGAGCATGCCCTCAGTGGGTTCACCAATGATGTTTACAAGCTCAATGTCCTGAGATTTTGTCGACTTACTTTGTGGTCTAGGATCTGAACTTGAGGAGGTCACTAGAGACTCAGGAGTGAGTTCTGGTGCATTAGCCACAGAATCATTAAGAACATTTGTTGAGATGTCTTGTTTAGGTTGGGTTTCATGAATCACAGGTTCCTGATCATTTGGATCAGTGTTTCCTATCCCAGCAGGGACTGATTGATTATCAATGAATTCACTTACAGTTGGTTGTGACAGGTTGTGAGGCAAGACATAATATGAGATGTCAGCATCAGCTTGGTATGAGGAATTGATTTCAGTGTTATACTCATCAGGAGGATATCTTGATGAGTTATCAATTCTTATTTCCTCCACTGAGGTGTTGGTGAACCTGATGCTTTCTGAACTCTCATTAAAGGTGGCATGAAAGGTTTCCTCAACTTGTTGTCTCCTTGTGTTAAATACCCTGAAGGCTTTGGAGATCAGTGAGTAACCTAGAAAGTATCCATCATCAGCTTTAGCATCAAATTTGCCTAGATGATCCTTGTGGTTATGAATAAACACAGGACATCCAAACACATGAAAATAGCTGATATCAGGAAGTCTACCTTTGAATATCTCATATGGGGTTTTGTTATGTCTTTTGACAATGATTGACCTGTTTTGAGTGTAACAGGCTGTCTTGACTGCTTCAGTCCAGAAATGCTTTGAGAGGGCTGAGCCATTTAACATGGTTCTTGCAGCCTCAATGAGAGTTCTGTTTTTCTTTTCAGCCACCCCATTTTGTTCAGGGGTGTAGGGAGATGAAAAGTTTTGGGAGATTCCTTTTTCATCACATAAACTCTCAAGCTCATCATTTCTGAACTCAGTACCATTGTCAGTCCTGATTTGTTTAACAGTAATGTCATTCTGGTTTTTAATGTTCCTGATGAATGACATTATTGTTTCAGCTGCCTGACTCTTTTTGGAAAGAAAGTATACCCAAGTGTATCTTGAAAACTCATCAACAATGACAAGTGTATACTTCTCATGCTGGATTGATCTAGGACTGACTGGTCCAAAGAGATCCATGTGCAAGAGGTGAAGGTAGCTTTTGATGGAGAAATTTTGTTTTGTTTTGAAAGATGCTCTTTGATGTTTGTCTTTTTCACAGGCTGAGCATGGTTTATCTTTTGCAAAAACCAGTGATGGTAAGCCAAGGACCTTGTTTTGTTTTGCCAGGTTGTTGATGTTTTTGAAGTTTAAGTGAGAGAGTCTCTTGTGCCACAGCCAGTTGATAGTTTCAGTGGCTTTGGCAAAGAGACAGGTTCCATCTTGAGAAAGAGTAGACATGTCTAAGACATAAACATCATCTCTTCTAGGAGCTATCAAAACAACCTCTTTGTTGGCATTGAAAATGGTACCTTGTTTGTCATTGAATTGCACAATGTACTTAGCATCACATAGTTGACTGACACTGATGAGATTGTATTTGAGACCATTGACATAAGCTATTCTAGAGAAAACTATTCCATTGCAGTTTACTGAACCATAACCTTCAGTGGGACATGATGAGTTATCACCAAATACTACCTTGGGTCCTGGTTCCTTTACATACTTGTGCAGATACTCCTTCACACCAGTCATGCTTCTTGAGCATCCACTGTCTAGATGCCAAATAGGCTTCCTGGCGTGTCTCTGCACAAGTAGTAAACTGAATTAGTTTCTCTTAGTGACCCACTTACTGGTGGGCTTGGGTCTCAAGGTCTCTTTGAATTTGGCAATCGACTCATGGTCAGTGGTTGAGTGCATTGTGCTACCACAGGTTTTGCATTTAGAGACTGAGGATGACTCAGTGATTTTGGGTTGCTTGGAACTTCTCCTTGCATGGATGACACTGTCATGCTGGGATGTCTTATGAGCTGTATTTCCTCAAATATCACAGCATGTGTTCATAAGACAATCATCAGGGTGATGATCATTAAACCCACAGTGTGGACAAGGAGGAAAGGGTTTTGCTCTAAATGTTTTAGCAGACTTGGAGGTTGAAGCATACTGATGACCAACTTTGGTATAGTTTGCTTCACTGAGTGAACTTACATATTGTAAGTGATCAGAAGTTCTGTGATCATCCTTTTTGCAGATCATACAAAAAAGGATTCTATAACAGTTGTCAGTGGTATGACTGGTATAGTGGCATAGATCACACTTCTGCTTGGATTTGGGGTTTGACTTGGACTTTGAGGAACTAGAGGAAGCTGACTTTGTCTCCTTGATAGATTCAGAGACTTTTTCAATGGATTCCATCTTTTCAGTTAGCTTCCTCACAAGTTCAGTCAGTTGCTGAATTTGGTCAGCTTCAGTGGGAGTCAAGGATGTGGAAGTCTCAGTAGGAGTAGACTCTTGTTGAGTTGGTTTTGTTGGCCTTTTCAAGATGGTTCTACCAAGTCCAGACCTTTCTTTTGGTGAATGAGGATTGAATTGCATTGGAGTAAGCTCAGAGCTTGGTGCAGCACCCTGAAGAGGTTCCAGGGGTGGAAGCGTTGCATTAGACTCTGCTTCAGACTCAATGTGTTCAGTACTACTGGGCACATCAGGGAGTCCAAGCATGCTCTTAAGAGCTTGACTCTCAGGCTCAAGAATTCTTCCAGAATCGAAATTAGGAAGCTTACTATCAGGATTAACCCGATCAATCCAATCACTGGGCTTGGGACTAGTCAACATACTGGTAATCATACCACCAGACACAAATGGCTTAGGACCCTGGTCTTTGTTGAGAGAGTCAGGAAGATGATCTTCACCTAAGACTCTCTTCTTGCTACTGGGGGCTCCCACAACATCAAAGGCCCTGGGATTCTTAGCAGTCCAACTATCAAGAATATCTTGAACCTTTTTGAGTTCGTCTTGAAGAGCCTGATTTCTTTTAACTAGTTCAGTGTTTTGAATTTGCAAAGTGACAGCCTCAAGCTTAGCTTGTTTTAAAAGAAGCAGTTCATCCCTACACTTGTTTAATTCAAAACTTAGCTTGTTGTATTTTGAAAAAAGATTCAGTCTTTGCTCTTCTACGAACTTAAGGTCAACATTAAGATAATTCATGTAAGACTGCCAATAAGAGTCATCATCCATAGAAAGTAAAATATTTACCTTCTTCATTATGATATTGACCCATTCTCCATTCCTGGCATGATTCTTTCCAACAACTAGCTTGTCCTCTTCTGAGAGGGCCATCAGTGCACTGACATGCACCATTTCATCATCTGATGACACTGGCTCTTCATCCTAGTCGAAGGTTTCAGCAACAAGGCCTTTGTTTTTACCCTGCACAGATTGAACACTTTTTGTTGTTTCTGAGGGACTGGCCTCGAGCAATGCAAGCTTAGCTTTGACTTTCTTATACTTAGCTTCAAAATCAACATTTTTGTTTTGATCAGATTTGTTTTGAAAGTTTTGATGAGACTGATAGATTTTTGGTTGAAATTTGCTAAAGCCTGAGGACTGATTTGACCCTGATGGTTTATAAGAGGGTTCATAAATTGTTTTTGAAAAACAGTCTTTTGAAAAATGACCTCTTTTGTGACACTTAAAGCATTTAGTGTCCTCATTTGCTTTAGCATTTGAAAAACATTTGTTTCTTTTTATAAACCTTCGAGAGTTAGCAAGGAGTGCCCTTTCCTGAAATTCAGTGTTCAGGTCATTTAGGTACTCCTCACTTGATCTCTCATCAGGCTCATCATCTGAATTTTCCTGAAAATCTTGAACAACATTGTTAGAATAGAAAGCAGTTGATATTGGTGATGAGGTGCTAGTCAGAGACTTCTTGACTTCCTGAGACTTCTTTAAGTCAGGGTATCGTCTGTTGATGAGGTTTTCCTCATAGACAAATTTCCCATAAATTTCAGGAAGCTCAAGATTCTGGATATGATTAGCATTCCTAAGTCTCTGAGAGAAATTCAACCACTTCTCAAGGAGACTATTGACAAAGCCAACATTGATTTCATGTTTGGACAACTTAACACCATCATTTGACAGTTCATTTAAAAGAGTTTTGTAACGGGTGTAAGTTTGAGACAGAGTTTCTGAGTCCTTAGCCTTGAAGGTATTATACTCAAGTTTCAGGTCCATAATCCTGTTTTTCTTGGTATCAGAAGGACCTTCATGACTATGAACCAGGTCATCCCAGGTTTGTTTGGCCGTACTACAGCTTATAACTGACTCCATAATATCGTCAGGAAGACAAGATATTATGATACTTTTGAGCCTTTGGTCCTGGTTGACCACTCTTCTCTCATCCTGAGTCCACTGAGCTTCAGGTTTAGGCAAAACTTCAGCAGTCTTTGGGATAAATGGACCTTCATTTATACACTAGATATAATAAGGTTCCATCCCAATCAAATAGCAAAGCATACGCTTTTTCCATTTGTTGAATTTACCAACTTCAAGTCTGGGGGCAACAGCTGAATAAGCTCCACCCTTTTTATCGACTAGTTGGGGTACATCAATTTCAGCCATTTTAAGGATCCTGATTTAAAAACGTTTAAAGCGGCTTAAAAACAGTTTTATAACCAGCCTTGCTCTGATACCACTTGTTGTTCCCTATTCACTATTGTATAAAACAGTTTAAGTAAAGTAAACACAACTAATAGTGAATCAGTGACTGAAAAGATATAAATAAAACACAAGAGTAATTTTCAACATCATATTCTTATTAGAAATGAATCAAAAGAATACGTTACCCTAGTACTTGCGGAACAGTACTAGGGATTGAAATGACAAAGTGTTGGTAACTCCTCTCGAAGCTCAGACTAAGTCTGAGCACAACTACAAGTACCCACTGAGCTATCTCAGGGATTAAGTTGTATTTGGAAGAGTGAAAGATGGCTTGCGTGTATGTGTTTTTACAATTCACAAGCTTAACCTTTCACTCCATCTCTTATGCTATTTATACAAGTATGAGTTTTAACTCTTTCCTAAGTGACAAACTGACAATTTTGCAGAAGACAAAATACTGATGTATTTTGTCTCTGTTTACAAAGACTATATTAGGTAAAGGGACTAAGTCACTTTCTTCATGTCAGTACTGATGCTGAGCCTTTTAGGGAAGGTTGACTTCTTGAAGATAAGTACTCCGTCTTTATCGCTTCAAGTATAACCGTTTTGTCCCGCCCATTCTTCAGTCTTCATAGTCTTCAGTCTTCAGTTTCAGTTTGTCTTCAGTGTATGTAGTTGGAGAGGTGTTTGAGGGATTCAGTAAGTTATTGTCATCACTTACTGAATCCACCATCTTCTTCTTGACTCAGTCTTCACCCTTTAAGTTCCGCCTTACTGAGTGGAGAGACTTCTTCTATGTCTCTTACTGAGCGTCCTGAAGATGGCTCACAGAGAGACTATGCACTCAGTGACCTGTTAGTGTTTAACGGTCTAAGCACTTAGGTTATTTTCTATTCAAATCCTAGATCAAGGGGTTTGGGTATTTACTGAACCCAACAAAGAGAAAGAGTTGCATTTTTGTCGTCTTATATGCTAGTTAACTGGCGAAAATGGGCCCAGGCCGTGTGGTGGCGGTGCCAATTCATTGGCCATGTAGGAAGTGGCAGGGTGGCTCACTGTCATACCCGATGCTCTAATAGTATCATTAATTTATGTGGCATCATCTTGTTGATGACAGTAAAAAGACCCACATTTCACAAGCCAATAAAATATTATGTGTTTTCTTAAAATCTCTAATTGAGCATTGATTGACATGTCTAATAGGTATGGCTAATAGTATGACTAATCTATATGGCATCATCTTGTTGGTGACGGTAAATGAACTCACGTTTTCACAAACCAATAAAACACCAACACTTCAATTTAGGCACAAAAGTAGTTATATTTTTAGGTCTCTAAATCATTTCTCCGTCTAATTAATGTCATCATCAGAACACCCTTTAAATGAAAAAAAAAAAAAAAAAAACAAGTTATTAAGCTTATTACACAAACCAATATAACACAGAAATGTATTATCATTTTCAAAGTAATGATATAAAGCAAAGCTTTCTACTAAGGGGTGTTTGGAATTGCAATTGGGGCTAGATTATTTGATTATCACGATTCAAAAACACAATTAATCCGTTTGTTGTATTTGGCAAAAGACTTTTGATATCAATTATTTGCGTTTGTAGAACTTCAAAGCACGGAAATCAAAAAGTTACTTAGCCCATGCTTTTGTAAAAGGTGGTTATGACGTCTTATCCTATTTACCAAAATACCCCGACAAGAAATAGCAAATGAATAAATAGATAATTAAAGCACATGCAAAAGAAACCTTACTTGAAAATGAAGAAGAAAACAGGAAAACAAGTAAGTAAAGAGACATGTAAAGCATTTAAGTAACATGATTTACCAGACACTAAAAAACAGATTATCTTATTATTGCGTTACCCTACTGCAAAATCAAATCTCATTTTATTATATTGAATTTAATTATATATACAATAGTAATAAGTGATGTGACTCAAACAATGTATTAAGAATCAATCCTTGATATTCTGTTTACTTATAGCACCCGTCCAAATTTTTTTCCTATAATATTATATGTCCTCACTCGAATTTTTAATTACAAGGTATTTGTCGTCGCATCACTCAGGTACCCTATTACTAATAATCAAAAAACATTGATACCACATTTAATTTTGTCGTCGCATCACGCAGGTACCCTATTAGTAATAAACAAAAATTATTGATACCACATTTAATATCTAAAGATACAATGCATGCTCATAGTTTGAGATTCCATATTGCTAGAACATATAAATAATGGAAAACAAAGATCAAAAGTCTAAGTTTTGAATAATCTGAAGCAAATTAAAAGAATTCATGGAATGTTTTGTATCTCTAACTTCTCCAAGACTAAAATAGAAGTCATAATAGGAATTGACCCAATATTTGTGTTCCTGTTACTTTTATTATAAATTGGTCAAATTGGAACCCCATGTTAAACGTAAAGGTCCATATAAGAAGCCCAAACTATAAAACAAAAATCCTTTTCAATTATCTTTCTAGGTGTTGCAGGTGAATTTAGGGTCGCTTTTTCCTTTTCCATTTTCTTGCGCTACCATTTTAGGCGACACCAGTTCTGTCTCAATTTCCACTTCTTGACCTTTTTCTTCTTCTCCCATAATTTCCATTTCCGCTTCTTGGCCTTTTCTTCTTCACCCTCCGTTTCCATATTGGTATCAACTCTTTATCCTTGTCTTTAACCATGGTTTCATTCTCGTTGTTTTTCTCAAGATCATCGTTGTTAACTTTATCCTCATTTTCCGCCATTGGTTCTTCTTCTTCTTCCGCAACCGTTTTTTCTTCCTCGACAACTTGTACTTATGCCATTGCCTCATCTTGTTTGATATTTTATCTACACGTAAATTATTCCCGGCTTCGTCTATGTCCTCAGTTTTTATTTCATCAATATATTATGTTTGTTTACTTTAACTACATCGTTTTAATTATCAATCTTTAATAGATAACTGAGTTATATCACTATATTAATTTGTTTTACAGAGAATATTTCATACAACTAATGTAAACAAAACAAAATTTCTAATTATTTAGGTCTGGTTCTTACAAAGATGTATGATCGAGCCAAATAATATCATAGAGCCACTTAAAGGTGGTCTAGTAGTAAAAGGGCTTGTGACTATCACTTTAAAATGTATGAGGTCTCAAGTTCAATTCTTGCTAGGTGCAAACAAACTTAAGTGGCCACACCAACCTATTGAAAATGAAGGGCTTTACCTGGTTTGAGTTTGTGTGGCGGTGAGTTCAAACGCCGTAGATTAGTCGGCTAAAAAATCAAAAATCATGGTAACAAAAAATAAACAAATAAATAAGTAAAATAAATAAATAAATAAAAATCTACACCTCCCATGTACAATAGTGCATTATATTATTTGAAGACGATTACACTCTTTCATGTAGGGAATTGACTCGCACACTTTGGGGATCTCTGCAATAAATACTTGTATAGTATTTAACATTTTATTTCAACTGTTTGTACCTTGAGTGTGCAAATAATTTTTTTGAGTGTGCAAATCATTAGTCTTTCATTTATGTCAAAGCAACGTTAAAAAGAGAGACCCTTGATCATATACATAATCGTTTATACTCACTCACCGGAGGTTTGGAACCCTGGGTAATGAAAAGTGTACACTCTAATCATTACTGGATTAAGCTTCGACAAGCACCAAGATGAGGTGAAAAGAACCATAAATAAAAAAATAAAAAAATAACACATTTATAATCAAAACTTAAACCTTTATTTCATGAATAATTGTTGTTCCCAAAATATTATGTCTACTTATTAATCTTAGAGAGATAAAGTGGGTGTTGGCACTTTATACTAAAGAGAGAAATGAGAAAGAAAAAGAGAAAGTATCGCAAGACATTTAGATAACACACACCTACCTCATGGGTTATGAGGTGTGTGTTATCTAAACGTTTATCATTATATACAAATACTCTATTTCAAAAGGATTTAATTTTACACAAATAAAAAATGGTGCAAAAATAAGGCCTAATAAAATAATTTAAACGGTCCCAATAACAATCAGAGTATCTTGTTCCCATAACCATGCCATGTCATTGCCAAACGCCTCCAAAAGTAACCTATCGCGTTATAAACCTGAAAATACATGCTAAAAGTGTCAACACGAGGTTGGTGAGTTCATAGGTTTGCATAAAAGCATATCGAGTTCAAAAGAGTGCTTTGCGACCATTGTGTCCCCCCACAATGTTGTGAAAACAATGTTTACCTTTAAGTAACATAGTGAAAAACAGTCCCTGGGCACAAAATTTCAAAAGAAAAATCACCAAAGGTCCTTTTAATGTCATAACTTGTCAAATTTAGTCCTTTGGTGAAAAATATCAAAAGTTTGAGAAAATTACAAAAATGGTCCTCCAAGTTTGAAAATTGGCAGAATTGGTCCCTGGAAAATCTGAAAATGGCAACTTTGGTCCTTGCATTATTAAACTTTGTCATTTTTAGTCCTTTTACTTGAGTGGTTGGAGCACAACTGTGAAAATCGTACATAAAAGTCCAAATATTGCGCTATCCAATGAAAACCTCCGCAAACCGTTACTGTACCGTACCAATACCCTTGTTCTATGAGACTAACAATAACCCTGGCAAATTTAATAAAATAATCCGGAATAAAAACGTGGTAAAAAATAAACACATTTTAATTTAGGAAAACTTTATCTCATAAACATATATTACTATTTGCAAATCTATTGTGTGTGGAGTATTGGGTACTCCATCCACACACAATAGATTTACAGAACGCTATGAAAGAGAAAAAGAAAGAGTAAAGAGAGAAATCATATTTCACGGTTGTGGGTGAAATAGAGAGATTCTAATTATTCATCTGTATTATAAAACCCTTGTTGTTAATAAGTACTTTATTTCCAAATTCAAAACTAATATTTACACAATAAAAAAATAAAAAAATAAA
>BPTQ01000008.1:207706146-207725987 GCA_019973895.1 Chrysanthemum seticuspe | reverse complement strand
GCATTAGACTGATATGTCTTAGCTCTGAAAGGACGGACCTGAGATTTGTTCTCAATGATCTGCAAGGCCTCTTTGGTGGTCTTGCTCAGGAAATTACCTCCCGCGGAGGCATTCAAAGAATCTTGATTGGCCTGATTGAGACCATTGTAGAAAGTATCCATTTGCATTAACTCGGTAAAACCGTGATGCGGACACTTGCGAAGCAACTCTTTGTAACGATCCCATGCCTCCCCGAATGATTCATCAAATCTCTGAGAAAATTTCATTATCTCATTCTTAAGACTTGTGGTTCGGGATGGAGGATAGAACTCGTTAACAAACTTGGTGACAAGATCTTCCCATGTCTCTATAGAACGAGGGGGTTGTTTCTCAAGCCAATTCCGGGCTTGTCCCTCTAGAGAAAATGGGAACAGAAGAAGCTTGATAGCTTCGGATGGGACATTCTTGTACTTGATGGTAGATGCTATCTTGTTAAACCATCGAATGTGTGCATGAGGATCATCCCGCTCAAAACCATAGAATTGGCTTTGGGTTACTAGATTGAGCAACCCGGTTTTGAGCTCGAAAGTGTCAGCCACGATGGCTGGAACAACAATGGCATCTCCGTAACCCTCGATGGGTGCTTGGAGAAGCTCATTCATCGGTTTGTCTTCTGCCATTTCGACAGGAGGTGGTGGTGGTAGACGTTCCTCAGTCACGGCTGAAGGAGCTGAACGTCCTCTACGTCTGCGAGGAATGTTTCCTAGTTCAGAAAGTGGACTTGTAGAACTGGAAGAACGAGTGCGCATGCACTATGTATAAAAACCAATTTTCAAAACAAATGAGGCAAAACACAAGTGAACTTAACCAATAATCACAGATGAAATGGCTTCTTTGAAAAAGGTACACCAAATCACAAGTGACACAAAGGCAAGTTTTAAATCTGATGTTCGGGAACTTATTAATGGTCGCACCCCCAGTTAGGTAGTGCACTGCCTTGATTTGCGGTGGTTGATTTTTATGTATATTTTAAGTACCACTGAAAAGACGTAGGTTAGATCTGTGCAAATGGGTTCAAAAACTTTTTGGACAATATTTTTGTTATCGTCCCGTTTAACCAAATCGTATCTCTTCAAGAATCACCTTAAAAGAGAATACAAAATAGAAAACGTTCCGATTGTTTTGTTGTTTTATATATTTTTTTTTTGGTGTTTTAACACTTTAGGAAAAGTGTTAATGACTTTTTTGATTTTCTTATAACTTTACAAAAACTTTTTACAAATGGTGGGTATGTGCAACAATGGATCTGAAAATGGCTAGACACACGCTAAAGCCTCCCCGGCAGCGGCGCCAAAATTTGATCTGCCCTAAACAGTCAAGTCTAAAAGACGTGAAACAGCTCAGACACAAATACAATTAAGTCCTGGAGAATAGATTGAATTCCCGGGTCGTTTAGTCCCAAGGAGACTCAATGGTGTGTAAAACTGATTCAGATGATGGAATGATCACTAAGGATAGTGATCTGTAAAGGTTATGATTAGAAATTACACTACTGATTGATTGGAATAGAATTGGACACAGAATTGGAAAGCACAACAACCAGATCAAAGAAACGTAAACGTGAGTTTTAAAAACTACGTAGACGCACAAAATAAAAAGTGAAAACTAAGAAATAAAAGGCCTAAAAATATAAAAATGACATTTTTTTAATCCTAAAAATAAAAGAAAAATATTAGAAAAAGAAAATTATTTTTAACACTATTTAATTAATTATTATTATTTAAAAACTATTTTAACTATTTAATAAATACCCTAAAATAGAAGAAAATAGGAAATAAGGCTAGAAAAATAAACTTATGATTCTGAAAAATCTAAAATACTATAAAACTAATTTTAAAACTAAAAATATATTTTTCACACTTTTTATCTAATTATTACTAATTAATAACTATTTAAAATACACTTAAATACTAGAAAATAGAAAATAAACTTGGAAAAATAAAATTTTAACTTTGAAAAATCTAAAATATAATAAAACTAATTTTAAAACAAAAAATATATTTTTTAGACTTTTTAATTATTTATTACTAATTATTTACTATTTATTAACTATTTATAATTATAATAAATACTAAAAAGATAGAGAAAAATCTGAAACTTTTTCTAAAAATCCTATATGAAGACAGAAACCTAAGAAAACTATAAAAACAAGCTTTGCTTATTAAAAAGTTGAAAAGAAAAATTAAAAAGCTAAAAAATCTTAAATAAACGCTATCACTATTTTTATATTGATGTTTTTGTGATTTTTATTTTTGAAAACTACTTATATAACAATATTAAGAAACTTTAATAAAGACAAAAAATTTACAAAACAACAATAAGCAGATTTGATAGCTTATTTGCCCAACAGTGGCTTAAATAGCTTATTAGGTGACAATAAGCTCAAACAAGCTTGTATACTGAAACAAAAGCTCAAAGTAAGATGGAATAAGCTAGAGAGACTGAAATGAGGCTAATAAGAACAAATAAGCACACTGAAAAGCTCAAATAAGCTAATAGTAACTTATGACTGTTGTGATAAAAAACAGAAACTGGGACAGACTTTAAGCTAGTAGCAGCCCTAGCTAACAAGCTCCAAAATGAAAAATAAAACTTGACAACTCAAGAGGACCAAGTTGGCTTTCCAAAGAACCAAAGAACACTAGAATTGGACAGGTAATGAGCTTAATGCAAGCTTATCAAGATTGGCTTATGTTCTGTGCACAGGGCACATATGCAGAACAGGTACCACCTAAAAGCTATAAAATAAGCACTCAAAAAGCTAAGAAACTAAAAACTATCATTTTTCTATTTTTCTACACCAACCAGACTATGATATCCCAAGAGCTTATAGACTGAATCCTACTAATGAACCCTCAGTGAAATTCCAAACTTTAATCAAAAACGACCTTTTTGAGAATTTTGACTTTTTGAGAAAACTAAAAAGTTGACTAAGTTGGATTTGGATTTGATTCTAAGAACTGATGATGTTATATTAGAGTGTAATGAAACTAACTTGAGCAAAATTAACCACTTTTGAACACAATTCAATGACCCTACTTTTGAAAAATCCAACAGTGGAATCACAGTTGATGATCAAATGATTTTTTTGACTTTTGCTTAACAAGGACTGTGTTTCTTGCCTGAATTGAGTTATTTGGACCTATTTAAACAGATTTCCAACCAAACTAAGTACCAAAGAACCTATGAACACAATAAACCAAACACACCTATAGGCTAACTGTTATGAACTTTTCACACCAAATCACAATTGTATCCCATAAACTTGAGTTCAAACCTTTAATAATCACTTATTAAGACTTATGAAGCCTAAATCAACAATCAAAACAACTTTAATCTCAGAATTAATGATTATACCATTTTGACTGTTGAAACTGAATTTTTGCAAAATGTGAAATGAAAAGAACAAGATATTGATTTTTTAGTTTATACACACTTAAATATGATTAGTGAACTCACAGAAACAAAAATATAAACTATTTAAGCACTACAACAGTAAATTACCAATTTAGTCAAAAATGCTTACAAGTAGTTTCCAAGAACCAAACTGAGAACCAAGATCTAAAACCAATCCTAAATGCTCTCCACAGAGCTCTAAACCAAGGCCATCCAGTATTAACCTTGCTCCAGCATTCTTGTGCCTTTCACCATGATTTTTGATTTTTAAAGTATTTAATGGCTATTTTTGGTGATTTTTGACTTTTGAGTCTAAACTGATTTTTAAGTTAACTAAAAGCTTCAATGAGCTTTCTAGGAGCTTAAGTGACTTAATCTAGTCCATACATACAACTGAAAACACCATTTGAAACAACATGAGATTTTTGAATTTGAGGAAAATTTCATAAAATGAAATACAATATGATACTTGAATTAAACCTTCACAAAAGCTTTCTTATAACAGAATAACTTGAAATACAAAGTTTTTAAGCTTAAAACATAAACTGAAAGTGGAAATTAACTAAAACGACTTGAAAATTAAATATTACACTAGATACATCAATACATTGCATAACTCCTCTTCTTTATAGACTTTAAGCAATCCCACATGACTTCTGATTGTTTCCCACCAAATTAGAACCATTGGATCACTCAGAATCATCCTATCCGTCCACTTAGCTTTTTGGCGCCAAAAATTCTTCAAGCAGGTATTTTGCTTTAATGAGTTTGGTTGAAGATAATTAAAGAATTTTGGAATGTAGAGAAGGTGGAGGGGACATGGTATGGAGGGGGGTTGAAAATGGGTAGAAAACCACTCTGGTTTTGAGGTTTCTGTGTTGAGGAGAGAGTGCTACAGTGTGAGTGGTATTGGGCGCGTATATCTCTGGGTTTGACTTTGGGTTTGACCGGGGATAATAACACAGGGGGGGTCAAATGGGGTATGTGGCTGGGGTCAAAAGGATTGTGACCTGGGGGTCAAGGCTCAAGGGGTCAAGGACAGAAATGGGTTGGGCTAGTAGTTGGGTTTGGATTGGGCTTGAATTATATAAGGTGTCCGTTTGGTTTATGTATTAAGTAAGGACCAAAAGTGTAATTTCACCAAACATGAGGGACTGATCTTGCCATGTTTCCAAACTTCTCACAAGGACTAAATTTGCCAACTTTGATAATACAAGAACCCTTTTTGCATAAAATTCATTTTTTAAGGTCCAAGGACTATTTTTGCAAATTTCCAAAGTTTGAGGACCTTTCTTGCCAATTGACCAAAGAATCATTCAAGGATCATTTTAAACAATTTAGAATACTTCAGGGACCTTGAATGATAAATTTCCATATTTTTGAATTTCCAGGGACTAGATTTGACAACTTTTAAAACTTGGGGGACTAAAACTGCCAATTTTGCAAACTTGATACATTTTTCATCTGATTTTGATATTTTTGCAATTAAAACACATAAAACACTGATTTGTGATAATTTGATCATTTTGATGTGTTTTTGAGCGTTTTCAGATGATTTTGCAGTTTAGATTATGTAAAAATGATGAGTATTTGGAAACTCATCATGGACCACAAGGTTTTCTAAGTGTAAATAATTGTTCACAAAGAAGTCAAATTTAGCATATGCGTACACTACTTAACTCAAAATATCAAAACGAGTATCCGCAAAGTAGGTCATAAGGAATTATCCCAAAACACTCGTACAATCTGACATGCTATATGTTCTGGCAAGTTGGAGCATCGAATGTCTGGATATACGTCTCGGCAAGTTGGACAACCAAAGTCCAGATATACATTCTGGCAAGTTGGGCATCCAAAGTCCACACGGGGTAGTCACTCACGATCTATCTATAACACTTGCGTTTCCCCGAGATAACCTCTCACAGGAAAATCAACGGTTTATGAATGGGATACTAAACCTTAGCCAGTATATGTAATTGATATGCGCTAAACCGTCAAGTCTAATCACACAAACTGGCCACTTGTGAATGACCAGCCGTAACAGACTTAAAACAGTTCAGACACAAATGCAATGAAGATCGGAGAATACAATGAATTCCCGGGTCGTTTAGTCCCACGGAGACTCAATGGTGTGTAAACACTTGATCAGACGATAGAATGATCACTAATGATAGTGATCAGAAAGGATTTGGATTGAATAATTACACTACTGAAAAAGTTATAAATTAAAGCGACTTAAATACAAATTAAGAAAATTAAAAAGATAAAATATATTAAATAAACGCTATCACTATATTTAAAGTGATGAACGTTTAAAACCTAAAACGCACGTTTAAATTAAAAACTACGTTAACGTACAAAATAAAACGTGAGAATAAAGAAAGAAAATACATACAGATATGAAAAATACATTTTTACAAACCTAATTATACTAGAAAATTTATAGAAAAAGAAAATTATTTTTATAACTAATTATCTAATTATTATTAATTAAAAACTATTTATTAAGTATTTAAAATGCACTAAAATATAAGAAAATACAAAATTAACCTAGAAAAATGAATTTATAACTTAGAAAAATCTAAAATATGATAAAACTTATTTTAAAACTGAAAATATATTTTTTAGACTTTTTATATATTTATTACTAATTAATTACTATTTAAAACTAATTAAAATGCTAGAAAATACTATTTATGCTAAGAAAATTATAGAAAAATACTTTTTAGATTTTTTATATTTATCTAAACTTAAGAAAATTGAAAAATTATTTTTTTGAACCTTTTCTTAATTTTTTATATTAAAAGCTATTTAAAAATGCTTAAAAACTAATTTAAATTATGAAAAATAGCAAATCAACTTAGAAAAATCTGAAAATTTCAGGAAAAGTCTAAAATTATATAAGGAATCTGAGAAAAATGGAAAAACAGGTGCTTGTGTGTAGAAAAATGGAACTGATGTGGAAGTGCTTATTGAAATAAGCACTTGATTAAGCAAAAGAGCACCAATGTGAACCAGCTGTTAACAGAAGCTTAAATATGATAAAACTACTCTAATGCAACTTAAAACAACAGGCTATAACCTCTGGAATGCAATTTACCAAGATTTGATGATTATGAGCTTATAGGCTAAAACAGATTCTAGGTGTTACTTGCAGCCACAAAATAAACAATCAAATAAGCTAGACACTAGAAACAAATTATTGGGACCTAAAGTAGACCTGGCTAACTATGTTTAAACCAAAAATCGGACCTTGCCAAGCTCTTATGAGCCCTGTGCACAAGCTGCAAGAACTGAGAAAACTCAGCTTATGCTGAGACCAGTGAGCAGGGCATTTGTGTCCTAAAAGAAGAGCTTGTTTGGAGCTTATACAAAACTTGTAAAATTTCACAAAAATGCTAACAAGTAACAAGACCAGTTTAACTTTATGAAGCTACAAATTTCACTGAATATGGTTCAAAAATGAAGCCATGAAAAATCCTTGCATTTGCCCCTAAAACAGATTTTAGCAATTTGACTTTTGATGATATTGATGAACTTTGACCAAAATGGATTTGAAATCCAATTTTATGACTGATGTTGATGAAATATGAATGAACAAGCACAATGCAAGCAGTATTTAACAATTCTAAACACAAAATAATGATCTGCAAATCCAAATTCTCAACAGTGGATCAGTGAGATAGGTTTAAGTGAAATTTTGACTTTGGTGGTGTTTCAGACCCAAACTAAGACAGATATGAGTTAAATATAACTCAACAAGCATGAACCAACAGGACTTGATCAATGAATAAACCCTTGGGACAGTTTTAACAGTTATTCCAAACACACCTTTATCACAACTGTTTTGTAATTGAAACTGAGCTAAACCCTTACTCAGCTAAAATAAATGATCAAACTGATTATCTAAGTCCTAAATACAGATAATGAAACAGTTTTGAACTAGTTAAAACTACAAATTGAGATTATGCAATAAAACCTTAAAAATAACTTACAAAAGTCCTTAGCTACTATAGCTTGAAACCATGAACCAAGGTACCTCTAACCTACTTTATCCAACCCATTGGACTTAAAACCAATCCCAAATCCAGACTGCATCAACCCATTTCCATTTCCATTACCAACTTGACCAAGTTTGACTTTCTTTGACCAAGAACAAAATTGAATTGAAACTTGAATGTGAGCTTGTGAAAAGCTATAATAAGCTTATACAAGCTTATTTGAGCTTGGAAATAAACTTCTAAACACTTGTACTTAATATTTTAAAGTTGCAGTTTGAAACAGTGACCATAAAACTTGAATTGTGAACATAGACTGAATTTGATGCTTGAAATTAATTGCAATACACTAGAACACTTTAGTTTGATACAATCTAACAAAATATTACAAGTTTTACACTGAATTGAAAGATTTAACATAAAAACGACATAAGTAAAAAATAAAAAAACTAGTAGACTCTCTTTCTTCCTCCTCTTTTGCTTCTTTTATAACCCAAAGTCATTCTCTCTCTCTTCTGAATGTATCCCATCAATCCTTAGCCCATTGGATGGCTCAAAATGATCACAACCGTTTAAATGGATTTTTGGCGCCAATTTGGTTATTTGACAGATAGGTTGAGTGAGGAGGTTAGGGGTGCTTTAAATGAAGTTTGGATGTTAGTTGGAGGTGGGGGGACATGGTGGAGTGGAATGGAGGAGGGGGGATGGGAGGCCTGGTGAAGTTGCAGAAGCAGTTGAGATAGTGAAGACTTTGGCGCGCTTGGTGTGTTTGACCAAGCATTGACCAGAGGTTAATAATAGAAGGGGGGTCACAATTGCATATTGACAGGGGTCCAGAATAGTTTTGACTAGGCCACAATGGTTTAAAGGGTTTTAAACTTCAAGGACTAATGTTGTAAAATCTGAAAATCAAGGGACTTAAACTGCCAATTCATCAAACTTGTTCCAAGGGCTGAAAATGACAATCTCAAAAAGTACAAGGACTAGACTTGCCATTTTCCAATTTTCCAGGGACCATTTATGTCATTTTTCAAACTTGAGGGACAAAAGTTGTAATTTTGCAAATTTTAAACTTTGAAGGGTTTGTTTTAACAACTTTTGAATCCCATGGACCTTAAATGACATTTTTCTTTATTTAGATATACCAGGGACTGTTTTTGACAAATTTTGAAACTTGGGGGACTAAAACTGCCAATTTTGCAAATTTGATATGTTTTTCATCTGATTTTGATCTTTTTGCATTTAAAACACATAAAACACTGATTTGTGATATTTTCATCATTTTGAAGCATTTTTGAGTGTTTTCAGATGATTTTGCAGTTTATATTGTACAAAAATGATGAGTATTTAGACACTCATCAGTAATACTTTCCATAAAATCACAAACACAATTCCATGTCCAATAAAAAAAAGGTTTTGCATGTTTCTCACCCCAATATTTAATAAAACAAGTAATGAGAATACAAATAAGCAACGCGCTTCAAGTAAATAATGCACTCGAGTAATCAAATCAAGTATTTCATCAAAACACGTAAACAACCGAGCATTCAAGTAAACAAGCATTTACTTAAGGTAAAAATGAACATGTACTCTCACCCAAAAACAGTTAGAAAACAAGTAAAGTAGGGGCCATGAACTCACCTCAATATGAAGCAACGCAAAAATATCACAACTGGCATCAACTAGCAAAACACAACAGTAACAAGAGTATAGGAACAATGGCAACAAGAAGCACAGGAACAACGGTACCAAGAATCACAAGCACAAAGGTACGGGATCGGAACAACCTAATAAGTGTATAGCCTATCTCAGAATACGTCTCATAAACCATGGGTGAACCGGTCAATTTGGGTTTTGTTATTGCTTTTAACGGGTTAAATGGGTAAAACTGTAAGAATTTGTTAATTTGGAAACAGTTTGAAGAACACATCTAAAGTCACCTAGAATACATTGTAATGCTAAAAGAGAAATTTTGCAATTATCATGGGACAGGAGGGAATGGTCATTATGTTCTAATAGGTATTTTGTGTTTCTTGCAGGTTGGTACAGTGGGAGGTGGAACCCAACTAGCATCGCAATCGGCTTGCTTGAACCTACTTGGAGTGAAGGGTGCAAGCAAAGAGTCGGCAGGATCAAATGCAAGGCTTTTGGCAACAATAGTAGCAGGTTCAGTTTTGGCTGGTGAACTGTCTTTGATGTCGGCTATTTCAGCTGGGCAGCTAATTAAGAGCCACGTGAAATACCATTGATCAAACCGGGATATGGTAGTAGTCACATCTTAGTTGAGTAAATTATAAAACCGCCTCTAATTTAAAGACTTCGGTTCTTGCATATAGTCGAAGTTGAAAATAGTTGTAAAGACCACAACCATGTGAAGTGATCTCTTGAGCCATACTGACCATTTTCCTCAACCGGTTAAATTCCTTGCGCCAGTTTTGAACCTGTGTCCACAGTATGTGTTTGGTAACTACAATTGTGTTTCTCTTTGTGGGAGTATTTTGAGATAGAATAATGGGGGTGGTGTTCTTGCCTGTTTGTTAATTTGTGTAGACATCAGGGAAGGTGTGCATTATGAGTTATACAAGTTATTTGCTTACGAAACAGATGTGTCGGTTTTCGAACATTTGAAGAGTTTTTGTGTCTACTAAAATCATTTGAAAGTTATGCATGAATTATATCCATGTGTTCTTTGGCATGGTTGTATGTTTTATGAAATGGAATTTGATCATATTTGGCAGGTTGATCATGTTTTAAAAAGCGCTCCGTGGCGGGAAGGTTCAGAAAGCCGAGGCGTCGAGGCAAAAGCGCATGCAGCATCCGAGGCTACAATTTTAGAAAAAGAAAAGAAAGAAAAGGAAAACCGCTATACACTATGTACAATCAATAAAATACATATAAAAATTTACTAGTCAACATTAATTGGCCTAATTGGTATACCTAAAAGAATCAGCATCCCTCACTTGCACCTTTTCAGTGTTACCTCAACATCCTCATTTTTAAAACTCACACTTCAAAACACCCCTTCACTAGAGGCATGCCATTGTCTCCCATTTAGGCCTCACTCACCCACATTTTTTTTTAATTTCAATTTTTTATTTTTTTTCAAACAAACTAAATTTATAATCCAAATAATTATATAATAGGAAACGTAAAAAAATACAAAAGAAACATAAATTTTATATAGTCCAAGTCCAACCTTAATCCAATTAAATTATCAGAAATTAAGCCCCGAACAACCTAATACCATTTAATTTCAAACAAACCAACCAAACAATTACTAAATTTTTGAATTATACTATCTCAAGTCCATTAAATGTTCAAAATTCGGATTAAACCAACAAGTAAAAAAACTTATGTTTAAATTCAGCCCATGTCTAATCCAAAAAATTTCTAGGCCAGCTACACTAGAGATAAAACACTAACGTTATATAGTCTCTTATATTTAGCACAACAACCCTAAACCTACTCATTTCACAAATTTAAACGCCACCATTATTTCTCCTATCAAAAGTACTGAACCACCACATAACAAAGTTATTCCTTATCACTCCATACTATCATTAGAAAAAAAAAAGAGAAAATAGATGCATTTTTGTCGTTTTATATGCTAGCTAACTAGTGAAAATGAAAATGGCGGGCTCAGGCCGTGTGGTGGCTGAGATCCGGCGGTGCCAATTCATTGGCCACGTAGGAAGTGGCAGGGTGGCTCACTATCATACCCGATGCTCTAATATTATCACTAATTTATGTGGCATCATCTTGTTGATGACAGTAAAAGGACCCACATTTCACAAGCCAATAAAACATTATGTGTTTGCTTAAAATCTCTAATTGAGCATTGATTGATATGTCTAAAAGGTATGGCAAATAGTATGACTAATCTATATGGCATCATCTTGTTGGTGATGGTAAATGGACTCACGTTTTCACAAACCAATAAAACACTAACACTTCAATTTAGGCACAAAAGTGGTTATATTTTTAGGTCTCTAAATCATTTCTCCATCTAATTAATGTCATCATTAGAGTACCCTTTAAATGAAAAAAAAAAGTTAGTAAGCTTATTACTCAAACCAATATAACACATAAATGTATTATCATTTTCAAAGTAATGACATAAAGAAAAAATTTCTACTAAGGGGTGTCTGGAATTGCAACTGGGACTAGATTATTTGATTATCACGATTCAAAAACACAACTAATCTGTTTGTTGTATTTGGCAAAAGACTTTTGATAATCAATTATTTGCGTTTGTAGAACTTCAAAGCGCGAAAATCAAAAAGTTACTTAGCCCATGCTTTTGTAAAACATGGTTATGACGTCTTATTTTACCAAAATACCCCGACAAGAAAATAGTAAATGAATAAATAGATAATTAAAGCACATGCAAAAGAAACCTTACTTAAAGATGAAGAAGAAAACAGGAAAACAAGTAGGTAAAGAGACATGTAAAGCACTTAAGTAATATGATTTACCAAACACTAAAAAACTGATTATCTTATTATTGCGTTACCCTACTACAAAATCAAATCTTATTGTATTATATTGAATTTACTTATATATACAATAGTAATAAGTGATGTGACTCAAACAACGTATTAAGAATCAATCCTTGATATTCTTTTTTCTCATAGCATACACGTCCAATTTTATTTTCCTATAATATTATATGTCCTCACTTTAAGTTGTAATTACATGGTATTTGTCGTCGTATCACGCAGGTTGGAACCCCATGTTAAACGTAAGATCAAAAGTTGTAATTACATGGTATTTGTCGTCGTATCACTTTAAGTTGTAATTACATGGTATTTTTGTTTTATATTTTGGGATTATTATAAATTGGTCAAATTGGAACCCCATGTTAAACGTAAAGGCCTATATAAAAAGCCCAAAATATAAAACAAAAATCCTTCTCAATTGTCTTTCTAGGTGTTGCAGGTGACTTTAGGGTCGCTTTTTCCTCTTTTTGATTTTCCTGCGCTACCATTTTAGTTGACACCAGTTCTGTCTCAATTTCCACTTCTTGATCGTTTTCTTCTTCTCCCACAATTTTCATTTCCACTTCTTGGCCTTTTTTTCTTCACCCTCCATTTCCATATTGGTATCAACTCTTTCTCCTTGTCTTCAACCATGGTTTCATCCTCGTTGTTTTTCTCAAGATCATCGTTGTTACCTTTATCCTCATTTTCCCCCATTGGTTCTTCTTCTTATTCCGCAACCGTTTTTTGTTCCTCAACAACTTGTACTTATGCCATTGCCACATATTGTTTGATATTTTATCTACCGTAAGTTATTCCCGCCTTTGTCTATGTCCTCAGTTTTTAATTCATCAGTATGTTCGTTTACTTTAACTACATCCTTTTATCTATCAATCTTTAATAGATAACTGAGTTATATCACTATATTAATTTGTTTTATAGAGAATAGTTCATACAACTAATGTAAACAAAACAAAATTTCTAATTATTTTGGTTTGGTTCTTAAAAAGATGTATGATCGAGCCAAATAATTTTATAGAGCCACTTAAAGGTGGTCTAGTGGTAAAAGGTCTTGTGACTATCTGATGTAGGCTAAATAACAAGATAACACAAATCGAGCCTGTTGATTCACACGAATACCAGGATCGATTCTTCCAATAATCGTTGATTCAATCGAATGCCGACTATTAGGATTCTTAGCAAAATAACTGCCAAAATATACTTTTGATATTTCTTTGAACCGATTATTCCACATTACAAAGGAACTCTTAAATAAGACTACAAAACAGAAACGGTCCTTAAAAGACAAACGGGCTGAAAGTTATTGCATAAACAAAGTTAAAAAAAACCCGAAAAAACACTAAAATGCGAATAACTCATAAAATAGAGTGTTTCAGGTCATTCGCCTAAAACGGAGCCCCGTAGCCCATGTTATGCCCATTTTGTCACGCGATCTTGGGCCTCCAGAAACATAATAGCATGTTCATCAACACTTGGGCCCACATCACTATCACTTTAAAATGTGCGAGGTCTTAAGTTCAATTCCTGCTTGGTGCAAACAATTTTAAGTGGCCACACCAACCTCTTGAAAAATGAGAGCTTTACCCGGTTTTAGTCTGTATGGTGGTGGGTTCAAACCCCGTAGATTAGTCGGCAAAAAAGTCAGAAATCATGGTAACAAAAAATAAAAAAATAAATAAATAAAATAAATAAATAAATAAAAATCTACACCTCCCATGTACAATTGTGCATTGTATTATTTGAAGACGATTACAGTCTTTCATGCAAGGAATTGATTTTCACACTTTGGTAATTGATTGGGATACTCCATCTCTACAATAAATATTTGTATAGTATTAAACATTCTGCTTCAACTGCTTGTACCTTGAGTGTGCAAATAATTTTTTGAGTGTGCAAATCATTAGCCTTTCATTTATGTCAAATCAAGATTTAAAAAAAAAACCCCTTGATCATATACATAATCGTTTATACTTACTCACTAAATTTTGGAACCCTGAGTAATGAAAAGTGTACACTTTAATCATTACTGGATTAAGCTTCGACAAGCACCAAGATGAGGTGAAAAGAACCATAAATCAAAAAATAAAACAAGAACACATTTATAATCAAAACTTAAACCCTCATTTCATGATTAATTGTTGTTCCAAAAATATCACGTTTACTTATTAATCTTAGAGAGATAAAGTGAGTGTGGACACTTTATGTTCAAGAGAGAAACGAGAAAGAAAAAGAGAAAGTCTTGCAAGACATTTGGATAACACACACCTAGCTCATGGGTTATGAGGTGTGTGTTATTTAAACGTTTTTTTTTATCATTATATAAAATACTCTATTTCAAAAGGATTTAGTTTTACAAAAATAAAAAATGGTGCAAAAATAAGGCCCAATAAAATAATTTGAATGGTCCCGATAACAATAAGAGTATCTTGTTCCCATAACCATGCCATGTCATTGCCAAACGCCTCCAAAATTAAGCTATCACCTTATAAACCTGAAAATACGTGCTAAAAGTGTCAACACGAGGTGGTGAGTTCATAGGTTTGCATAAAAGCATAGTGAGTTCAAAAGAGAGCTTTGCGACCATTGTGTCTGTCACACCCCATCGGAGGCGGAAACACGAGGTGCGACGAAATCAATATACATCGCAAAGAGATATAGTACAATACCATAAGTAAAATTTAAGGAAACAGTGCAACATTAAAATATGGTTCTAGCCGACCTTGGCAATTCAAACATAAAGTTTGGTTTCCAAAAGATAACATTTTACTACATAACGACCACAGATGACTCGTGAAGACACCTTTATTTAAAATGTTCCTAAAATATGCTTATCAATGATCACCTGAAATGCATGAGAAAACGGGTCAACTATGAAAATAGTTAGTGAGTACACATGTTTTATGTAGTAGGAAAAACCATTTTTGAGAAAGTCTGCCTGGCAAATGTCCTATCAAATCACCATGTTACAAGTCCCGCCCATACAAGACTTGTAACATATAAGTTCGCATACATTTCCACAATAACAGTAGTACGCATGGTAATCGATACACACATGGTCAAAACAGTTCATAATAATAGTACCTTGTATATAATAAATTATGCGGCAAAGCCCCAAAAATAAATAATATGCGTTTCGTAGATAGGGGAACGAGAGGTTGGCCGACCTCTAATAGCGCTATCCATTCTACCTACTGCTTCGCATAAGGGAGCCGTATGAACGATACGTATAATTGGAATGCGAATGGCAAACCAATCGGGGAATAACAATGCGAATGTACGAAACTATTATATACTATCACATCAAGACTGTTCCGAACATGAGAGGCTTTAACACTTAGTACGTACGGCACATTATAGTTCAAAACATACTAAAGGGTCCTGAACAAATCATAAGTTCATAATAAGTCAAATGGTTCAAAAAGTCCCTAATATATTGCTAATAATATTGTTTAAGTTTAGGTTCATGCATTTCACCTCAAATAAGTAAAGTGGTAAAAAGGAGACTGTGAATACTCACCTCAGTAAAGTAGTCTGAATAGAGTCAAGTTAGATAGTATAAGTGTGTGGCACCGACACGCGACCTAGATTAGTATGGCAAGTTTAGTCCACAGTTCCAGTTTAAGACTCGTTGAAGTTTTAAATAAGTTTAAAGGTTTTAAAGTGTTATTGCTACTAGTGTGGCAGTATTTAAGTTTAAGTAGTTTATGGAAGTATTGACTCTTGAAATTGCATAAGTACAAAAGTACAAAAATATTGAATCCTAATATGCCTTTCGTTCAACGTTAACCGAAAGACGTAGTACGGAAAGTATTAAGAATTAAATTTTAGATGTTAATGAATTACGTACACATTTTTATTTAGAGTATATATATATATATATATATATATATATATATATATATATATATATATATATATATATATATATATATATATATATATATATATATATATATAGGGGGGCTTTATTTTGAGAACCCTGTTAAGTGCGAGAACTGCGAGAACCCCTTATGCACTCCTATTAATGCATATTGTGCAACATATCAATGCAACATAGCATTTTTTAATTATAAACTTTTTTATTTAATCCAAAAGGGTATAATAGTAAAAGTCAATTTTATATTATTTTTCGATTTTTTTTTTTTTTTTTTGAACATGCATGTTTTAAAATTGATTTAGTGCATATGTGTTTTTATGAATTAATTTTATTATTTTGGTTTTTGGAATAGTTTTTTCAACATACATGTTTTTCAAATGAAAAGGTGCATATCTGTTTTTAAATCATGTAAATTTATAACAACCAAGAACATAATACTAAACACAAAACTCGATATAGATTGAAATACAATTAAAATACAAATTTATAATAAGAATAAATACATGAATATAATCTTTACACTTGTGCACTAACAATAATTAACGTAAATGGACATATGTGCACAAAACATATGTGTTTGAAGTTTCTCATCATATTATTTTGAACATGTGCGCATGTCTTCCAAAAACATACATGCACGCCTTCCAAGAACATATATGTACCTCCAGCATGTGTGCACGCCTTCAAAGAACGTTACGCCTAGAAAAAATAATAGCCAAGATTAAATATTTTTAAAATAAAACTCAAGATAACATAACACACATGGACAAGCTTAAACTAAGAAACACAAATAAACATGAGACAAAAATTTTATATATGCAAAACATATATAATCCAAAACACAAAACATATATGTTTTATAAATCAAACACAAAACATATATGTTTTATACGTAAACATATATGTTTTAAACGTAAACATATATGATACAAAGCCAAAATCTAAAGGCAATGTGATACAAATACAATATAAATATATGAGAATAAGTACGAAAGTTTTGGTCCACCAAAGACTTTTTCGTCTAAAAATGACGAATATATAATTGATTTGTAATCTGTTTAGAAAAGTTTGAAATTTATAGTGCCAACAACAATAAATAAATTTTGTGTCACTTTATCTTCATCATTATTATAAGAAGAGAAAAAGTAATAAATTCTTAAATCTAAAAATTAAATAAATGGAAGTTATTGTTGACTAATTCTATACATCGTATATGAAAGAAAGATGCTGAATATAATTTTATAAGTGACAGCACATACATCACTTCATCCTATAAAGCATAACACTAGTTGCAAAACGATATTTTGTTCACAACAAAAAATCAGGAAAATTTAATTTAGTCGTTATTTATTGGGTACAAAAGCATAACATTCTTTAGAGTGACAACCTCGAATATAAAACAAAATATGGGTCACGAACAATACACGATTGAAGATGATGACAGAGACAAAAAATACATGGTGCATAAACAAATATAAATCTCAATCCTCTAAAAGTTAAAACATATATACCTACCTCAAATGCATCGTTGGTGTGATTGGATAAAAAGTAACCACCGATCTTTAATTTTAATTTCTTTGTTCATACGAAGATGAGTGTGGTTGTCGTGTATGTTATTTTTTTTCCGGTGACTCAAAGAACAAAGAGAGAGCCGTCATGCTTATGGCTAGGGTTTTTGTATGTGTGAAAGAGAAACACAATTGAAATATTCTCCGGATCCTATTAAAATGGGACATTTTTTAATAAAGCAAATTCCATTAATACCCTTTTGCTAATTAAAAATTAAATTTTAGATTTTGATTTATTACAATTATGCCACACATCATCTAAACCATTGATTCATTCATCTAATGGTTAAAAAAGAGTTCTCGCAGTTTTCGCACTTAACAGGGTTCTCAAAATAAAGATACACTATATATATATATATATATATATATATATATATATATATATATAGGCATACAAGTATTCATTTGTACTAGTTAAATTAAGGGGATATATTTTTAAAACGTAAGACTTGTTTAAAAGTTCCTCATGTCAATTATTACTTATAAAGATAAACTAAGTATACATTTTGACGAATAGTTGGGCATGACCCGTGCATATGTTTTATTAATAACGTGCATGATGCTCCATTTTATATAGTTATGAAAACCATTTTAAGTTTATTTAAACTAAATTGTTGGTATAAGTTGATATGTATGGTTTTAAAGTTTACAAATCTAGTTTTACATATTTAAATTGTATAAAATTGATAGTGATAAGGCGTATTTGGACATGCTTTGCATCATAAAGTCACAATAATCACATTCCTAGAGAGAATTGATTCTTGGTTTTCTCACTAATTAGGGTCGTAACTTACAAGTCACATTTGGATAATCTAGTAGATACTTATTCTACTAAAGCTACTTGTACAGATGATTTTAGAATAACTTAACTATCTCCAATTTATATCAACTAGAAATATCACATATGATTCTTCAAGTGACAATAATCACTCCCAAAATGCACATCCCTAAGTGATACCAATGTTAACATGGGACCAAAGTTCTCTCACAGAAATTAAAGTTCTCTCACAGAAATTGTGTTGCAACTTCTTACTAGCAAAAATTGCACATCAGCCAATATCTTAATGGTTACTTCCTCTTAATTTGAAGCATCACCATGAGCCTTTTTATTTTGTAAATATGCACGTCAAATTTGTTTGTCTTCCACCCATGTTATCATCTATAAGTCCATTATCTACTTATATAATTACCATTTGTAATCTGTCACGTAACTGTTACCATTCTATCATTATTACACGGCACACGTTTCTTTAAAATTTATCAACATATAGCAATCATCTCTAGAATAAAAGTCCCATTAATGCTAGTACACACCTGTATACATCTTACAAAAAAATCCACTTTATTCACTCACCCAGTGAGCCATACATACCCAATATGACCCATTAAAATACATTTGTAGATCTTCAAATCGTAATCTATAGCTCCAATATATACTTATTGAAACACCATTTGTAGTCCTAAACTAACATAACTATTTCACTACTTTATCGCTACAGCACTTCGAGCCAAACTTAGTTTTGTTAAAATTATTTCTGCCACACGTAACAATCGACAATAACAAGTACCAAATCATTCATAGAACAGATCCATCGATTGATAAAATTAACATCACAACTTACAAAATTAAACCGCAAGTTTTATCAAAATATAATCATAGATATACAAAGTGATAAAATAAATTCCTTACAAAGGTGTGCGAGATGAATCGATCGAACGGGAGGCAAAAGACCAAAAGAAAAATATCCGGATACAATAAAACCCAACTCTGAAACCAAGCAGAAAAAAAAAACAACCTTAAGCAAACTTAGGCCTTGTTTGTTTTTTCAAAGAAGCTCTTCTTTGCCTCTTTTGTCTGCAGGCGCGCAGACGTATTCCTTGAAGACCGTTTGTTTTTTTTCAGACATAAGAGGCTAAAATCTCTTATTTCCTCTTCTACCATGCAGACATAATTTATCTCTTCTTTTCCACTTCTTACCTCTTCTCACAACCCCTACATCTCTTTCTCTGAAAATAAGATCTCTACTAACGATATACAACTATTTAAAATTTCTTTGCACACGGCACATTATTACTATCTTACCATTGTCAATGCACTGTCTAATGTTTACCATTAATATATTCATCTATTACCTGAATATCTACTATTGTACCCACCTTCTGTTTGTTTAAACTGCACGTATAAATGTTTTATTTTTCCGAGTACCACTACGAAGTTTAATTCTCCTTCATTGGTAATTCTATAACCGACTACACGTTAAAAACGATCATTCTTCAACGTTGTGTTAAAGACACTCTCTTGAAATTAAAGACACTCTCTTGAAACCAGGGTACAATTGTAACCATAGTGAATCCCTACACGTAAAACCCTCACTAATAACAGTGAACTTCTTAGTATACACTATAAAGATCAACTATATTTAACCTCTATCAATTCAATAAGATTTTAGTAGACATGTTCATC
>BPTQ01000008.1:207636253-207706136 GCA_019973895.1 Chrysanthemum seticuspe | reverse complement strand
ATTTTTTTACTGGCTTTTGCATTACCCTGCTTTTACCTGCTTTTTTTGGCTGCTTTTGTATTTTTTGCCTGCTTTTGCATTTTTATACTAGCTTTTGCATTTTTTTATCTACTTTTGCATTTTTTTTTCCACTTTTGCCAGTTTTTGCATTCTTTTGCCTGCTTTGCATTTTTTTGCCTGCTTTTGCATTTTTTTCCTACTTGTGCATTTTTGTCTGCTTTTGTATTTTTTTGTATGCTTTTGTAATTTTTTGCCTGCTTTTGTACTTTTTGCTTGTATTTGCATTATTTCGCCTGATTTTGAATTCTTTTGTCCGCTTTAACATTCTTTTGCCTGCTTTTGCATTTTTTTGCCTGCTTTTGTATTCTTTTGCCTGCTTTTTCATTTTTTTGTCTGCTTTTGCATTTTTTTCCCGCTTTTGCATTTTTTTCTCCGCTTTTTTTACGTTTTCGTCCGTTTTTTATGTTTTCGTCGGTTTTTTTCGTCCATTTTCGTCCCATTACGTTTTCGGTCATTTTTTTACGTTTTCGTCAGTTTTCTTACGTTTTCGTCCATTTCTTTACGTTTTCGCCAAATTTTTTTACTTTTCGTCCTTTTTTACGTTTTCGTCCGTTTTTACGTTTTCATCCGTTTTTTACGCTTTCGTTCGTTTTTTACGTTTTAATCCGTTTTTTATATTTTCATGTGTTTATTTTACTTTTTCCTCCATTTTCATATGATTTTATAAGTTTTTTGTACGTTATTTTATCTTACCTAACAAAACGTAAGATAATGTAAGAAAACGAATGAAAACGAAAGAAAACAGACGAAAACGTAAAAAACGGTCGAAAATGTAAAAAAGGCGAAAACGTAAAAAAAGACGAAAGCGTAAAAAACGGTCGAAAACTTAAAAAACAGACGAAAACGTAAGAAGATTAAAACGGACGAAAACGTAAAAAAAAAAGGAAGAAAACGTAAGAAAAAGGATGAAAACGTAAAAAAAACAGCCGAAAACGTAAAAACATACGAAAACGTAAAAAAACAAACGAAAACGTAAAAAAAAGATGTAAGCGTAAAAAAACAGACGAAAACGTTAAAAACCGGAAGAAAACGTAAGAAAATGGACTAAAATGTAAAAAAATGACAAAAACATTAAAAAACAGACGAAAACATAGAAAATGGAGGAAAATGTAAAAAACAGACGAAAATGTAAAAAAAACTAGTGAAAAAAGAAAAAGGAAAAAAAAAGTTACTTTAATAGCACAAAAAATACTAGTGAAAAATAAAAAAGAAAAAAGAAGAAAAAGAAGAAAAATGAAAAAAGTACTTCAATAGCACAAAAAACAAACGGTTTTCTTGTTGCAGATGAAGAGTTTAAATGTACCTCTTCTTTTGCAGACATGGTTTGCAGATGAAGAGGCAAAAGCTCTGAAAAAATAAACGACACCTTAGTTTGTGGTAGATTGAAAGTGAGGATTTGTGAGGATCCACGGGTCTGAGACGATATAAAAAGAATCCAGGATGAATACTTTCGACACCCCTTTTGGGATGATAATCCTGAGCATATATCGTTCTCGACTAACATCACCTTCAATCTGTCCAATCCAAGCTTCCTCGTGGATTTGACCATGGAAGAGAGGGATTAGATAGTGATATGTCTGCATATGCTTTATCTCCTATTTGTGTTTGACCTTGCGTATGGATGTGATGGATCAAGCTTGAAGTATGAATATGGGAGGCGATTATTTTGAGGGTGGAGAGAGAGAGGAGCAGTTTACCCTAACGCTCTGTTGTCAAGTCTAAAATTTAAAGAATAGAAGGGGATGGGATGGGAAGGGAAGGGAAAAGTAGGGGATTGGAAAGGAAGAAAGTGGTTATTTATTTTTGTGTTCTTGAGTTTTTCTTTAAAGTAGCAAGGAAAGGAAGCTACATAAATTACCAATATGCCCTCGTTTATATATGTGTGCTTTTCTTTGTAGTTTAGTTCTAATATCATGTATATGTGTGCTTTTCTTTTAATTTGGTAACATTGACTAGATAATGCATGCAACCTCAATTAGAGCCTAAAAGATGGAACGTGCGATGACAAACTACCTAATGTTTTCATATATGAATGTCAATGTCTGGTGCTGTAAAGTGTGTAGTACTATAGCAATAAAATGTCCTTCAAATTAATAGGTGCATCTTGACAATGTTTGGCTCAATCATTTTCCTATAATGTGACGTGACTTTGTCGGTCATTTGTAGAAAGTAACTATTATCAACATACCATAATGGCTTCGTGTAACAGTATCATTCTAAATTACAAAGTCTTGGTAACAGTCTTGGTAACTATTACAACAACTATTTCAAATTACAAAGTCTTGGTAACAGTATCCATAAACATTTTAGTTAAAGATGAGCAATGTTTATACTATCATTCTAAGGTTACATTGCAAGAATAATGGCTTCGTGTAAATCTTGGGGACAGTGAAAGTAATTTGAACATTACTACCAAACATTCTCAGCAAAGCTAATTAGACTAGCACTACCAAACCTCACGAAAAACTGACAAGCTAGTTGTAAAAATCAAGTACATATATGACAGGACCATGACTATACTTAATGATCGTGCATGAAAATTGAGGATAATATTGTAATTTAAAAAAGAGTTGTAATGTTTTATACCCCTTTCCCTTCTCAATCCGCCCAAAATTGGACGGAACAAAATAACACTCAAAAACTCATCCCTTCCCTCCCTCCCACCTTCTCGTCCCTTACCTTTTCATCTTAGAAAAACTCAAGAACACACATTTTCTTGATTTCCCTTCCCATCCCATTCCATTACTTAAAAAAAAAAACTCGAGAACAGAGCGTAAGAAGAAGTGGGAGGAAAACAAAGATCTGAGAAAGAAAAGAAGATGGGGCATTATGGGTTTAGGATTAGAGTAGGGAAATTTAATTATTATTACTATTATTAAGTGTATTTTGTGTACTCCGTGTCCCGCTGTAACACAACATAAACACGTCATTCTGTTTCGACACAGTGCCCGAAATATATTTTTGGTAACGTTTTAATAAACGTTAGGTAAAATACAAATTATTAACTCATATTAATAATTATTCGTTTCAAGTTGTATATACTATCATGTCGGTACGCGTGCGGCCTCGCTTATCGAGATAACCTCTCGTTTTGAGTTATAATAATCAGAAAGTAAATAATTCGCATTTTCTGATAAAAATAACTAGTGGTACTATTAAAATAATAGTCTGAAAAATTTCGTGTTGTTACAGTCTGCCATATTTAAAAGGAATCTCGTCCACGAAATTCAGTTTGTTCGCCCTACAGGCATACGTTCTCGGGGTTCAAACTTTCTCATTCTTGAGCTTAACCCTCAAAAGACCTTTAGTTAGTGGATTCTAACTTAATCTCACAACTTATCAACCCAGAACGGTCATGTGTTTAAGTTGTGTAGGTGATAAGGATTTAAAACGTATGCTTTTAGGGGGTCATTTAAGCCCTAAATCGACATATTTTATATTTGTTACTGCTTAAAATCGTTCCTTTTCACTTTTTAGGTCTTTTGGAAGCAAAATGCTGGAATGAAGCATATTTGGACGAAAAGGAGCAAAAACATGAAGAAAATGGCAAAGTCAAGATCGAAGACACTCAAAACTGCTCAGCAGAACCTGACGGCGTCCCATCCAAAGGGCGACGCCATCCTTCTATGAAGACCTGATCAAAAAGTGCACGCCATGGCTCAGCGGAATTTCTGGTCCTAAAGCCTGACGGCGTCACGCCTAACTTCTGGAAGGCGTCACTCATACTTTTCACACCAAACGCCCAAGATCCATAGTTCATATGACGTCCTGCATGAAGACTGACGGTGTCACACTTCTCAAGTGATGCCGTCTCATCGATGACTTGGCCAAGACAAAACCCTAATGACGACGACTTGACGGCGTCGCTAGCAAAAGGCGACGCCGTCGCGATTGTAAATCTCTATATAGAATTCGATTTTTCTGTATTTTAAGGAGGTAGAATTTTGGAGAGCAAACCCTAACTCAGTTGTAGTCCGACTTGGACAGTATTATAAGGTCCCATATCCTATTTTACACATCAAGATAAGTTTATTATTCCAATTTATCATCATGTCTACCCCATGTTCAATTGATTGTGTGTATGCTTGCTTGTTTAATATGTCTAGCTAAATTACTTGTGTGTTTGCTTAGATCTATGAAACCTAGTTATTGATTGTTGTTAGGTTGTTTCTTATCTTAATTGATATAAGCTTAGGAGTGCAACTAGGATTTCGTTGTTTTTATTACGTGAATTTCTTTAGGACGATAGGGTATTCGGGGAAAATAGTTTTATACTTGCCGAACCCGTGCATTCTATAGGAGAAATACATTCATAGAACGAGGGAATATGCACCCCCTACGACTAATAGGAATACAACGCGTTAAGATAAAGGACGTGACAGTTCAACCGACCAATAAAAAATAACTAAGGAATAATAGTATCTAAGTGAACACATCTTTAATCACCATACGAGCACACCTCAATTAAGCATAAATTATCCGTAGTAATTAGATAATTAGATAATTAATAAAAGTAGAGAAATCGGTAAAAGTATCACCCCCAATCATATACCCCGAGATTTTACCCTTGCTTTCTAAAAAAACATAAAAAAGAATCATGATCAACCCCACCTTCTCGTCATAAATTTATTTCTAGCATTCCTATTCCCCTAGAGAACGATATCAATCCCCGAGGCTTACCCCATACTACACTACAAAGACTAGGTTCACTGCCTAGAGGGTTGAAAAGCTCGCTCGTAGAAAAGGAGGTTTTCTCGACCCCGAACCCTACTATCAAGTTTTTAGCGCCGCTGCCGGGGAATAGAATAGCTAGTTAGACTTCTATCTCGTTTAGGTTCCCTCGCTTGATTCCTATCAAGTGAAATTTTTTCTATTTTTCATTAGCTTCCTCGTAGACTATCCCCCTTCTTCGTGTTTTTGTTCGTAACCTTGTCACTTATCACCATGGGTGACAATCCACCACCAAATAACAATCCACCACCACATCAACCACTTCCACTTAATCCACCACCACTTGGCCCGCCAAGAGGCCGTACTCTTGGTGAATACTTTAGACCGAGCCATCAAGGCTATAGGAACACCATTGAGCTCCCCATCCAAGCTCAAATTATGGCCCTGCGATCCGACACCATCTGGTTGGTTCAAAATGGATGTGCATTCCATGGACTTCGTTCCGAAGATCCTAATCAGCATCTCAAGGATTTCCTAAAAATCGTTGACTCTATCGACCTTGATGCTACCACACGGGAGACCACGCGCTTGCGTCTCTTCCAATTCTCTCTACGGGACCAAGCTAGTAATTGGCTTGAGCGACTTTGATGCGCGTATAACGCGTTTGAGGTCAAAGGAACTTCCTTTTCGTTGAGCAAGTTTTTCAACACCTTAGGCAGTGAACCTAATCGTTGTAGTGTAGTATTGGGTAAGCCTCGGGTATTGATATCATTATCTAGGGGAATAGGAATGCTAGTAAGAAGTGTACTATGCTAAGGTTGAGGTTGAGGAAGATTATTTTTTTTATCTTTTTATATTTTTTATAAAGCTAAGGGTAAAATCTCAGGGTTTGGATTTGGGGGTTTGGTACTTCTACCAATTACTCTACTATCTAATTATCTAAACTATTGGTAGTATTATGTCTATTGATGTATGCTCGTATGATGATTAAAAATGTGTCTACCTAGATACTATTACTCCCTAGTTATCTTTTATTAGTGGTGATACGCTTACACAGCGCGTTCGTGGTCAAAGGAACTTCCTTTTCGTCGAGCAAGTTTTTCAACACCCTAGGCAGTGAACCTAATCGCTGTAGTGTAGTATTAGGGTAAGCCACGGGTATTGATATCGTTCTCTAGGGGAATAGGAATGCTAGTAAGAAGTTACTACGCTAAGGTTGGGGTTGAGGAAGATTATTTTTTTTTATCTTTTTTATAGTTTTTAGAAAATGGAAAGGTACGAATCTCGAGGTTTGGATTTGGGGGTTGGTATTTCTACCGATTACTCTACTATTATCTAATCTAATTAACTAAGCTAGGGGTAGTCTATGTCTATTGTTGTGTGCTTGTATGATAGTTAAAAATGTGTTTACTTAGGTTTTATTACTCCCTAGTTATCTCCTATTGATGGTTGAATTGTCACGTCCTTATTCTTAACGCGTTGTGTTTCTAAGATCGTAGGGTATGCGTTTATACCTAACTCTTTGAAGCTTCCAAAGGTTAATGACTACGAAATCTCTAGGATTCATAAACTTAACTCTAAGGTATTCTTTGGATGTTTAGCCTACAATTCCACTAGTAACTATATGCTAAGGTTCAACAAAGGTTAATCAAGCATTAATAACACAACGAATGACCTATCGCAATACTAGGCCAATCACAATTAAGATAAGAGACAACCAATCAATATTCAATAACTAGGTTTCATATTACCTAAGCAAACACGCAAATAAATTAGCCGGACATGGAGAACATGCAAGCATACACACAATCAATTGAAGACATAATTGAATCAATGAAGTAAAACACTTATCTTGATTTAAAATAGGGTATGGAACCCTAAAATACTATACAAGACAGCCTTGGTTCGGTTTAGGTTTTTACTCCACAAAACTACCTCTCTAAAACTGAAAAATTCGGATTCTATATATAGTGTTACAAACTGCGACGACGTCACTCTTTAATTGTAACACCGTCGGGTCGCCGTCATTAGGGTTTCGTCTTGGCCACGTTATCATTGTGACGGCGTCACCTTATGCCCGTGAAGCCGTCGCCTTCAGTCTCTGACACCGTCTGGATCAAATCTAGGCCGTCTGAGCTGTGACGCCCTACTTTTTAAAACCTGATGCCGTCACTTGTAAATAAGCAATTTGGCTACTGAGTCGTCACAAAACATGTTGTGACGGCGTCGCAGTTAAACGCTGACGCCGTCCCCTTCAGTTCCAGCAGCCTGAGTGTCTCGATTCTTGACATTGGCCATTTTCTTCGTATATTCGCGACTTTTCGTCCGAATAAGTGTCATTCCAGCAATTTGCCTTCAAGAGTCCTAAAAAGTGAAAAGGAACGAAATTAAGTAATAACAGATACAAAAGTGATCAATTAAGGCTTAAATGACCCCTCAAAAAGGTACCTTTTAAATCCTTATCAAATATCCCTACACTTGGTATTTGCTTGTCCTCAAGCAAATGTGCTTTTAGCCAATTGATTTATAAGTTAGGGGTCATGAACCATTAGTTTATAACGATTCACAACACATATAAGCCCCGCAAAAGTCATAACAAGCACGAAAATTACATACTAGCACCTCACATGGGGTGTTTGGATACTCACATCTCTCGGGTGTATATGAAATATAACAAGTTGGAAATGGAAGATAAACACTCATTAACCGGTCCTAGTACATAGATTACCATAGGCTTGAGACTAGATCAAACCTCCATCGCTTTGGCGTAAGCACATAGGAAAAACTATCCAAGAGGTCTTTTAAAGGGTTGTAACGTAAGGCTTACGGTAGGGAAACAAAGGGTTTGGTGGGATAGGCGATTTAGTGGTGGCAAGTCAAAAATCTTTATGTTACAAGCATGTGAAGAATGGCGTTTCTAAGCCAAGACTCGACACTCTAAACTCTAGATTACTGAAACAAACAAACATAAATTTAAAGATAGATGTAGGATGAAAGCCCGTATGCTTTTTTTCATTTTTTCTTTTTTTCTTTTTTTTTCATACACTTTTACTCTACCATCCTCTACGATAACATCAAAATAGTAGGGATTTATAGGCACATCCCTACACTTGAGTTTTTATTACTCTAACACTAATTTGACCCGAATTGAAAAGATCAAAACACTTGGAGTACATTATTATGCAAATAAAGGGAATTTGAATTTAACGTTCCCTTCCCGTCATTTCATAAAATTTAACTTTTCCCATGAGTCCCAATCGTCCTAAAAATGTGTACAAAGGATATGAATCGACTTAGCAACTTATGCAAGCAACTAGATAATTGAACTAAGGGTTTAGTGTGATAACAATAATGCACTAAAAGTGAGTGCATACAAGGTAGGCTAAGGCGATTTGGGTATACATTTGGGGGTGGATTGTAAACAATGCTCTTCATTGATATTCCAGAAAACCGAAACATCACGTGAACCGCGAAAAGGATAGGATCTGAGGGGTTAACTAGGGGTATCGTGTACTAAAGATGAGTACAACGCAAAGGTGTGGGGGAATTACTCAACCGATGTGGAAGAAGTAATTATATTACAGGTAACAAACAAGGGTTATCCTAATGCCTCTTATCAGTTAGTTATTCCTAACTACACAAGTGTAGTCTGACTAGCGATCTCGGAATGCATCACAAAATAAGTTCTAGAATCTTTTATACTACCGGTTCACACTCGAAGCATTAAAGTGGAATGCTTTAATTCCTACAAATCTAAGGGCGATCCTCACATTTTGGGTGGAATTTAAGTGGTAAAGGGTTTTTGTGCTAGTCATATAACTTCTTATCCATGAGACGCTTTATTAAGACTAATGGCCCACTCCTATATGTCATGAAAAGTTTTAAATTTGGTGCCAAAATTACCCTAACTGATATTTCTCATGGTTTATTACACAAATGAAATTGGACAAGGCAAATAGTCAAGGATAAACATAGTTTTAAAGTTCCCGTTTTATTTTCCCTCCCTACACTTAAACTGAACATAGTCCCCAATAATCCCCGAAAGTATCAAAGTTATGATAATGGAAGGTAATTAAAAACGAAAGAAACTAGTACTCCCCTGATTAGCTCGGTAGGATCCGTGTGAAGTAGTGGTTACATCTTTCTTCAAGAAGAATGTTTGCGTGAAAAGCTCCTTCCAATCTTATGTATCTTCGTCTTGACAAATTAAACCTGCACACTTGAAGAAAACAAACGAAACCTTCGCGTAAAATCGGCGGTAACAATATATATATGACTCTACTAAACTAGGATATAATGCTTGTGGAATGGATGCTTACAGATTTTCTGGAAAATTAAGACCTGGAATATTCCAAAATTTTATAAGTAGCACAGAAAACGAGAAAAAGTTATAAGCTGTTTCTGCTCCTCCTGACGCCGTCAGGTTGCGATCCTGACGCCGTCAGGTTATCATGACATAAACTGGTCTGCGATTTTCTGGAAAAAATTCTGGAAAATTTTTATCTTTAAAATCTAGAAAAATTTCTGCAAAAACATCCATCATGACTCGATACAAGCATTTTACTCGAACAAACACACATGTATATCTTTTAAATAATTGTAATTCTCATGTTCACGTTTCTTTTGAAAACGTGTGTAATCCTCCCTACACTTATCCCTTATGTAAAATACCTTTATATGTAATTAAGGCGAGGTTAAAGACAAAATAAAGCATTTTTACAAATTTAAACATGAGAATAAACAATCAATAAAAGATACACGACACACAAACAAGCAAACAATTAAGCATGGGTTGCCTCCCACGAAGCGCTTTTCTTTATTTATGAGTCTTGTAGCTAGACTCAAAGTCGTTCCCCTACGTGAGTTCATTACCGTCACCTTCTTCCAAAACAATATCCTCATCGTTGACCATTTCATTATTGTCCAACTGATAATGTTTCACACGTTGTCCATTCACGGTAAATTCCCTTCCATCATGGTCCAGTAGCACCACAGCCCCATTGTCCATTTTCCTCTTCACCAAAAAAGGTCCATACCATCTTGATTTGAGTTTTCCCGAAAATAATCTCAATCTTGAATTATACAAGAGCACCTTATCTCCTTCCACAAACTCTTTAGGATTCTTTATCCATTGATCATGCCATTTTTTCGCCCTTTCTTTGTATGTGAGCGACGATTCATAAGCTTCCAATCTTAGTTCATCCAGCTCTTGAAGCTGTAGGAACCTATTTGACCCTGCCTCAGGTTAATCCATATTACAGGCCTTAAGTGCCCAGTACGCCTTTTGCTCAAGTTCAATAGGAAGGTGGCATGCTTTCCTGTATACCAAGCGAAAAGGGGTTGTTCCGATAGGTGTTTTGTAAGCAGTTCTGAATGCCCAGAGTGCCTCATCCAGTTTGAATGCCCAATCTTTCCTATTCTGGTGGACCGTTTTTTCCAGTATCCGCTTTAATGCTCTATTTGTGTTCTCTACTTGCCCATTCGTTTGGGGGTGATATGCTGTAGAAAATCTATGCGGAACACCATACTTCTCATCACCTTCTCCATTTGAGCATTGCAAAAGTGGGTTCCTCTATCACTGATCAATGCCTTGGGAATCCCGAATCGTGCGAAAAGCTTTTTAAGAAAATGAATGACTACTCTTGCATCATTAGTCCTAAGGGCTTAGGCCTCCACCCATTTGGATACATAGTCGATAGCCACTAGAATGTATTCATTTCCTCCAGATGATGGAAAAGGTCCCATGAAGTCTATACCCCAAACATCGAATATTTCGCAGACTTGGATATAGTTATGAGGTGATTCATCCCTTCGCGAGATGTTTCCCGATCGTTGGCATGCATCACACGTTTGAACTAATCTCTTAACGTCGCGGAAAATAGTAGGCCAGTAGAATCCGGCATCGAAAACTTTTCGTGCCGTGACATTTACACCGTGATGCCCCCCAGATGGTCCCGCATGACATTCTTTCATAATTCGATCAATCTCTCTTCCGGCAACACAACGTCGAATGATTTGATCGGGGTGTAGAAAACTAGAAGGGGGGTTGAATAGTTTTACCAATTTAAATATTTAGATCGACTTACGTCAATCTATTTGGTTGTTTATGTTGGACGTTGATAGATAGATATATAAACGTGTAATGAAAGATAAAGAGTAAGAAGCACATCACCACGACACAAGTATTTATAGTGGTTCGGCTACAAGGACACCTTCCTTGCCCTACTCCACTCCCCGAGTCACCTACTCGAGAGTTCGTAAGCACTACACCAACTCCTTATGGCGGAGAAGCCTTAACAACGGCAATTAACCTTTTTCCGGTACAAAGCTAAATACCTAGTTCTTTCACACCAAGGCGAACCACACCTAACACAACGTCGCCTACCCTTTATACGGTGCTAGGCTAACCACCGAGTTCTTTCACACCAAGGAGAACTAATCCAATCACAATGCCGCCTACCCTTTATTAGGTACTAGGCTAAGTACATAGTTTCATTACTATGGAGGAACTACTACCCTTCACAACACAACACCTAATATCAAGGAGATCCATGTAACACCCCCAAAAATGACTTAGAGGAAGCATATACGTATTGGGGTGCTACTAAATTGGTATCACAACATAAGCATAGAACAACGGATTTTTATAAATAACTTTTATTCATTTCTTAAAAACAATGTTTACATTTTTGATTTGATGCGGAAAATGGCCCATTTTAAAAAGGTGGTCCCAATACATAAATCAGAGTCGTCTATGACCCTGCCATGCCTTTGCCTTGCGCCTCCAAAGATAAGCTATCACCTCAAAACCTGAAGATACATGCTAAAAGGGGTCAGCTTACGCTGGTGAGTTCATAGATTTATTTAAAAGGGATTTCAGTACACTGTTTCAAATTTGGTTTTTGATGATCATTACGTCTTGCATAATGTCATAAAGTTTATGATTTCAATTCGTAAAAGGATTTCATAAAGAGATTTCATTAGTGGACCATAAGTAGGGTATATGTACATTACAACGAATATAATGTCATATATTGAATCTATTACGCTAGCACTAAGTTCATGCAACCAAAGCTATGACAGTTTATGTATGCACAAGGAAGTCATACAAATAAGGAGCCCATGGCGAGTGTTTATCCTAATATACTCGGTCCCGACATGCTATATGTTACGCCTTGACCCAAGCGGGGTTAACCGAACAGGGGAGTCACCCCCAATAGATCTATTTATAATATTCGTGCTTCCCAGCAGGAATTGACGGTTCATGAAAGGGGCAATTTGGAATCTAAAGTCTTAGGCTAAGCTGCGTAATATTCTAGGTCAAAGGTTTTGGTGTGGTCCTTAAAGCATCTAGGTATGATGTATCTTAAAACATATCAATCAAAGGACATAGTATGCATAGAATGCATGATTTTAGTAATTAAATCATTTAAGTAAAAATGAGCATGTATCTTCCCCCAAAACAGTTATAAAACATATTAAAAGTAGGGGCTATGAAACTCACCTTGGCCATGTGCAAAAATGAAGTCTAGGGAATTAAATCAAGGAGTGATAGTGCACGGCTCCGACACGCAACCTAATTAAGTACGACATATTTAGTCTTTATGTTTAAGACTCGATAAAGTTTAACTAACTTTATAAAATTTCAAATGTTTTTGTTGTTGTTGTTGTTGCTTATGTGGCATCATTTATCTTAGAACAATATACAAGGAATAGGGTGTATTTCGGCTTAGGAAGGATGACATGAAAGGAAACTCAAGGAAGGAATGACGAGTTTGGTTCAATGTCGACCAAAGGATAGCATACGAAGGGGTTGTATGCTTAACATAAGGCGTTGTCGATGGAAAAGAACAAGGTATATATATCAAGTGTATATATATATATATATATATATATATATATATATATATATATATATATATATATATGTACTTAGAGCATTTAGTATAAGTATTATAAAGAAATTTAAGTCTCAATTTAATTCATGAGTAAATTGTATTAGAAAACTTTAATGTAAGTTTTTAATGATTATAGTCCAAATACTAATATGTTTCAAAAGAAAAGTTGTATATACTTATTTTCATATCGTCTAGTCCTTAAAATAATTGTATTTCAGGTGATATGTTTTGAAAAGTTATGTATATATAAGTGTATATATATTTTCATGTCAACTAATATTAACAGTAAATTAATACCTTAGCTTAATATATAAACAATTTGCATTAGAAAATAATATGTGAGTTTTCTAATACATTTCATTAATGAATAGTTTTTCCAAATTTTGGTATGTCTAATGTGTATATTCATGTTTAAATATCAAAACTATATGTCTCATTTTATTAAGTCTAACATACAGTTTTAATAATTAAGCTTGTATGTTTTGTGTCTCGTATAATTCATAAGTCGAGGTGAATGAGAGTCATTGTTTTATAAAAATATGTTTTTCCATGTTAATAATAATGTTGTTACAAATGGAGTGATGGAAAAACGTGTCGTGAAAGCTATATCGGAAGTGTCAGGCGAGATTGAATAATATGCACGGGCTGTGGCCCGAAGCACAAACCGAATGGACACTTATTAGTTGGCAAATGGGTCGCATGGACACGAGTCGTGATGAGCTCTGGACGAGACGGGGATAATTTATGTCTTACTTGTGTAGGTGACAAAGTTTTGTGAACGTGGGAATGTAGCAGATGCACTCTTTGGGTATGTTTGGGCTTCACATCCCAATTTACTATCAACCATTCCCTTGAAAGATTGGGCTTGGGCCCAAGAATAACTAATTCTCAACAAGCTCAGAAATCAGTTTAGTAGTTTTGTGTTCATGTTTCGTGAACACATTTGACTCAAAACGCAAGTTGACGCAAGACTTTAGACCTCATTTGGTTTAAGTAAAAATGATTTTCGTCAGACTCTTATGACCACCTTCGTGGTTTTGAGTTAGACGTGTAACACACACCCTTCGGTGCGTCTCGTTGAGACTCGAGAATAACAAGCAAGCACACTCTTGTGTGATTGAACAAACACTATTCCATTTAGACTCTCTTGAGTCTCTTGGAACCGAATCAAACAACAATAATAATGATAACAACAACCATAGCTACGAATAACTCGGCTAGTGATTTTTAAGGCCGGGTACAACCCGTGACCTTGTTACTCTTGTGATTACGGGATTACGGAAGGTGACACTAAAGGTATCAAAATAGCCCTTTGGGTTGCCTAGCTCCTACCCGAGGCAATATAACAAAACAGCACTATCGAGTGTGTGCTCACAATTTCAGTCGTGGCAACACAAGACCAAAGGAAACCGAAACAACATCTACCCTTAAACCCATGAACTATATCTTATTCCGAAATCCTAAGTAAGCCGAACACAAGGTTTTCAAATGATTTAATTAAGTCTTTACCACACTAGTCCAACAACAACAATATTATTCCAACATTTATATTTTCGACGTTAAATGATTTTACAACAAGAATACCAAATGAAACGTTTAAACCAATCGAATTTAAAAATAATAACAAGATGCTATTCTTACAATGAACCCAAAGGTGGATCGGAAGACATGAACACCGAACTCTAAAGGTTCAAATTGGAGAGGACTCGAAGTGAATTGATACGATTAAATACTCGTCGCATCTTCCTTAAGCGTCAATTAACAAAACCCCTCTATCAATTTCCAAAAGCCCCTTGATTTGAGAAACCCTAATTTTTCAGGAACCCTAATTGAAATGGTGTTTGTGTGAAACTTGAATAAGACTTGTGATTCTTTGTCCTATCTATAGATGAGTAAATAACAAGCTGGAAATCCTCTTTCTTGACCTAGTTGTAGGAAAGCACTCCTTCTTGGCTCACTTTCTTGTCCACAGCCGCACCCCTAGGCATCCTTGTGATTGCTAGGGAGGTAGGTAACTACATATGGTAAATGGTAGTGGTAATTTTTGTGTTTGACTTTCAAGATGAAGAAGAAAGGGTTCTTTCTTGTGTTTGTGTTCCCTGTTTGTGTCGACCAGAAGAAGAGGAAAGGGGACAGGTAGAGTAGGCTAGAAAGAGTAGGAGTTGACAAAGGTTTTATTTTGTTTTATTATCATATAGTGTATTTTCTGTACCCCGTGTTTTGTCGAATACTTGAGTAAACGTACCTTCCCGGTACCCGAGAAATATAGAAATTATATTTTTGGAAACGATTTCTTAAACGTAATAGTATGACATTTTTATTATGTTGTCATTTGATTATAACTGTTTGCCGTTATTAATTTGGTGTCGGTATGCGTGCGGTTCCGTGACTTTCTGAATTCACGAGATAACTTCTCGTTTTCTTTCATAAATTATTAGTAATTGATAAAAAGTGTATTTTTCTCTTATCTCAGTATTTATTTTTGGTCTTGTATGCTACTGCACGGCAGTATACGGAATAACTTTTCGGAACAATGGATTAAGCTTATGTATGCTTACATATTAACTTGGACAATAATAAATTTCACAGATACTTTTTGGGCAAGTATTGTATGTGCGGTGTCTTATTTCTAAGGAAACGAAATGACCTCTCGTTTTTAAATTTTTTATATTGGCATTTTGTCAGAAAATAATTGATTTGAATTTTCTGACGTGATAAATATTATTATAATAATCCGAAATTTTATGGGTTGTTATAGTCTACCCACCTTACAGGAGATCCGTCCCGGATCTCAGTTTACGTTACCCGATAGGGTGTCGGGAACGAGGTGATGGTATTTGGAACAAGTTTTGAATTTTTCCCTAGGTTGTTCTAGGGTTTCCTCTTTGGGTATGGGTACCTAGGTGTTATGTCAGTAGCACATCCTCTATCTGAGGAGCCATGATTTTCTGGGGTAGGTTCTTTGGGTGAAGGTTCCAAGTTTCGATGTTATGAGGTTTCACTATTTTGTTAGTGTGGGCACCTCTAACTTCTCATGGTATTATCAAAACGTACCCATTTCTGGTGTCTAATGATTCTAAAGTATATGGGTTGATTCTTAAGATTGGCTATGGGTTTATGTGTTTTCTTCCTTAAAGGACGAAGAAACATTTGCTTTCGAATTTTTCTTTCGAATAAATGTTTACACAAGTTTGACTAAGACCATATTTTAAAATCAGTAGTTGTGTAAAAATAACACATTTTCACAAGATTGTAAAACTGGTTCTTAATTTGGTATGTATAAGGGAAATTTTGCGAAACTTTTTGTGTTTCGGCATTTCGTTACATTTTAATGAGGAATTTGGAAAGTATTATTGTTGGATTTTAAAGGGGAATCCTCCAATTCGGAAACTATATTGTAGTAAGGATGTGTAGCAGGATATAACGTTTACCCATAGCTACGAATAGAGTTTAGTTGTCTAAGTTAGGTAGGGTTAGGGGTTTAATAGTTGATGAATCTCATGGTTATCCATGGTTTTAGGCAGAGGTGTAGGATACATCCTAAGGGCAGGCTTAGCTATCAAGGAGGGTATTGATAATTTCTGTTTATGGGGTATTAACTTAAAACACATTTCGAAAAAATAAGTAACCAATAGAGTGGTTCTGGAATATCCTTCAAAGTATTAAGGAACGCTTTATTTTGGTAAGGTATGGGTAGAATTGTAGTTTATTTTACGATGTAATGGTAAGGTGGCAACTTGGTTTGTAGAATAATTCATGAAGTGATTCACGAAGTATTTTGATTATAATGGTCTGTGGGATAATAGTTTGTATGACCACTCTTTTGTTTGTAGGGGGTAACAAGGTAGGCACGGCTATTCTTAAGAGGTGGGTGGAGCTTCTAGGTTTTTAATTCTCAAGGTAGGGCGTAAAGTTTTCAAGTTTCTGTGGGATTATAGGTCCCTTATTCATGTCTTTCTAGATTTTGCCAAAGGTTTAATGTATCTTTCTTATAGGTGCTATGGAAGGTTGTTCCTAGAATGGTTTGATTTGTCCATGGAGTGTAAGGTGTGGGGTAGGAGTGACTATAACATAACCCGATTGTGATATGGAATTATAAAGTTTATGATTAAGAAGTAGTATGACGCCAGTGAGTGGCTTGTGATTAAGGAATATTGTGATGCCAGTGAGTGGTTTATGACTAAGGAATAGGGTGATGCCAGTGAGTGGTTTGTGATTAAGGAATGCCAGTGAGTGGCTTGTGATCAGGGAATGCCGGTGAGTGGCTTGTGATTAAGGAATAGTGTGACGCCAGTGTGTGGCTTTAGTGTAACGTCAATGTGTGGCTTATTGAAATGTTACATGTTTATCAAAATATTATCATTTTCTCACTGGACATAAAGCTATTATAACTATCCTAAGTACTGTAAAATTCGTCTCTGAGTTGGACATAGGTGATCAGGCTATGTCCCACTGTCCCTAGTTGAATATAGGTGATCAGTCTATATTCACCCGAGGTTCAATGAATTTTGAAATACTTAGCTTAGTTACGCTAGTAATATGTCACAATACTTTTAAAGGTTGTCTTGAAGGATTAGAACAATTATTCTCTTTATGTGTGGGAAAATGTGTAGTGCTGTGATACGTAAGTATACGTATAGGGAAAATAATTATAACCTATAATAAAATTAGGTGAGCAGTGATAAAACATGTATCTTATCAAGTATGATCTCAACAGGATCATAAGTGAGGCATCAGCTTGGCAGGCAGGCACGTGTCGGTCATAGGGTTAAGTTTTTGTAAAAGCGGTTATAGTCTAGGTTTTAAAAATATACCCAGTTCTCTATAACCTAGGCTCTGATACCAATCTGTAACACCCCCAAAAATGACTCAGCGGAAGCATATAAGTATTGGGGTGCTACTAAATTGGTATCACAACATAAGCATAAAACAACATATTTTTATAAATAACTTTTATTCATTTCTTAAAAACAATGTTTACATTTTTGATTTGATGCGGAAAATGGCCCATTATAAAAAGGTGGTCCCAATACATAAATCAGAGTCGTCTATGACCATGCCATGCCTTTGCCTTGCGCCTCCAAAGATAAGCTATCACCTCAAAACCTGAAGATACATGCTAAAAGGGGTCAGCTTACGCTGGTGAGTTCATAGATTTATTTAAAAGGGATTTCAGTACACTGTTTCAAATTTGGTTTTTGATGATCATTACGTCTTGCATAATGTCATAAAGTTTATGATTTCAATTCGTAAAAGGATTTCATAAAGAGATTTCATTAGTGGACCATAAGTAGGGTATATGTACATTACAACGAATATAATGTCATATATTGAATCTATTACGCTAGCACTAAGTTCATGAAACCGAAGCTACGACAGTTTATGTATGCACAAGGAAGTCATACAAATAAGGAGCCCATGGCGAGTGTTTATCCCAATACACTCGGTCCCGACATGCTATATGATGACGTATAGTCTATATTCGGGTCACGAACCCGACTAAAGTCCAACACTGATTTAGCCCGGTACGAACTGGGCTATGTTGATTAAATGTTGTGGGCTCACGAAGGCCCAAACCCAAACCTATTCATGGAATAGATGTCCGATATCTTCTAAATAAGGAGATTATTATTCCCAACCGACTTAGGCGGAATACGCCGAAGGTTGGGGAACACTGAACCAACAAGGATTCCGTGTGTATATATAGGGAATCCCATCCCTCGTTTAAGGTACGATCTACAAACCCTAACTCTCCTTAAACCCTAAACCGATTACTTACTCTTACGCCGGAGGATAATCGTGGTAGTCAATCCCACGGTAAGCCTAACGGTGTCTTTTGTCTTTTAGTGCGCAGGTCTCAAGCAACAATTTTCAATTAGTACGAGAGCCGGAGCCCCAAACAAGGAACGCCCAACTTTTGTATCAACAAGTGGCGCCATCCGTGGGACCATACACTAAGAACCAAGACTAGAATGACGAAGCATGGAAATCAGCGATCGCAGTCAGACCTTATGGGAAAGAAGTCGCAAAGCGGACTAACTCCTAAGCAGACCTCTGGGACAACCTGCGCTGCTAAAAACAAGGGATCAGGCCAAGACTTGGTCTTCCCTCTGGTGGAACCGCGCTCGGGAACAACCCAAGCCACTACAACCACCACGAGTGGAGTAGATCCACTACGCACCGTCCTTACTACTCCCTTTTAATCGGTGCTAGAAACTGATCTGACAAAGGCACCAGATGCACCTGACCGAAATAAGGGTGTAGTGATAGAAACAAACACACTCGCTCTTGAGGGGGTCGCACCAGAGCTAGCACTAGAAGATTTCGTATCCCAAAACTACGAAACATTAACTGCCCTCATGCAAGAGGAAGAGAAGAAGAGATCAGGTCGGAACTTGAAAGCCCGACTCAATTTCGATTCTGAATACGAGACTTCCCCACTGCGCCGTCAGAAAGAAAAGCGCGGGAGAGACAGCCGCCGACCTCCAGTATTCAACAGAATCGGGAGGAGAATCGAGGATGATGAGACATCTCACTCGCATCATCTGAGTGAGAGTGATGAAGATAAAAAGCGTACCAATGTCCACACCAGACTTGGTAGCCGCAGAATCCAAGACAGACTGGGACGACACTATTCCCCAAGTGAAAGTCCTCCGAGTACAAACTCAGAGGACAGTCGGCGCAAGCGCCGGAAGAAGGAAAATTCATCCTCTGAAAATTCCTCGGACAACGAGGATAGCGAAACTGGACACTGGAAGTCCAGAAACAGATATAATGACCAGGAGGATGAAGATATATCCCTCCCTTGGCGGCGTCAAAAGGTGGATGCGTTTACTCAGCGCATCAGTGACTTCTCAGAAAGCAAAAGAAGGCGCATGCCTGCCAACGTAAGGACCTATGATGGAACAGGTGATCCTGATGATCACCTCAAAAGTTTTGAATCAGCCGCGACAATTGAAAACTGGCCACAGCCTGTGTGGTGCCACATGTTCAACTCCACACTAGTGGGAAACGCGCAGAATTGGTTCAGCAAGCTTCCACGCAGAAGCATCAATGGCTTTGAGGAATTGAGAAAGGCGTTTTGCCTAAACTTTACTCAGAGGAAGAAGTGCGCTAAAAATCCTGTCGAACTCGCCAGGGTAAATCAGCGCCAAGGAGAATCTACAAGCGCATTCATGGAACGCTTCAAAGATGAATGCATGCAAGTTAAAGCATGCCCTGAAGTATTGAAGATCTCTGGTTTCATGAACGGGATTAATAATCCAGAACTCATCAAGAGGTTGAACGACAAGATTCCTGAAACCTTTGATGAACTCATGAAACGCTCTCGGTCCTTCGTCCAGGGAGAAGCCGCCGCGGCGGATAGCAAAAGGAACTACTCGAACTACCGGTCACAGGAACAACCTGGGAAACAATCCAACGACCGGGGTAGTAACCGTAATAGAAGCTATCGCAGCTAGGGGAGCGGGAGGGATAATGACAGATACACCCCGCTGATCAAGACCCCAAAGGAAATACTCGCAACAGAAGGTGCGAATTTTCCAAGACCGCCGCAGATGCGCACTCCAGAGGATCGGCGCACTGGGAATGGATACTGTGATTACCATGCACAGAAGGCCCATACCACTAACGAATGTGTTCAACTGCGCCAGCTCATCGACAAGATGGTTAAAGAAGGTAGAATGGACCACTTGGTCAAAAACATTAAAGAGGGAAAGGATAGACAAAAGAGTGGAAACAAGAAGGAGACACCCAAAGACAAGGCCGACACGATCTACATGATACAATCATGGCAGCGGATCACTAGACAGAAGGTCAGCCAGGAGTTTTCCCGAAGAAGCGAAATCTCTTTCCCTACTCTAACTGCGGACAACGCAGTAGTAGAGCCACTCACCATTGAGATCAGTGCGGGGGGTCACGACATCCACCGCATGTACGTCGATGGTGGAGCATCGGCGGACATCATGTATGAGCACTGCTTCAAACGACTGCGGCCTGAAATACGCAGCCAGTTAAGCCCAGTCAGAACGGCGCTAACTGGTTTTACGGGTGAAAAGATATGGCCCATGGGGCAACTACGATTACCAGTCAGCATTGGCAATGCAGAACACTCTGCGACAGCTTGGATGGAATTTATGGTGATCAAATCCCCTTCGCCATACAATGGCATTATCGGGAGACCCGGGATATCAGCCATGCGCGCAGTGCCATCAACAGCGCACGGGATGCTTAAATTCCCAGTGAAAGGGGGCATTGTTACTCTTTACAATGCCACGGTACCGAATAGAGAATGTAACACGGTTACATATGAAACAGCACCGATCCCAGAACAGAGCGCAACCAAAGTCCCAAACCTGAAGGTTGCAATTCACCCAGAATACCCGGAACAGGAAATAGCCATCGGAGGGTCATTGTCGGACAACGGCAAAGCAGCCGTGTGCGCGCTCTTGCAAAAGAACTTGGACATTTTTGCATGGGAGCCAAAACACATGACAGGGGTGCCACGCTCAATCACAGAGCATAAACTGAGAATCCGACAAGGGTACTCACCAATACGCCAGAAGAAGCGCGGCCAAGCCCCAGAGCGCGCGCAAGCAATTCTGGCAGAGGTACATAAACTGGTGGATGCGGGAATCATGCGTGAAGTCTACTACCATGACTGGCTTTCTAACCCAGTAATGGTCAAAAAGAGCGACGGCAGCTGGCGAATGTGTGTAGACTTCACCGACCTTAATAAAGCATGCCCACAAGACTGCTATCCATTACCAGAGATAGACTGGAAAATAGAGTCCTTGTGCGGATATCCATTAAAGTGCTTCCTCGACGCATACAAAGGATATCACCAAATACAGATGGCTAAGGAAGACGAGGAAAAAACAGCCTTTCACACAAGCCAAGGCGTTTACTGTTATACAAAAATGCCCTTTGGCTTGAAGAATGCGGGCGCTACCTATCAGCGGTTAGTAGATAATGCTTTCAAAAAACAGGTGGGCCGCAACCTGGAAGTCTATATGGATGACTTGGTCATAAAGAGCCATACTGAAGATGAGCTTGTGCGCGACATAGAGGAAATGTTCAAGACTCTACGAGAGATTAACATGAAGCTAAATCCGAAGAAGTGCACATTCGGCGCTACTGAAGGCATGTTCCTAGGATACCTGATAGAGTCTGACGGCATAAAACCTTGTCCAGAAAAGACAAAGGCGGTCATCGAACTTCCTTCATCGAGCACGCTGAAGGAAGTCCAATCTCTCAACGGAAAGCTGGCCGGCCTAAATAGGTTCCTATCCAAGTCAGCAGAAAAATCCTTACCTCTTTTCAAAACACTCAAGAAGTGTATAAAAAAGGGTGATTTCCGGTGGACCACGGAGGCGGAAGAAGCCTTCATTCAGCTCAAACAGCATCTAGCAACGCTCCCAACACTTGTCGCACCCCGACCAGGGGAAGAGCTGATCATGTATTTATCAGCAACTCATGGAGCAGTCAGCGCAGTGCTACTAACAGATAGGGATTCAGTACAAACCCCTATCTATTTTGTAAGCAAAGCGCTCAAGAAGACGGAGATGAACTACAGCGCCATGGAAAAATTAGTTCTGGCATTGGTGTTTGCTGCCAAGCGACTACGCAGGTACTTCCAAGCGCACCCGATAGCAGTAATCACAGACCAACCGATCAAGCAGATCATCTCCAAACCTGATGTGTCAGGCCGACTCCAGAAGTGGAGTGTATTGCTAGGTGAACACAACATCTTTTACAGACCGCGTACCGCAATCAAAGGACAGATTCTGGCAGACTTCATCATCGAGAAGCCAGACACCGACGAGGTACCCGCACCAAGTAAGAAGGTACTACAAGATCCATGGATCTTGTTTACAGATGGATCCTCATGCGTGGACGGGTCAGGAGCTGGCCTCATTCTCACAAATCCAGAGGGAATGGAATTCACTTACGCACTGCGTTTTGAATTTACAGCGACAAACAATGAGGCAGAATATGAAGCTCTAATCGCCGGACTACGCATTGCAGCTCGAATGGGTGTACGTAACCTGGAAGCAAATGTGGATTCCCGGCTAGTAGCCAACCACGTGTTGGGCGAATACGTGGCTAAAGAAGAAAATATGATTCAGTATCTCGACAAGACCAAGACACTGATTAAAGGCTTTGATAGATTCACCATCAAGCAAGTTCCTAGAGGAGAAAACCGCAAGGCAGATGCACTAAGCAAGATCGCCTCGACAAGCTTCGCACACCTGTCAAAGCAAGTGCTGGTGGAAACACTGAAAAGCAAATCCATATCGGAGATGGAAGTCTCCACAGTAATAGAGGAGGAAGGTCCTACATGGATGACACCGATAACGGAATTCCTAAACAAAGGAATGTTACCCCAAGAGCAGAAGGAAGCTCGCAGGATACGGCGCACAGCACAAAGATTCGAACTTCGAGACAACATACTGTACCGACGCTCCTTCCTTCAACCATGGCTCCGCTGTGTAGGCCCACTACAAGCAAATTATGTGCTGCGAGAAATCCATGAAGGTTCATGCAGCATGCACTCAGGACCACGGTCCGTTGTGGCGCGCGCCATGAGATCATGGTACTACTGGCCAACCATGCACCGCGATGCGCGGGACTTAATAAGGAAGTGCAACGATTGCCAAGTTCATCGACCCGTCCCGCGCCAACCACAACACGAGCTAACACCAATCACATCCCCATGGCCATTCTACAAGTGGGGTATCGACATTGCAGGACCTTTTCCAGTCGCAGCGTGAGGATTAAAATTCCTCATAGTCGCCATAGACTACTTCACTAAGTGGATCGAAGCAAAAGCAGTGGTAACAATCACTGGCAACCAGGTGAAACGCTTCGTCTGGGAAAACATTGTATGCCGCTTCGGTTTACCTGGTGAAATCATCTCGGACAATGGGAAACAATTCTGCGAAAATCCTTTCAAGGATTGGTGCGAGAAGTTGAACATCACACAGCACTTCGCATCAGTTAAACACCCACAAACCAATGGCTTAGTAGAGCGCGCAAATCGAAGCCTGGGTGAAGGAATTAAAGCACGCCTGGACAGGCACAAAGGAAGATGGGTGGAAGAGCTCTCGCATGTTTTGTGGGCGCACCGCACCTCAATAAAAACCAACACGGGAGACACTCCCTTTTCACTAGTCTATGGGACAGAAGCCGTCATACCGGCCGAAATTAGAATGCCAACTATTCGCACCGCTGAAATTAACGTGGCAACTAATGACGACGAACGACGTATTGATTTGGACCTGCTGGAAGAAAGGCGCGAACGCGCATCTATAAGGGAGGAAAAATAAAAGTCAAGGATGAAAGGATACTATGACGCCAAAGTACGCAGTGTCTCCTTCAGACCAGGTGATTTCGTCTACCGCGCTAATGATGCGAGCCACGCAGAAGACACGGGCAAGCTCGGACCAAAGTGGGAAGGACCCTACGAGGTTACTGAAGCATCAGGAACGGGCTCGTACAAGTTACGAAGCTTGGATGGTAGAGAGCTGCCGCGTACATGGAACATCTGCAACCTCAAGAGGTGCTACCTTTAGGAGTGGCTACGGCCCAATGTGCAGACGCTCATACACTTTACTAGAGTACCAAATAACCATCTATGTATTTATTTTTTTATTTCCTTAGTATAATGTCTTATTTTCTCAAACACACTTGCAAGTATTAATAAAACGTTGCGGTTTCTAGCTAACTCCGTGACACACTTCAATTTGTTATTTCCATATACTGTATGTCTTAACAATTTCTTATTTTTTGCCTACATGGCGTGCATGCAATAAATAAACCCACGATGGTAAAAGGATAAGTTCACCTACTAAACAACTTGTTGAGTAAGAGGGTTGCAAACCTATCAACACCGGATCACATATCCTTGTTAAACACCTTGTTCTCAAGACGTTGGAATAAGTTTGTGCGCATCTCACGATGGGTGCGCAACATCGCACATGATGCACGTTTAACAACTTAGAAACCGAGACACTTGATTTCTTCATGTGATATTTACAGTACGCTGCATATCATAACATACACGACTATGATGGAAAATACTTAGTATTTTTTTCTTTTTTTTGCTCTTCATACATGATTATGAATCTTTTATATTATTGGCGCTTGTGTACATTTAACCTGTAGACAACACAAGTAAATTTGGGAAAAGACAAACAGACAAGTATGTATGCTACGAATGGCAACGATAAAAGATGATTTTATTAAATAACTACGAGTTATTACAAAAGGGTTGCTACTTTACAACACATACACCTACCAACTATTACAACGCTCAATAGATGAGCCACCCACGTGGTTCGAGGTATCTTTGGCCTCATCAAGCTTCTTCAACAGATCTGAATCCTACCGAGACACAGTAGCAACACTCACCAGCACCCCATCAGACCTTGGCTGGTGCGCTGCACCAACCCCGCACAAGATTGCCTTCCCTTTGATACCTTTCTTTTGAGCAAGTCTGGTCGCATGCGCTTCCAGTACCTCCTTCAAAGGCACTTCTTTCTCTAAAACAAAAGGATTCAAAATATCCCTTGGACGCGCGAAGACAGGTACTTGAAGCTGTGAGTCATGGGGTTTCAAGAAGTAATCCGGTTGGGCTTCTGCACCCTCGGCACGATGACGCGCAAGAGTCAACCCCGCCATGATGACGTCTATAGGATAATCCTGATCACGCTCAAGTTCAGAAATCATAGGGAGCTCTAACTCCTTCATCCTTTTCATCGCAGCAACCAGGTGATCATACGTCTTAGCATCATAATTCGGTACCTCGTTAACGGGTACCTTTAGCAGTTCCGATTCATGCAATTTCTCCACGGCTTCTGCTTTGCCGCGCTCCAGAGCGCACTGAACTACATCCCCAAAGGCAGTAACCACTTCTGGCGACTCCAGAGTATTAAGAGCGGCTAAGCGAAGACCATGTCCTACGAGCCATCTGCGCTTAGCTATAGTAGACATCAGTTGAGGATACAACTCCTCGTCATACTCAATACTCAGTTTGCGCAGTTTTGCCTCTTGTACCTCCAATGCCTTGCTCACAGTAGCGCCAAGATCCTCTACCTGAGCAACCAACTCCTTCTTACCTTGCTCAAGATACTTCAGGACCCACATACAGGAAGCTTTATATTCTGCAGCAGCGGTACGCTCTCGGCTTATCTGACTCAGCAGCAACATTTTTTCCTCAGCCAGTCCTTGGGGATACACACTCATGGCATCGGCTTCCACCCTGGCACTTGCTAGCTGGGCTTCCAGTTGAGCGATGCGCGAACTGTCCCCGGAATAACTGGCCTTCAGCCGCGCAGCTAATGAGGCTTGATGTGCTGTAGCCAAATCCAGTTCCTCAATAAGCCGTTCCATTGGCATTTCTCCAGCAGTCGATGGCTCAGCATTCGGACTCTTCGGCGCAGAAACTTCGGTACGCACAAGGCTCTCAAGCGGTGGTGACTCTGCGGAATGTTCAAACCTACAGACAATACGCAAAGTTCACAGTTAAAAAAAACAAAAAAAAAGGAATCAACAATTCCATGACACTTACGCAGGAATGGAAGTGTCAGGTGATGGTGGGCGCGACGCAACATCACTGGAGGACGACTCTACATTCAACACCACAGGACGCTTCTTTTGGGAGGAAGCAACGCCATCACCACTGCGCCTCCTTTTGCGCATTAATCCCTGGCTTTCTTCCTCTTCCGTTTCCTCTACCTGCTCTACCACCACTTGTGCAGGTTGCACTAGGGGGAGGGAACTGTAGAACTCGGCACACTTTGTAAGGGTGTCGCTTCCAGCACAACGGATGAACTTTCCCCTGCCTCTCCTAGGTCCAGATTAAGGGTACGCCCTGCTGTCGCAACAAGCACGGGATCTTCCCCCTCCTTTAACGGGCGTGTTCCCACTTCTACCTGTATCGGCTTCGCCAGTTGAACTACGCTGAACAAGTCCATCTCTGCACAACAACAAAGAAACACAAACAGTTTACGACAGGGACAAAGGAAAAACAGTAAAAACTTACAGTAATATAACTCAACGGGGTACGCAAGAATGAGCACCCACCCTGACCATCTGCGCCTATGAAGATTGGAACTTCTTCTGGACTACCAAAATAGTTTCGGCTCAGACCAATGTGCACCAAGAACTCCTTGGGGTAGGAGCTAATGGGGATGCGGTTGGCATTTATTGTGTCTGCATCTTCCGCATTGTATGATCCGGGGAGGGGCGCTCATCCTTTGGCAGTGTCCCCTGTGAGTAAAAATCGAAGCGAGAAGGAAAACACGCGTTATCGACCTAGAAAAATGTCTCCCTCCAATTCCTGAGTGCATCTAACTTCTCCGTATAGCACTGGAGTCGCCCAGGACGTTTTGCGAAAGATACCCACCCGTGTGACCAGGTGGTATGGTAAAAGGCGCGGAACAGGTTGATGGTAGGGTTAATATCCAACAGGCGGCAGTTCACCTCAAAATTAATTAGTTTCGCTGCACCTATACAGTGTAGCTGGGATATGTGGATGCGGTAATAATTCAAAACGTCACTCAAAAATAACGATATGGGTATACGCTGATTTGCGAATTCAAAGAAGCGTGTATATAACCCAATCTTCCCATCGGGGAAGTCTGCTATTGACGCATCTGCAGCTGGAATTCCAGATGTACTGCGCTGGGAATATAGTAATCCGACGAGAATTATAGCAGCTCGCTCTCCGTTATGTCCGATGTGAAATCAGATAATACCTTAACCATTATTTTCAACTCGAAACAAAAGCGCACGCGCGGTTACCTAGTGAGTATTCGAATAGGATGGCTGGGAATGTTTGTAGCTGTGATAATGGCGGATAGAGTTTTTTCTTCTTACTGTGAGGAGAAATGGTGAAAATGAAGCATCCAGTTATATAACGTCCCTCATCCACACGATGAGTGACACGTGGACCCCACCAACCCTAATTCTGTGGTCAAGATTGCTTGATGGGACACAGGTGCAGTAACTTTCCCCCGATTTACGAGGTGCCCATTTTTTAATCCAATGTCTAGATACAATGTACCAGCGGGTATTTCTTTTTTCCGGCTTCTTGGCTACGCTTCGACGTTTTTTCTCTGACTACGGTTATTAGTCTAGCATCCGCAGTTAGTCACTGCGCATATTAGACCGGGGGGACATGATGACGTATAGTCTATATTCGGGTCACGAACCCGACTAAAGTCCAACACTGATTTAGCCCGGTACGAACTGGGTTATGTTGATTAAATGTTGTGGGCTCACGAAGGCCCAAACCCAAACCTATTCATGGAATAGATGTCCGATATCTTCTAAATAAGGAGATTATTATTCCCAACCGACTTAGGCGGAATACGCCGAAGGTTGGGGAACACAGAACCAACAAGGATTCCGTGTGTATATAAAGGGAATCCCATCCCTCGTTTAAGGTACGATCTACAAACCCTAACTCTCCTTAAACCCTAAACCGATTACTTACTCTCACGCCAGAGGATAATCGTGGGAGACAATCCCACGGTAAGCCTAACGGTGTCTTTTGTCTTTTAGTGCGCAGGTCTCAAGCAACAATTTTCAATTGGTACGAGAGCCGGAGCCCCAAACAAGGAACGCCCAACTTTTGTATCAACACTATATGTTACGCCTTGACCCAAGCGGCGTCAACCGAATAGGGGAGTCACCCCCAATAGATCTATTTATGACATTCGCGCTTCCCAACAGGAATTGACGGTTCATGAAAAGGGCAATTTGGGATCTAAAGTCTTAGGCTAAGCAGCGTAACATTCTAGGTCAAAGGTTTTGGTGTGGTCCTTAAAGCATCTAGGTATGATGTATCTTAAAACATATCAATCAAAGGGCATAGTATGCATAGAATGCAGGATTTTAGTAATTAAATCATTTAAGTAAAAACGAGCATGTATCTTCTCCCAAAACAGTTATAAAACAGATTAAAAGTAGGGGCTATGAAACTCACCTTAGCCATGTGCAAAAATGAAGTCTAAAGGGAATAAAATCAAGGAGTGATAGTCCACGGCTCCGACACGCAACCTAATTAAGTACGACATATTTAGTCTTTATGTTTAAGACTCGATAAAGTTTAACTAACTTTATAAATTTTCAAATGTTTTTGTTGTTGTTGTTGTTGTTGTTGCTTATGTGGCATTATTTATCTTAGAACAATATACAAGGAATATGGTGTATTTCGGCTTAGGAAGGACGACATGAAAGGAAACTCAAGGAAGGAATGACGAGTTTGGTTCAATGTCGACCAAAGGATAGCATACGAAGGGGTTGTATGCTTAACATAAGGCGTTGTCGATGTAAAAGAACAAGGTATATATATCAAGTGTGTATATATATATATATATATATATATATATATATATATATATATATATATATATATATATATATGTACTTAGAGCATTTAGTATAAGTATTATAAAGAAATTTAAGTCTCAATTTAATTCATGAGTAAATTGTATTAGAAAACTTTAATGTAAGTTTCTAATGATTATAGTCCAAATACTAATATGTTTCAAAAGAAAAGTTGTATATACTTATTTTCATATCGTCTAGTCCTTAAAATAATTGTATTTCAGGTGATATGTTTTGAAAAGTTATGTATATATAAGTGTATATATATTTTCATGTCAATTAATATTAACAGTAAATTAATACCTTAGCATAATATATATACAATTTGCGTTAGAAAATAATATGTGAGTTTTCTAATACATTTCATTAATGAATAGTTTTTCCAAAATTTGGTATGTCTAATGTGTATATTCATGTTTAAATATCAAAACTATATGTCTCTTTTTATTAAGTCTAACATCCGGTTTTAATAATTAAGCTTGTATGTTTTGTGTCTCGTATAATTCATAAGTCGAGGTAAATGAGAGTCATTGTTTTATAAAAATATGTTTTTCCATGTTAATAATAATGTTGTTACAAATGGAGTGACGGAAAAACGTGTCGTGAAAGCTATATTGGAAGTGTCGGGCGAGATTGAATAATATGCACGGGCTGTGGCCCGAAGCACAAACCGAATGGACACTTATTAGTTGGCAAATGGGTCGCATGGACACGAGTCGTGATGAGCTCTGGACGAGACGGGGATAATTTATGTCTTACATGTGTAGGTGACAAAGTTTTGTGAACGTGGGAATGTAGCAAATGCACTCTTTGGGTATGTTTGGGCTTCACATCCCAATTTACTATCAACCATTCCATTGAAAGATTGGGCTTGGGCCCAAGAATAACTAATTCTCAACAAGCTCAGAAATCAGTTTAGTAGTTTTGTGTTCATGTTTCGTGAACACATTTGACTCAAAACGCAAGTTGACGTAAGACTTTAGACCTCATTTGGTTTAAGTAAAAATGATTTTCGTGAGACTCTTATGACCCCTTTCGTGGTTTTGAGTTAGACGTGTAACACACACCCTTCGGGGCGTCTCGTTGAGACTCGAGAATAACAAGCAAGCACACTCTTGTGTGATTGAACAAACACTATTCCGTTTAGACTCTCTTGAGTCTCCTGGTACCGAATCAAACAACAATAATAATGATAACAACGACCATAGCTACGAATAACTCGGCTAGTGATTTTTAAGGCCGGGTACAACCCGTGACCTTGTTACTCTTGTGATTACGGGATTACGGAAGGTGACATTAAAGGTATCAAAACAGCCCTTTAGGTTGCCTAGCTCCTACCCGAGGCAATATAACAAAACAACACTATCGAGTGTGTGCTCACAATTTCAGTCGTGGCAACACAAGACCAAAGGAAACCGAAACAACATCTACCCTTAAACCCATGAACTATATCTTATGCCGAAATCCTAAGTAAGCCGAACACAAGGTTTTCAAATGATTTAATTAAGTCTTTACCACACTAGTACAACAACAACAATATTATTCCAACATTTATAATTTCGACGTTAAATAATTTTACAACGAGAATACCAAATGAAACGTTTAAACCAATCGAATTTAAAAATAATAACAAGATGGTATTCTTACAATGAACCCAAAGGTGTATCGGAAGACATGAACACTGAAATCTAAAGGCTCAAATTGGAGAGGACTCGAAGTGAATTGATACGATTAAATACTCGTAGCATCTTCCTTAAGCGTCAATTAACAAAACCCCTCTATCAATTTCCAAAAGCCCCTTGATTTGAGAAACCCTAATTTTGCAGGAACCCTAATTGAAATGGTGTTTGTGTGAAACTTGAATAAGACTTGTGATTCTTTGTCCTATCTATAGATGAGTAAATAGCAAGCTGGAAATCCTCTTTCTTGACCTAGTTGTAGGAAAGCACTCCTTCTTGGCTCACTTTCTTGTCCACAGCCGCACCCCTAGGCATCCTTGTGATTGCTAGGGAGGTAGGTAACTACATATGGTAAATGGTAGTGGTGATTTTTGTGGTTGACTTTCAAGATGAAGAAGAAAGGGTTCTTTCTTGTGTTTGTGTTCCCTGTTTGTGTCGACCAAAAGAAGAGGAAAGGGGACAGGTAGAGTAGGCCAGAAAGAGTAGGAGTTGACAAAGGTTTTATTTTGTTTTATTATCATATAGTGTATTTTCTGTACCCCGTGTTTTGTTGAATACTTGAGTAAACGTACCTTCCCGGTACCCGAGAAATATAGAAATTATATTTTTGGAAACGATTTCTTAAACGTAATAGTATGAAATTTTTATTATGTTGTCATTTGATTATAACTGTTTGCCGTTATTAATTTGGTGTCGGTATGCGTGCGGTGCCGTGACTTTCTGAATTCACGAGATAACTTCTCGTTTTCTTTCGTAAATTATTAGTGATTGATAAAAAGTGTATTTTTCTCTTATCTCAGTATTTATTTTTGCTCTTGTATGCTACTGCACGGCAGTATACGGAATAACTTTTCGGAACAATGGATTAAGCTTATGTATGCTTACATATTAACTTGGACAATAATAAATTTCACAGATACTTTTTGGGCAAGTATTGTATGTGCGGTGTCTTATTTCTAAGGAAACGAAATGACCTCTCGTTTTTAAATTTTTGATATTGGCATTTTGTCAGAAAATAATTGATTTGAATTTTCTGACGTGATAAATATTATAATAATAATCCCAAATTTTACGGGTTGTTATAATCCACTCCTTGTTACAACACCATCAAGGATATCACCATCCTTGGAAATAAAACAAATACTTATATGTATAACGATGCACCTCATTGATTATACGACCTAGGCATTCTTCCCAAATGCTACTTGATTTGTTTCTTCGGCATCCTTCACTAATGCCGTTGACACAACGCTTGGCACCCTTCACTAATGCCTTCGTCTTGACACCTTTAGCAGTCTTCACTAATGCTTTGACACGGGCAAAAAGCACCTTTCACTAATGCTTTCATCTTGACACTTTCGGCATCCTTCACTAATGCCTTCAACCCAACATCTATGGAGAAAGAAAGAACTATCAACATGAGAACCTTAGTTGTCTTGATGATGACGAAGCATGGCAACTCATGGACTTGAGCTTGCTTGTCTTCAAGAAGTGGTGATCTTGCCTTTAAGAGGAACCTAGAAGATCACACAAAAACAAAAGACAAACTACATAGATCTCTTGGATATGAGGTTAGAGGGTTATAATACTTGGGGAAGTATGTGTGTAAAGTTGTAAGTAGAAAGGAAGAAATGGCTCTCTATTTATAGAGAAAATTCTCTACTGTTCCCCGGATCCCGCCCACAAGGGATCCAGCTAGCACAAAGCCAGGGATCCGTGGAACGCTCCTCTTTGCCCATGGGTATTTTTGGTTATGGGTCATGGATCATGGGTTATGGGTTGATCCATGGTTTTCTTTCTAGATACAATGTATTTTAAGGATACAATGAACTTGGTTAAGTGGTATATATAAAACCATGGGTTATGGGTCAATACCATTTGCTAGTTTTTACGCATTTTAGTATAAACTTGTTTTTACCCATTTTAGTATATACTTAGTTAAGCATATATTAGCCCAATATGTAAACACTAGTTGTTGTACATATATGTATCTCTAAGACATAAAATCACTTGTACTTGTTTAGTGTTTTATGTGAAAATGTAAGTGTGTTAGAAAACTATTGAAACAAACTATTTACGTATTTCATTTGTTTCGTTAAAATGATTTTACGTTTGTTATCGACAAAACATTAGAAGATCGTAAAATATAAATAAACGTTTTTACGGCTTATTTGTATTAACATGGGGCATATGCGGAATAGGAAGGGTTCATCCCAGAAATAGTATTTTAGTGCGGTGAAGAATTTTATTTTATCTTGCTTAGTCATGTAATTTGGCAAAACCCTACTGGACAGATAGTTATCATAATCCGCATACCATGGCTCAATTTCCTTAATGGCCATTAGCCGTTCCTCGAGAAAAGAGTCACGAATCTCGGTATGGTCTAACTTCTCAAGGTCTGGGTTCTCTAACCGCGACAGATGATCAGCAGCAAGATTTTCAGCTCCCTTTTTATCTTGAATTTCAATGTCGAATTCTTGAAGCAATAGAATCCACCTAATAAGTCGGGGTTTTGCATCTTGTTTGGAAAACAAGTAGCGTAAGGCGGAGTGATCTGTGAAGATGACAATTTTGGAAAGGACGAGATATTGCCTGAACTTGTCGAAGGCAAAAACCACAGCTAAAAGGTCTTTCTCGGTGGTTTTATAATTTTCTTGCGCTACATTCATGGTTTTGCTAGCATAGTTAATTGGTTGAAAATGCTTCTCCTTTCTTTGGCCGAGCACGGCGCCTACAGCATAATCACTAGCATCGCACATGATTTCGAATGGTTGAGACCAATCAGGGGTGACCATTATCGGATCCTGAGTGAGATCTTTCTTTAGTCTATTAAATGTTTCCTTGCATTCTTCAGAAAAATCAATAGGGGCGTCCTTGACAAGAAGTTGTGTCATTGGCCGGGCAATTTTTGAGAAGTCCTTAATAAACCTTCTATAAAAGCCCGAATGACCTAGAAAGCTTCGAATGGCTTTAACGGTAGTAGGATAGGGTAGTTTGGATATCGCTTCGATTTTAGCTCTATCGACCTCGATTCCATTTCCGGAGAATTTGTGCCCTAAGACGATTCCTTCTCTTACCATGAAATGGCATTTTTCCCAATTCAGGACTAAATTCGTTTCTTCACACCGTTTCAACATCTTTCTAAGGTTGGATAGACAGAGGTCGAAGGAATTCCCAAATACCGAGAAATCATCCATGAAGACTTCCATGCTGTCCTCAATTAATTCATGGAATATGGCCATCATACATCGTTGAAAGGTGGCGGGGGCGTTGCATAACCCGAAGGGCATTCGCTTGTAAGCAAAAGTCCCGTAAGGGCATGTAAACGTAGTCTTTTCTTGATCTTCAAGAGCAATGAGGATTTGGAAGTATCCTGAAAAACCATCAAGAAAACAGTAGTACTCATGCTCGGCTAACCTTTTGAGCATTTGGTCGATGAATGGCAAAGGAAAATGATCCTTCTGGGTGGCATCATGTAACTTCCTGTAGTCGATACAAACACGCCAACCAGTAACCATTCTCTGCGGTACTAAATCACCCTTTTCATTCTTCACAACCGTCATTCCTCCCTTTTTTGGAACCACTTGGACTGGACTGACCCAAGGGCTATCCGAAATGGGGTAGATAAGGCCGGCATCCAGGAGCTTGACGACCTCTTTTTTTACTACCTCCTTGATATTAGGGTTAACTCTCCTCTGCGGTTGAACGGTTGGTTTGTAATCTTCTTCCATAAGAATTTTATGAGTACAAAAAGTAGAATCAATACCCTTAATGTCAGCAACACTCCACGCGATCACTCCTTTGTATTCTCTTAAAACTTCTAAGAGCTTCCATTTCTGTTCAGTGGTCAGCGAAGAGCTTATGATGACAGGGAGTTGGTCCTCTTCTTGAAGGAAGGCGTATTCTAAATGGCTTGGGAGATCTTTCAGTTCTAAGGTATGAGGTTCCTTGATTGATGGTTTTAGCTTGTTTTCCGGCTTTTGAAGCTCAAGAGGTTCAATTTCTTCCCGACACGGGTAAAAGGAAACAGCTCCAACCATCTCAATCTCTTCATTATTGTATATCATGTTGTTATCATCATTCATGAATTCGTTTAATAGATACTCATCAATACAGCCATCTATGTCATCAACAAATTCATCAACTTCTTCAACAAAATAAATAGGGCGATCGTAGGAGGGGGAATGACTCATAGAATCCTTGATGTTGAAGGTTAAGCTCTCGGACCCCACGCGTAAAGTGAGTTTACCATCATGAACATCGATGATGGCATGAGCTGTAGCCAAGAAGGGTCTTCCAAGGATTATCGGGACTGAGTTATCTTCCTCCATTTCTAAAATCATGAAATCAACCGGAAACTTGAACTCTCCTACTCTTACAAGAACGTTTTCACAAACTCCAATGGGATATTTGATTGATCGATCAACTAACTGAATACTTATTCTAGTTGGTTTCAGTCCTGAATATCCGAGTTTGAGGAACAAGGAATGGGGCATCAAGTTAATGCTTGCCCCAAGATCCGCCTAGTCATTTTTTATAGAAAGTTCCCCTATAGAGCAAGGAATGGTGAAGCTGCCCGGATCTTATTTCTTCTTGGGCAGGCTTTTCTGGATGATAGCCGAGCACTCTTCTCCTAATGATATCAACCCTTCAAGTTTCTTCCGATTCGATATTAACCTCTTGAAGTATTTTCTATGTTTAGGGATATGATAAAATACATCAAGAAGTGGTATGTTGACGGAAGTCCTTTTTAAGTAAGACAATATTCTCTCATTGTCTTCTTCAGCCTTTTGATTCTTTAGACGCGAGGGATAAGGAATCCGTGCGAGAGTCGGTCGCTGGGCAGGTGCTGATGTTTGTGGAGGGGGTCGTGGGGAGCTGAAGGAGGTTCAGGAATTGCTCCATTTCCTAACTCAGGCTCCCTGGTGGTGGGATTCTGGTCAGGGTGTGGGGGATCCTTGGTAGTAATTCCTGATCGATTAGTAATGGCACAAGTTGGATCGTGATGGGTTGGATCAGGTTCGCTTACTCTTTTGTAGAGTTCGGCGAACTGACTCTCTAATTCAGCTTGTTGCTCTTGAATGAATCCTTCGAGCCCCTCTAAAAGCATTGCCCCTTCCATGGTAAACTGTCCGAGTTCTTTTTCAAAGGCATCACAAATGGTGTATTCAGAACCCTCCTTTCCCTTTATATAGGTAAAGTCGATCAAAAGGGTTCATTAAAGGAGATATTTATTTTTACCTATTTTGGTAGGTTGAAAAGTAAATATAGACATTATCGGGTTGACTTTGGGAAGATATTTGAGAATAGTACGTGGCTTGGTTAAAAGTAACTTTGGTTAAAACAAGTTGGTTTTGAATATTCTTTGTGCTATACTAACACTTGCAGGTACATAACCAATCTTTGCTAGGAGTTGTTCATACAAGGTGTGTAAATGAGACACACAACAAATGGTTTTTGATTCACCATGTCTAATCTACATAAGAATCAACTAGTCCAGAGCAAACGGCTACTGGTAAAGACTTAACAAATCCGTTTATAGTTGATAGTTTACCAAAAACTATATGGTTATCAACTCACCATATTTTATATGATTAAGAGTTGGCTAGTCCATAGCAAACGGCTCATGGTAAAGACATATCAAATCCGTTGATAGCTGGTAGTTTGCTAAAAACTATAATAAGAACAGTCCAATTTTCATGTGTTTTACTTACCACTGCTCTTGAAATTTTTTGTGAAAAATTACCACTGCTAGTTCACAGTTTCCACTGCCAGTGTTATTTTTACCACTGTTGAACTAGCCGTTACAACTGTTGTGTCAGTAACAAACTTTTTACTAGCCGTTGAGAGTAACTGATTTCCATATTAATAGGGTAAAATTTTTAGAAGATTATCTACTTTCTTAATTAAAATTTATTCTCTTAAGATAAATCTTTTCCTTAGATAATCTTTCTTGCGCAAAACTCTTAAACCCTAACAGTATATATCTTTTTCTCTCAATTGGCGAGTTCTTCATTCAATTCATACTCACACAACATATTTTTCATCAAAAGATACTATGGTACAAATCACTTTTGTAGATGAGCACAACCAAGTGGCCTATTTGGAAAAGTCAAACGACAAGAGTGGCCCTGTTTTTCATCAGATTGTGGATTTTCTAAACACTACTCATGTAAGGTATGCTTTAATTCTTAATCCCACAATCTATATCTCTCAAATCAAGCAGTTTTGGAACTCTGTTAAGTCCATCACTATTAAAGATGGAGATACACATGAAACTGTGGATGCTCTTAGAGCCACAGTGGATGGGATAACTATTGATGTTACTGAGTCATCCTTGAGGAGAATTCTCAAATTGGATGATCTCAATGGTATCATCACATTATCCATGCCAAAAATTCATGAACATCTTTCATCCATGGGGTATGATACCACTGACAAAAAGGCTACTTTCAAAAAGAGTGGTTTCTGTCCTCATTGGAGATTTTTAATACATACTCTATTACATTGACTAAGTCCTAAGAAAACATCTTATGAACAATTCAGTTCAACAATGGCTTACCCTTTGGTTTGTCTAGCCACAGATAGGATTTTTAATTGGTCTAAATATATTTTTACAAGTATGCAAGGCAATGTAAAGAGTTCAACAAAATTTTTGATGTATCCAAGGTTTGTGCAAGCAGTGTTAAATAAATTTCCACTGCAACCCCATACAAGAGTTTATAAAATCCGTTGCCTTAAGCCCAAAGTTTTTCAAAACATGGATAAGGATGGTAATAGGGTTGTTAAACCACTTTTTCCTCAAATGCTTGCAAGAATTGCACAGGTACAGGGTGAAGATGCAACAATCCCAGTTGTATCCCAAAACACACCCACAATCACAGTTCCAATCATTAACTACACTCCACCAGTTACTCACACCTATGAGAGGAGGCAAAAACAACCAACTCCTCCCATTACAACACAGCATGTCCCTGATCCTTTTGGTTTAGGAACAAGCAGTGGTGGTTCCAGGCTTCAACCTAGTCCAACTAGGATGGAATCTGAGCCAATGCCCTATGATTCACCTCTCCCAACATGTCACACAGTTGGAAGTGTTGAGGGCAGTAGGCAACCTATGGAATTGATGGAACTATGTACCAAGTTAACTAAGCAGGTTGAACTCTAGAGAAAGACTTGGCACAAGTAAAGGAGCAACATGCCAAGGATGTTACAAAACTGCAAGCAGAGATTCAAACTTTGAAGAAAGAGTTGCAGGGGTTAAAATAGAAAAGGAGAACTGCAAAGATAGTGATTTCATCTCCATCCTCACCTCATGATGGTGACTCAGAAGAATTCAATGAAGATTTTGGAAATTCTCCCAAACAGGGGAGGAAAACAGATGCTGAAAGCAAGGGGAGGAAAATTGATTTTGGAGATGAAGGTTATTCAGATGCAGATTTTGATTTTGGAGTTACTGATTTGGACACTCAAGAAGAAGTTCCTCAACAGCAACTTGATACAAGTCAACCAGAGCAAGCAACTTCCACTTCTGCAAATATTTCCACTGATACCATTCCCACTGCAGAGCAAATGGTTCCCACTGCTGGACAAAATATTACCACTGCAGAAGAAGAAATTGAAAAGAAGGAAAAAGGTAAAGCAGTTGTGCAGAGTGAAGAGCAACCAAAAAGGAAGGTTTCAAAGAGAGTACAAGCTCAAATTGATTATGATGCAGAAGTTGCTAGAAAGCTCAGAGAAGATGAAGTTGTAAACAAGAAAAGGCTAGATGAAATAGAGATTGCAGACTTCATGGAGGCTAAAAGGCTGGACAGAATGGAAACCACTGCTCCATGGATGTAAATCCACTTTCTACTGTTCCACCCATAATTTTTAGAGAAAAGACTCCAGAGTTTACATATGTACCTACAGAACAAGAGATTGAGTTCTTGATTGCTAATGATCTAGTAGTTAAGAAGAAAGCCATTGACCTAGTTGCAGATAAATCTTTAACCAAAGAAAAAAGAACAACATAGTTGAAGGACTTCATTCAAATGAAGAATAGAAAAGCACTTCAAGATGCAATTGGTTCAGTCAGAAAGGGTCAAAAGAAACCAAGACAACCAACCAAGGCACAAGTTATCTCAATGATGAAAGCTTATTGTTGCAGTGTTGGTGGCTGGAAAAAGAATCAATTCAAAGGGATGACTGATGATCAGATTGAAGGTGTCTACTACAGAGTTAAAAGGCAAGATAATGACTTTATTCCTATGAACTCTAAAGAAGAAGAAAGAAGATATCCTCATCTAAAGAGAAAAGCCAAAGATAGTGAACCTCAGACTCTTAAGAAAACAAGATTTGCTAAAGAACAAGAAGTTCAATCTGAGAAACTCACAGAATAACAGCTGACTGGCATGATTTTGATTGAAGAAGGAGATTTATATCCTGACCCACTGCAAGTCAGACATCCTATTGTTGATTGGGAAGTGTATACTGCTAGCAATTTTGCTCCAACATGGAAGATTACAAGGCTAGGTGGTGAAACTTCATCATTCATTCAGTTTGAAGAACTCATCAAAGCATGTGACAGAGATGATCTTGATACATTGTGGAGATTAGTTCAAGAAAGGTTTGATGCTGACAATCTTAAAGATATGAAGGAAATGCAGTTATGGGTTGATCTAATAAGGCTCTATGAACCAGATGCTAATGATAATTTCTGGAAGTTTGAAGCTTCATGTGTTGGTACTACATGGACTTACTATGATTCATGTGAAGTTCATCATGTTTCTACAAAAGCTGGAGTGGATGCATTTATGTTTGCTGAGAAAGAATACCCACTCAGAGCTGGAACTCTTACTGTGATGTTGTCTTCAACAATAAGAGTTCATGAAGATACTGAGAAGGTCAGAGCTTTGATACATAGGATTCAAGATCAATGTTCAAGAGCTATTCAGGCTTTAAGAAGAAAGTGAAGTGTTTGGAAGAATTCCCCAAATCCTTACAGATGATGCAGATTGAAGAAACTTATTGATTTGCAGAGAAATCATAAGTTTAGGGGAGGATTGTTGGGAATAATGCTAACAATTACCACTGATAAGCTTGTGGAAGACACTGCTGAAGAATGCACTAGCAGTGGAAACACATTACCACTGCTAGTACATATTATTACCACTGCTATTAGGATAATTGTTATGTATTCGTGTATAGATAAGTATAGAAAAGATTTTGTGTATATTCTCTATAGATAGCATTATACTTATCTTGTAAAAGACTCCTTGTGCGATAAAAGGAGGTCCTAGGTCATTTTTCTTAGTACGTATCAAGCCCTAGAGAGCTTTAAGGTGTAACCCTAGTGATAAACAAGATCACTCGTATTATTCTTAATAATATTGAAGCTTTGTGTTATACTGTTCTCACTTACATTACATCATACAATCCATCTTCTGAGCATTACTAAGTATATTCCGCATACTTATTAATATAACTCAAAGTATCACTAACACAAGGTGTGTGTTTAGGTCCATCAAGCTTCTCTTGTGCCTTCTTTATCCAATCATTGAGAGATGATAAGTTTTTATTCGTGGCAGCAAAGACACCTCATTCCAAGGGTTGTCTTGGTATTGGACATATTCCTCAATGCGGTCCCATCCTTCTTCCGCAATGAGATTGGCGATTCTTCGGCCAGTTGAGAAGTCAATCCCTTTTTGATCATTTCGGGAGACATTGTCGTAAAAGATTTGAACAAGCAACCAAAGGTTGATACCATGGTGTGGGGCTTGTTGAATGAGATCTTTGTAACGAGTCCAGGAGTTAACGATAGATTCTCCATCTGTTTGATGGAAGTGAAGAATTTTGCTCCTGATAAATGCAGTTCTCCCAGGGGGAAAGAACTTCTTGGTGAATTTGGTTGTGAGTTGTTCCCAAGTGAAGATGGACCTTGGAGGAAGCTTATCGAGCCACTCCTTGGCCTGTCCTTGAAAAGAAAATGGGAAAAACCGGAGTTTGGATTTCTCCTTGGATGCTCTGTCAACATAGATAGTATCCACAATTTTTAAAAATTGTTTGATGTGATGAATGGGATTTTTGCTGTGGGATCCATGGAATTGACATGCATTCTGGATAAGCCAAATGTCGGCGGCATGCAACACCTCATTGACCTGCTCAGAAGGGTAGACAATGGCGCTGGTATATCCAGATGCAGAGGGGGAAGAGTACTCCCCAAGAGATTTTCTTCTGGTTTATTAATGGGTCCATTGACCGGAGTAGCGGGAATTTCCTCGCTATGTTGGCTCAGATTGTCAATGTTGATGGCTTCAGGGGATTTAGGGGAATGAGTAGATTCTTCGTCAGTTGCGGCTTCATCAAAGTTGATGGTGGTGCCTTGAGGTTTCGACTCATGAAGAGCTCTTCTTCGCCTATTTAGCCCTCTTTCAGGTTCGGCAGAAGGTTCAAGAAGGGTTTTGGTGGAACTGCGGGTCCTAAATTGTCTAAAGGGATTGGTGGGGGGAAATGGCAGGTTTGGTGATTGATTATCACCTTCCATGATGAAAAGTGATGGGATTACTAACAAAGATCACGAAGAAGGGGGATAGACTAAAAGGAAGCTAAAAATAAGAAAAAGCTTACTTGATAGGAATCAAGCAAGAAAATCTAAACGAGGTGGACTCCTAACTAGCTATTCTATTCCCCGGCAGCGGCACCAAAAACTTGATACGCTTACACAGCGCGTTCGGGGTCAAAGGAACTTCCTTTTCGTCGAGAAAGTTTTTCAACACCCTAGGCAGTGAACCTAATCATTGTAGTGTAGTATTAGGGTAAGCCACGGGTGTTGATATCGTTCTCTAGGGGAATAGGAATGCTAGTAAGAAGTTACTACGCTAAGGTTGGGGTTGTGGAAGATTATTTTTTATCTTTTTTATATTTTTTAGAAAATGGAAAGGTACGAATCTCGGGGTTTGGATTTGGGGGTTGGTATTTCTACCGATTACTCTACTATTATCTAATCTAATTAACTAAGCTAGGGGTAGTCTATGTCTATTTTTGTGTGCTCTTATGATAGTTAAAAATGTGTTTACTTAGGTTTTATTACTCCCTAGTTATCTCCTATTGATGGTTGAATTGTCACGTCCTTATTCTTAACGCGTTGTGTTTCTAAGGTCATAGGGTATGCGTTTATCCCTAACTCTTTGAAGCTACCAAAGGTTAATGACTACGAAATCTCTAGGATTCATAAACTTAACTCTAAGGTATTCTTTGGATGTTTAGCCTACAATTCCACTAGTAACTATATGCTAAGGTTCAACAAAGGTTAATCAAGCATTAATAACACAACGAATGACCTATCGCAATACTAGGCCAATCACAATTAAGATAAGAGACAACCAATCAATATTCAATAACTAGGTTTCATATTACCTAAGCAAACACACAAATAAATTAGTCGGACATGGAGAACATGCAAGCATACACACAATCAATTAAAGACATAATTGAATCAATGAAGTAAAACACTTATCTTGATGTAAAATAGGGTATGGAACCCTAAAATACTGTACACGACAGCCTTGGTTCGGTTTAGGTTTTTACTCCACAAAACTACCTCTCTAAAACTGAAAAATTCTATATATGTTGTTCCCCGTTCACTATCGTTTAAAACAGTTTAAGTATATAAAACAAGTTAATAGTGAACTATGACTGAAATTAACATAAGTAAAACACACAAAGTAATTTTCAACATCATATTCTTATTAGAAATAAATCAACAAAGAATACGCTACCCAAGTACTTGCGGAATAGTACTTGGGATTGAAATAACAAAGTTTGGTGGCTCCTCTCTAAGCTCAGGCTAAGTCTGAGCACAACCCTAGAGCTCACTGAGCTATCTCAGGAACTAAGTTGCATTTGGAGGAGTGAAAAGATGGCTTGCGTGTGTGTGTTTTTACAATTCACAAGCGTAATCTTTTCAGTCCATCTCTTATGCTATTTATACATGTATGATATTTGACTCTTTCCTAAGTGACAAACTGACATCATACAGAAGACAAAATACTGATGCATTTTGTCTCTGTTTACAAAGACTATTCTAGGTAAGAGACAAGACTACTTTCCTAAGTTCAGTGATGACCCTGCGCCTGATCTTTTGCCATTCAGGGAAAGTTAACTTTGGTTGATAAGGACTTCGTCTTATCTAATTCAAACTTATCCCGCCTTGTCCCGCTCTTTCTTCAGTCTTTACATCCTTCAGTCTTCTACTTCAGTTTGTCTTCAGTGTAAGTAGTTGGAGAGGAGTCTTAGGGATTTAGTGAGTTATTGTCATCACTCACTGAATCCACCATCTTCTTCTTGACTCAGTCTTCACCCTTTAAGTTCCGCCTTACTGAGTGGAGAGACTTCTTCTTCGCCTCGTACTGAGTATCCTGAAGATGACTCACTGAGAGACTATGCACTCAGTGACCTATTAGTGTTTAACGGACTAAACACTTGGGCTATTTTCTATTCAAATCCTAGATTAAGGGGTTTGGATATTTACTGAACCCAACAGTCTCCCCCTATTTGGATATACAAATAGCCTAAGTGTTTGATCAGTGTAAGTGAGCAAATGGCTTCTTCTTACACTGAATGTACTAATGAATACAATAAGGAACACTGAGTAAAATTAACAAAACATACGTCTTTTATTGATCAGATTACATAGTTCCTATCACTAGTACAAAAGATAAAATAAAATGATGTCAGTCCAGATGGATTCCCAGTGCTTCAAGCTTGAATTTCTTAGTGATGAGTGTTTCCCTGTCAGGATGGTCTCTTATTTTGGCATTCAGGTCTTGACATAACCTGTTGTTTGCTGGGGTTTGTATCTGAGAGGCCACTGGTATGTAGCTCAGCATTGCAGCTACACCAGCCTGATCAATATCACTCCATCTTTGAAATGCTGGGTTTCCATAGACATCAATGTGGAATAGCCCTCTTTCAGGCTTCTCAATCACTAGACAGTTCACAAACTTAACACCTTTTGGTAGTTCCCTGTTGCATTCGAGACCCGGCACTTTTATCTCAGGCTGGAACTCAACCCTCTTTCTTTTGACAGTGGATGATTGTGGTTGAGATCCTTAAGGTGCTGTTAAGGCAGGCTGAATTCCTAGTTGAGCTGGTGCATCCCTCAGCCTTTCATATCTTTTGCTGAGCATCTTCATCAGCTCCTTAACCACCTTGTTCTGCTTCTTTTCAATTATTGGACTGAGTTCATCGAGTTCACTGATCCCAAAGTCAGTGAATTTTAGGGGATCATGAACCTCGAAGTGTCTTTTATCATCCCCCCTGTAGACGTTCATAGCCAGTGGTTTAGACCTGGGAATGATTTTGACATCAGTGATCTTCTCAGGCAGCCTTCTGCTTGTCATTGACCAGTTGTAGTCGTCAATCCTTGCTTTCCTGATGGCAGCAGATCTTTTGTTCTTTTCTTCCAACTGTTTTTTCATTTCTGCCATCTTAGCTGCCTGAGCATCCTTAAAATTTTGTCCTGCCTGACCCTTTTTAAGCTTGTTTGGATCAATTCTCAGCTTCTTCGGCAATCACTTTAACCAGTGCTTCCTTACTCTTCTTATCTTCCTCGGCTTGTTTCAATCTCCTTTCTTCTTTAGCGAGATATTTACTTAGTTGTTGAGGTGTGAGAAGGTATTCAGTGTCACCGATTTTGTAGGGAATCTTCTCAGGCTCAGTAATTGTCATTTTGCCTTTTCCTTTGTCCTGGCCTGAGGAAGATGATGCAACCAGGGGCGGTGTTGTTGTTGTTATTGGTGTAATCACTGTTAGTGTTGTTGTTGTTGATGTTGGTGGTGGGATTGATGAGATGGGTGTTGCTGAGACTGGTGCAGATGATGATGTTGGAGCTGCAGATACTGATGATGTTGGCTCCCCCTCAGTGTGAAGAGGAGTTTCTTCAGCAGTATTCACCCCCTCAACTGTTGCCGTAGCGTCAGTGAGGGCAAGAGTTGGTGTTGGTGCTGAGGGGGAAGGAGCTGCTTGACCCTTGAAGGCCTGATAAATTTCAGTGATCATTGCCTTCATATCGGAAGTATCTGTTTGAATGCCAGTGACCTTTGCTTCCAAATTAGCCTGCGATAATTCCAAGGCAGTCATCCGAGACCCAAGATTCCAGGCCATAGAAGACGAGGCCTGAGCCAAGGTAGCTACCTGAGTATTCAAAGAGCCCAATGAGGTCTGAAGAGACTGAACTGAGGATTGAAGACCCTGGACATTTGCAGATTGGAGCATATCTATCAGTTCAGTGAGTCGAGATGAATTTTTCACATACACCTCAGTGGCCTCTAGTACTTTGGCATTGAGCGCTGGGTCTTCTTTGACAGCATCCCTGATTTCATCAATGGTAACCCCACAAGTTTGAAGATGCTTTAGAAACTTAACCAGGTTTTCATCCAGCCTTAGAAGATGTTGGTACATAAGATCTCTGTGCTCATGAACATTTTCATTGAAGGTGAGCACATCGGATCGAAGATCAGCATAACTGGCAGCGGCTTCAGTGTGTTGATCCCATAATTTATCAGTAACCCCAGAATACAGCTTCCTTGAAGCTCTAGTGATCCACTTAACCAGCTGTCTTTCAGTGAGTGGAAGAATATTATCAAAATGGTTAAATTCACCAGAGCTAGATGAGGAGGCTGAGTCATTGTCTTCAGGTAGAAAGGGTGACTCAGTATGCTCTTGTGGATGAGGCTGATGTTCTTGTTCAGATTGAACCTCAGCGTCCACGTCTTCCCCTGCTGATAAAATAACTTCATCACTTTCAGCAGGTTCATCATCAAAACGTAGTAACTTAGCAACCTCAGCAACAGTTAACAAGGGGGTGGTGATGGGTTCCATATCAACGGGTGGTATTGATCCCTCTAAGTCTTTATCCCCCGTGGACCCCTCGGACACTGGTGGGAGTTTTCCAGTGCCTTCTTGGGAGTCAGGATTGGTTTTGGGTTCCGTATTGGCGGGTTGTTTCTTTCCCTCCGAGTCTTTGTCCCTAGTGACCCCTGAGACACTGGTGGGTGCTTTCCAGTGCCTTTGGCGGAGTCAGTGATAGTTGTATCCCTATCAGCGGGTTGTATCATTCCCTCTGAGTCTTTGGGATCGATCAGTGTGCCCTCAGACAAAGGTTTGGATTTGCTAATGTCATCATTGGGCATTGTGGAAGGCGCTCCCCTACCAGCGGGATGTATGTTTCCCTTTGGATCTTGGGGAGTAGTGGTTGTGACCAAGGGCACTGACTGTGATGTATCAGTGTCCTTCGTTGTCACGGGGGTGGATGTTGCCTGGTCACCAATGGGTGTCAAATCAGTCTTAGGCCTTCTTTGCCTTTTGGCCAGTGCTCCAGAAGCCTCAGGGCCTTGAGACTTGGGTTTGGTCTTAGTCCCAGTCTGAGACTTCCCCCTTTTCTTTAAAGGAGCAGGGTTAGGAGACACTGATTCCCTTTGGTTGTTTACAGCAACCATATGGGCCGTCAATTCAATGTTTGTGACAAGGGATGGGTCCTTTTGAAAATTTGATTGGCTCAGGATGCCAGGTAAAGCACAAAATTTTTCTTCCTGAGGATAATTTGTACCCAGTAACACTTGCAAAGCACAAGAGACAAACCTAGGATACGAAATGTATTTCGTCCTAGTTTTGCTCTGTAGCTTGGTTACGAGATCACTGTAAATGATCTCCCCTATGTCGACAGTGACTCCATTCATCAAGCAGTATGCCATCATCAACTGAATAGAGTTAACTTGTTCAGTGGATGAGTGGTTTCCGCCGAGGACCTGAATCACAAATGTGAATAGGATCCTCCAAGCCACGGGAAATGAAGTCTTGGTGACTGGGGTCTTGTCCAAAAATGTTGGATCTAAAACAATTTCTTTAACCCATCCTTCACTATGGAGGGTTCAGGATGGGCTACATATACACCTTTGTTGTAATCTAACCCTGTGGATGTGCAAAAAGTTTTATAATCCAGGGTGAATTGTTGCCCCCTGTTGAGACTGAACCTGATGAGATATTCCCTGAGAGGTCTAAGGTTGTTCTCATCAGTAGAAGGTTTCGGGTCAAAGGCCTTGGCTGTAGCCCAAAACTCCCTGAGGAGGTTTTGGTACAGAGTATAGGGACACTGAACAAAGGCCGTTTTCAGTGGGCAGTTATAAAGAAATTTCATAATGTCCTTATAGGCTGGGACATTTTGAGGATATTCAAAATTGCCAATGACATTATTTGTTTTAAACTCAACATTTGTAAGATCCCCTACCCACTGAGAAGCAAACTGGAGAGATTGTGTTCTAGCCATTTCCATTAAAGATTTTAGGGTTTTTGAAAATAATTTCTTTTGACTAGAACAATCAAGGTTTTTAGATCTCTCAAGTTTTGTGATGAAAAACTTTTGTAAATGTTTACAAGAAGGGTTTTCCAAAAGAGGTTTGAAGAGTTTTTGAGAACACACAAATATTTTTGGATTTTAGAAATGATTTTGACAGAGTTTTGTTGTAGAAAATAATTTATGTGTGTTTGTTTGTTTTGGAAGAGGGTATTTATAGAGTGGCGAGAAGGGTGGTTTATGCACAAATGGGAATATTAAGAGTCGGTTTTGAAAAACGTTTGAATTTCCACATTTATTGCTACCACTCCATTACCGGCAGTAAAATCCCATTTTTCAAGGGAACAGTTGCAGTGCACAGTAAAAGTGCAATTTTGCAGAGATAAAATATCAATTTGATATTTTTTGTGAGAGGAGGCATTAAATGCCAAGTGGGATGACAGTAAGACAAAGAGACATATATTCCTATATTAAATTAGCATAGTTACCAACCTAGGACATTTAAGTAACTGATACTTGGATCATTTAGTTACTCATTCAATGGTCTTTGTCAAATGTCAGGGACCCTGAATGAGTCTTACTCATTCAGTGAGAGGTTTATTTTGGGTGTTCAGGGAGGATGAACCATTTCAGAGAACTTACTGAGATTGGTTTTCAGATACCTGACTTTCAATGTCAAGCATTCCCAATTCAGCTTTCAGTCTCCTGAAGGTAGGTTCATCCAAGGGTTTGGTGAAGATATCAGCCAGTTGATATTCAGTAGGGATGAAATGAAGTTCTATGTCTCCTTTCATTATGTGATCCCTGATGAAGTGATATCTGATATCAATGTGTTTGGTTCTTTGGTGGAGGACAGGGTTGTTGGAGATTGCAATAGCACTGGTGTTATCACAGAAGATGGGCACCATTTTGTAATGGATGTCATGTCACTGAGTTAACTTTTCATCCATAATACATTGGTACAACATCCTACTGCAGCTACATATTCAGCTTCAGCTGAGGACATAGCCACTGATTGTTGCTTTTTAGCACTCCAACAAACCAGTTTTCCTCCAAGAAATTGACAGGACCCTGAGGTACTTTTTCTGTCCATGTTGCAGCCAGCATAATCAGAATCAGAGTAACCCTTGAGATCAAACCCTGAGCATTTTGGATAATAGAGTCCAAGGTTTGGGGTTCCCTTCAGGTACCTGAGTATTCTTTTGGCTGCAGTGAGGTGAGATTCTTTAGGATTGGACTGATATCTTGCTATTAAACAGACTGAGAATTGTATGTCTGGCTAGTACCAGTTAGATACATCAGTGAACCAACAATCCCTCTGAAATGGGTTTGATTGATTGATTTGCCAGTGAGATCAGGTCCAAGGTTGTTAGGAGGGACCATTGGAGTCTTCACTGAGGCACAGTCAGATATCTCATATTTCTTCAAGAGATTTCTGGTGTATTTCTCTTGACTGATGGATATCCCTTTTTCAGTTTGCCTGATTTGTAGTCCAAGGAAGTTTGTGAGTTCACCCATCATGCTCATTTCAAACTTCTTTGTCATCAGTTTTTTAAACTGTTTGCAAAGTTTGTAGTTTGTTGAGCCAAAGATGATGTCATCAACATAAACTTGGACCAGTATCACATCCTGTTGTGTTCTATAGACAAACAGTGTGTTGTCTATCTTTCCTCTAACAAAATTGTTTTGTATCAGGAAGGCTGGGAGAGTTTCATACCATGCCCTTGGAGCTTGTTTAAGACCATAAAGGGCTTTGTCAAGCTTGCAGACATAGTCAGGGAATTCACTACTCTCAAAGCCAGGAGGTTGCTGAACATACACATCTTCCTTTAGATCACCATTTAAGAATGCACTTTTGACATCCATTTGGTAGACCCTGAAGTTCATGTATGTTGCATATGCAAGGAAGATCCTGATTGCTTCCATTCTTGCAACAGGAGCAAATGTCTCATCATAGTCAATGCCTTCTTGTTGACTGTAACCTTTGGCTACAAGTCTAGCTTTGTTTTTAATGACAGTGTCGTTTTCATCAGTTTTGTTTCTGAAAACCCATTTCATTCCTATGACAACGACATCCTGAGGACACTTGATCAAGGTCATGACCTTGTTTTTATCAAACTGTTGCAGTTCTTCTTGCATAGCCTGTACCCAGCTTGGGTGCTTTAGAGCCTCAGTGACACTTTTGGGTTCTATTTCTGATAGGTAATCAGCATATAGACATTCATTGGCTGAAGCTGCAGTTAACTTAGCAGCCATGCTTCTAGTGAGCATGCCCTCAGTGGGTTCACCAATGATGTTTACAAGCTCAATGTCCTGAGATCTAGTCCACTTACTTTGTGGTCTTGGATCTGAGCTTGAAGAGGTCACTGGAAGCTCAGGAGTGAGTTCAGTTTCAGGAGCAACAAAATCATTTAGAGCATCTGTTGAGATGTCCTGTTCAGGTTGGGGTTCTTGAATCACAGGTTCCTGAACATTTGGTTCAGCATTACCTATCCCAGTAGGGACTGATTGATTATCAATGAATTCACTGATAGTTGGTTGTAGTAGGTTGTGAGGTAAGACATAATATGAGATGTCAGCATCAGCTTGATATGAGGAATTGAATTCAGTGTTGTACTCATCAGGAGGATATCTTGATGAGTTATCAATTCCTATTTCCTCCACTGAGGTGTTGGTGAACCTGATGCTTTCAGCACTTTCATCAAAGGTGACATGAAAGGTTTCCTCAACTTGTTGTCTCCTTGTGTTAAAAACCCTGAAGGCTTTGGAGATCAGTGAGTAGCCTAAGAAGTATCCATCATCAGCTTTTGCATCAAACTTGCCTAGATGATCCTTGTGGTTATGAATGAACACAGGACATCCAAACACATGAAAATAGCTGATGTCAGGAAGTCTACCTTTGAAGATCTCATATGGGGTTTTATTATGTCTTTTGACAATGATTGACCTGTTTTGAGTGTAACAGGCAGTTTGGACTTCTTCAGTCCAGAAATGCTTTGAGAGGGATGAGCCATTTAACATGGTTCTAGCAGCCTCAATGAGAGTTCTGTTTTTCCTTTCAGCAACCCCATTTTGTTCAGGGGTATATGGAGACGAGAAATTTTGAGAAATTCCTTTTTCATCACAGAAATTCTCAAGCTCTTGATTTCTGAACTCAGTACCATTGTCAGTTCTGATTTGTTTAACAGTAATGTCATTCTGGTTTTCAATCTTCCTGATGAATGACATTATTGTATCAGCTGCCTGGCTCTTTTTGAAAAGAAAGTATACCCAAGTGTATCTTGAGAACTCATCAACAATGACAAGTGTATACTTCTCATGCTGGATTGATCTAGGACTGACAGGTCCAAAGAGATCCATGTGCAGGAGGTGAAGGCAACTTTTGATGGAGAAATTTTGTTTGGTTTTGAATGATGCTCTGTGGTGTTTACCTTTTTCACAGGCAGAGCATGGTTTGTCTTTTGCAAAAACCAGTGATGGTAAGCCAAGGACCTTGTTTTGTTTTGCCAAGTTGTTGAGGTTTTTGAAGTTTAAGTGTGAGAGTCTCTTATGCCACAGCCAATTGATAGTTTCAGTGGCTTTAGCAAAGAGACAAGTTCAATCTTGGGAGAGTGTTGACATGTCTAACACATAAACATCATCTCTCCTTGGAGCTATCAACACCACTTCCTTGTTGGTATTGAAGATGGTGCCTTATTTGTCATTGAATTGCACAATGTACTTAGCATCACATAGTTGACTGACACTGATGAGATTGTATTTTAGACCATTGACATAAGCTATTCTAGAGAAAACTATTCCATTGCAGTTTACTGAACCGTAACCTTCAGTGGGACATGATGAGTTATCACCAAACACTACTTTGGGTCCTGGTTCCTCTATATACTTGTGCATATACTCCTTTACACCAGTCATGCTTCTTGAGCATCCACTGTCTAGATGCCAAATAGGCTCCCTGGCGTGTCTCTACACAAGTAGTAAACTGAATTAGTTTCTCTTAGTGACCCACTTACTAGTGGGCTTGGGTCTCAAGGTCTCTTTGAATTTGGTAATTGACTCATGGTCAATGGTTGAGTGCTACCACAGGTTTTGCATTTAGAGACTGAGGATGACTCAGTGATTTTGGGTTGTTTTGTACCTCTCCTTGCATGAATGACACTGTCATGTTGGGATGCCTCATGAGCTGGATTACCGCATATATCACAGTATGTGTTCATGAGACAATCATCCTGATGATGATCATTAAACCCACAGTGAGGGCACAGAGGAAAAGGTTTTGCTCTATTCTTGGGAGCTGTTTTGGAGGATGAAGCATACTGATGACCAACTTTGGTATAGTTTGCTTGACTGACATACTGTAGGTGGTCTGCAGTCCTATGATCATCATTTTTGCAGATCATGCAAAAAAGGATTCTATAGCAGTTGTCAGTGGTATGGCTGGTGTAATGACACAGCTCACACTTTTTCTTGGGTTTGTTAGTGGATTTTAACTTTGATGAGCTAGATGAGGCTGACTTAGTTTCCTTGATTGAATCAGGAGCTTTTTTGATGGATTCCATCTTTTCAGTCAGCTTCCTCACAAGCTCAGTTAGTTGCTGAATTTGGTCAGCTTCAGTGGGAACAGAGGATGTTGAAGTCTCAGCAGGAGTAGACTCTTGTTGAGTTGGTTTTGTTGGTCTTTTCAGGATGGTTCTACCAAGTCCAGACCTTTCTTTTTGTGAGTGAGGATTGAATTTTAATGGAGTAAGCCCAGAGCTTGGTGCAGCACCCTGAAGAGGTTTCAATGGTGGAAGCGATGCTTGAGATTCTGCTTCAGACTCAGAGATGTGTTCAGTACTACTGGGTACATCAGGGAGTCCAAGCATGCTCTTTAGAGCTTGGCTTTCAGGCTCTAGAATCCTTCCAGAATCGAAATTTGGAAGCTTACTCTCAGGATTGACCCTTTCAATCCAATCACTTGGTTTGGGAGTAGTCAACATGTTGGTAATTATACCACCAGACACAAATGGATTAGGACCCTAGTCTTTGTTGAGAGAGTCAGGAAGATGATCTTCACCTAAGACTCTCTTCTTGCTACTAGGGGCTCCCACAGCATCAAAGACCCTGGGATTCTTGGCAGTCCAACTATCAAGAATATCTTGAACCTTTTTGAGTTCGTCTTGAAGAGCCTGATTTCTTTTAACTAGTTCAGTGTTTTGAATTTGCAAAGTGACAGCCTCAAGCTTAGCTTGTTTTAAAAGAAGCAGTTCATCCCTACACTTGTTTAATTCAAAACTTAGCTTGTTGTATTTTGAAAAAAGATTAAGTCTTTGCTCCTCTACGAACTTAAGGTCAACATTAAGATAATTCATGTAAGACTGCCAATCAGAGTCATCATCCATAGAAAGTAGAATATTTACCTTCTTCATTGTGATATTGACCCATTCTCCATTTCTGGCATGATTCTTTCCAACAGCTATCTTGTCCTCTTCTGAGAGGGCCATCAGTGCACTGACATGCACCATTTCATCATCTGATGACACTGGCTCTTCATCCCAGTCGAAGGTCTCAGCATCAAGGCCTTTGTTTTTACCCTGCACAGATTGAACACTTTTTGTTGTTTCTGAGGGACTGGCCTCGAGCAATGCAAGCTTAGCTTTGACTTTCTTATACTTAGCTTCAAAATCAACAGTTTTGTTTTGATCAGATTTGTTTTGAAAGTTTTGATGAGACTGATAGATTTTTGGTTGAAATTTGCTAAAGCCTGAGGACTGATTTGACCCTGATGGTTTATAAGAGGGTTCAGAAATTGTTTTTGAAAAATAGTCTTTTGCAAAATGACCTCTTTTGTGACACTTAAAGCATTCAGTGTCCTCATTTGCTTTGGCATTTGAAAAACCTTTATTTCTTTTTATAAACCTTCGAGAGTTAGCAATGAGTGCCCTTTCCTGAAATTCAGTGTTCAGGTCATTTAGGTACTCCTCACTTGATCTGTCATCAAGCTCATCATCAGAATTTTCCTGAAAATCTTGAACAACGTTCTTAGAATAGAAAGCAGTTGATATTGGTGATGAGGTGGTGGTCAGAGACTTCTTGACTTCCTGAGACTTCTTTAAGTCAGGGTATCGTCTGTTGATGAGGTTTTCCTCATAGACAAATTTCCCATAAATTTCAGGAAGCTCAAGATTTTGGATATGATTAGCATTCCTAAGTCCCTGAGAGAAGTTCAACAACTTCTCAGGGAGACTGTTGACAAAACCAACATTGATTTCATGTTTGGACAACTTAACACCATCATTTGACAGTTCATTTAAAAGAGTTTTGTACCTGGTGTAAGTTTGAGAGAGAGTTTTTGAGTCCTTAGCCCTGAAGGTGTTATACTCAAGTTTCAGGTCCATTATCCTGTTTTCCTTGGTATCAGATGGTCCTTCATGACTATGAACTAGGTCATCCCAGGTTTGCTTAGCTGTACTACATCTTATAACAGACTCCATAATATCGTCAGAAAGACAAGATATTATGATACTTTTGAGTCTTTGGTCCTGGTTGACCACTCTCCTTTTATCCTAGGTCCACTGAGCTTCAGGTTTGGGTAACCCTTCAGCAGTCTTTGGGACAAATGGACCTTCATTTATACACTTGATATAATAAGGTTCCATCCCAATCAAATAGCAAAGCATTCGCTTTTTCCATTTGTTGAATTTGCCAACTTCAAGTCTAGGGGCAACAGCTGAATAAGCTCCACCCTTTTTATCGACTAGTTGGGGTACATCAATTTCAGCCATTTAGGATCCTAATTTAAAAACTTTTAGAGCGGCCTAAAAAACGAGTTTTATAATTAACCTGGCTCTGATACCACTTGTTGTTCCCCGTTCACTATCGTTTAAAACAGTTTAAGTATATAAAACAAGTTAATAGTAAACTATGACTGAAATTAACATAAGTAAAACACACAAAGTAATTTTCAACATCATATTCTTATTAGAAATAAATCAACAAATAATACGCTACCCAAGTACTTGCGGAATAGTACTTGGGATTGAAATAACAAAGTTTGGTGACTCCTCTCTAAGCTCAGGCTAAGTCTGAGCACAACCCTTAGAGCTCACTGAGCTATCTCAGGAACTAAGTTGTATTTGGAGGAGTGAAAAGATGGCTTGCGTGTGTGTGTTTTTACAATTCACAAGCGTAATCTTTTCACTCCATCTCTTATGTTATTTATACATGTATGATATTTGACTCTTTCCTAAGTGACAAACTGACATCATACAGAAGACAAAATACTGATGTATTTTGTCTCTGTTTACAAAGACTATTCTAGGTAAGAGACAAGACTACTTTCCTAAGTTCAGTGATGACACTGCGTCTGATCTTTTGCCATTCAGGGAAAGTTGACTTTGGTTGATAAGGACTTCGTCTTATCTGATTCAAACTTATCCCGCCTTGTCCCGCTCTTTCTTCAGTCTTTACATCCTTCAGTCTTCTATTTCAGTTTGTCTTCAGTGTAAGTAGTTGGAGAGGAGTCTTAGGGATTCAGTGAGTTATTGTCATCACTCACTAAATCCACCATCTTCTTCTTGACTCAGTCTTCACCCTTTAAGTTCCGCCTTACTGAGTGGAGAGACTTCTTCTTCGCCTCGTACTGAGTATCCTGAAGATGACTCACTGAGAGACTATGCACTCAGTGACCTGTTAGTGTTTAACGGACTAAACACTTGGGCTATTTTCTTTTCAAATCCTAGATAAAGGGGTTTGGGTATTTACTGAACCCAACAATATATAGTGTTACAAACTGCGACGGCGTCACTCTTTAATTGTGACGCCGTCGGGTCGCCATCATCAGGGTTTCGTCTTGGCCACGTTATCATTGTGACGGCGTCACCTTATGCCCGTGACGCCGTCGCCTTCAGTCTCTGACGCCGTCTGGATCAAATCTAGGCCGTCTGAGCTGCGACGCCCTATTCTTTTAAAACCTGATGCCGTCACTTGTAAATAAGCAATTTGGCTACTGATTCGTCACAAAACATGTTGCGACGGCGTCGCAGTTAAACGCTGACGTCGTCCCCTTCAGTTCCAGCAGCCTGAGTGTCTCGATTCTTGACTTTGGCCATTTTCTTCGTATATTCGCGTCTTTTCGTCCGAATAAGTGTCATTCCAGCAATTTGCCTTCAAGAGACCTAAAAAGTGAAAAGGAACGAAATTAAGTAATAACGGATACAAAAGTGATCAATTAAGGGCTTAAATGACCCCTCAAAAAGGTACCTTTTAAATCCTTATCAGGTGGTTGAATTGTCACGTCCTTATTCTTAACGCGTTGTGTTTTCTAAGGTCGTAAGGTATGCTTTTCTCCCTAACTCTTTGAGACTACCTTAAGGGGGCGTTTGGTTGAGGTAATTTGAAATTCCGGAATTTTAAATTCTAGAAAATTTAAGTTCTTGAGAATTTAAAATTCCAGAATTTAAAATACCTTCGCATGTTTGGTTGACATAATTTATAAATATTTTTTTATTTTTTAATATAAATTTCATAAATACTTTATTTAAAAGTTTATAAAAAAATTATAAAAAAGGTTTATAAAAAAATTATAAAAAATTTATGAAAAATTTATAAAAAAAAGTTTATAAAAAATTTAATAAAAAAATGTATAAAAAATTTATTAAAATAGTTTATAAAAAAGTTTATAAAAAACTTATAAAAAAAGTTTATAAAATATTTATAAAAAAGTTTATAAATAAAATTTATAAAATAAATTTCATAAATATTCTATTTAAAAGTTTATAAAAAAATAATAAGAAAAAAAGTTTATAAATTTTTTTTTCAAGTAAATTAAAATTCTTCACTTTTTGAAGGCGTTCTAATTCTCTCCATTTTGGCAATTATTTCAAATATCCCAATTTGAGTTACCAAACAGGATATTTGAAGGGAATTGAAATGTAAATGCCCCCAATATACTCCAAATACCCCAACCAAACGCCCCCTAAGGTTATTGCCTCATAAATCTCTAGGTTTCATAAACTAACTCTAAGGTTATCTTTGGTCGTTTAACCTACAATTCCGCTAAGTGATTCATAAGCTAAGGTTCACAAAGATTACTCAAGCATTCAAACACAACTATAGCCTAATGCACTCCTAAGCCAATTACAATTAAGATAAGAGACAACCTGTAACACCCCCAAATTTGGTACAGCGGAAGCATTCGAGTCGTGGGATGTTACTAATTGGTATCACAACACAAAGTATAGAACAATGGTTTTACATTAAGAAACTTCATAAATAAAAGTATAAAGTTTAAATTATTCAAAATTAGTGCGGAAATAAAGGCTCATAATAATAATAATAAAGCGGTCCCAAAATGTCAAAGTATCCTATGACCATTGCCATGCCATGCCAAACGCCTCCAAAGTAAGATGTCGTCTTAAACCTGAAAATACATGCTAAAATTGTCAACACGAGGTTGGTGAGTTCATAGGTTTGCAATAAAGTAGTAAATAAGTTTTGTTGTGCATTGAAAACCAAGTTGGACATATGTATAAGTAATAGTGCTGAGCAAGTAGTAAAATGAAATGCAATCCACAACATGTAATCCGACCACCACGTGGTCCTGTGCACAATAGGAATCCAATAAGTTATTATCACAAACCAGCTGGAGCTAAACTGTTGGATAAATGAAATCTGTCAACCAGTCCCACAGACTGTTGGCTAAATGGAATCATAAGTATCCAACCAGTCCCGAAGACTGTTGGCTAAATGAAATCTGTCAACCACTACAAACACTCATGCATACAATTACATACACATATATGTCCAAAATGAAATAATATGAACTTAGCACATCGTATGAAATAATGTTATTGTAACGATAATTGAATAACTGAATAAGTTGTTTAGCGAAACACATAAGGTTTTCAAGAATCAGGTCATTTGCAAATATTGGAATTTAGTAAAACAAGCATGTATTCTCCCCCAAAAGTTTTTTCAAAACAAGTAAAGTAGGGGCCATGAACTCACCTCGATATAAAGTAACGCTAGAATCACAAATGTCACAACTGGCATCAAGAAGCAACACAACAGTATCGAAAGTACAGGTACAATGGTACAATATCGGCACAACCTAATAGGAATATGCTATCTCAGAGTATATCTAGCAAATGAATTTCCGAAAGATGACGTGTCTTAGTTTCCGTGGAATACTTATATTGTTAATTTCAAAAGTCCATCTCAAAAAGTTAGTTTTTTAACATTTCGTGTGGTAGTAAGAAAACAATGACTCAACATGAACTCACGCCAAACAATAAAACATATAAAAGAATCTAAGCAAGTAAGGATCAATTAACAAAGAAGTATTAAGTAAATAACTGGTAGAGTTTTAGGCATTTACCCGGTAACCTCAAATAGAATGTGATGTGTGCTAAAACACACATCATTTTATATCTAAAAATATGCTAAATCGGACTAATAACCATTAGATATGTCAAATTATATTGCAAATATGTTGTATATGTGTTATTATGTCTTGCAGGTACAAGGGTTTGAAAACAAAGCAAAAACGGTGATTTTCGGATGAGTTATGATAACGTTTTTGCGTTTTTCGAGGTTCAAACGAAGTCGCAAAAATTATCCGAGCACACCATTGGAAAGAGCACGAAAAACCGAGTCCCACGGTACTTTCTATTATTTTTTTGGACCGGTCCATGAGTATTTTAAATTGATAGGCCAAAATATATTTGAACCATTAATTAAATAGAAAACATATTAAAGAAACAAAAAAGGTTAAAAGGAATTGAATGCAAATTATAACACAAAATACAGTTTCGTCTAGTGGTGGGGCTTGTGTTATTTAAGCGAGAGGTCATGGGTTCGACCCCATCTCCTCCCCATTTTCTTTTTATTATTTGTGGAGGCTCGCAGGTAACTCAAGGCCCAGTAGCTACCAGGCGAGCCCAAGTGCAGCAGTGTCTAAGCCCATCTTTTGTCCAAGTCCATGCTCGAGGCCCAGCTCCTGCAGTTGATGTCCATGCACCCATCAAGGAAACAATTTTAATCAAGGAAACAAGTGCAGCAGTGTCTAAAACAACCGTGGGCCGAATTTTAATCAAGGAAACAATTATAATCAAAACCAAGGATTTTATCAAAATCAAGGCCCCAGTTTTAATCAAAATCAATTTCAACCTCAAAATGCAAATCAAGCTCCAATTCAATCTTCCACGGATGAATTGTTGAGACAATTAATCTTGAAACAAGAAACTCAAACCTGAAATCAAGAAGCATTAAATTGAAATCACGAGGCTACAATGAAATTAATGCAAGAACAAATGGGCCAAATGGCTAAATTACTTTCCATTGGAAATCAAGGTGGGCTTCCTAGCAACACCATACCAAATCCAAGGGAAGAAATGAAAGCTATAACAACAAGAAGTAGTATTACTTTGGCTGGACCCTCATCTCCTTCACCTCCTCCTCCTACTTCTTCTTCTAAGGAGGTGGAGCGAGACCCGGAGACTACCATGGACCAGGTGCACGATTCATGTCCAGGAAGTACCGCACGAGTCCCACCTCCGGTTGTCCAGCCACCTACTCCTTCTCCTAAATCGAATGAGATTCCTGAGCGTAATCCTCATCAACCTCCAATTCCTTATCCATCGAGGTTGAACAAGGATAAGCTTCAAGACAAATCTGATATTCAAATCCACAAGTTCTTGCAAATGTTCAAGAAACTTCACATCAATATCAGTTTTGCCGAAGCTTTAGCTCAAATGCCAAAATATGCTAAAATTTTAAAAGATCTCTTAACTAACAAAGAGAAACTTCTTGAATTGGTGAATACTCCTTTCAATGAGAATTGCTCAGCGGTCCTCCTCAAAAAGTTACCCGAGAAACTTGGAGACCCTGGCAGATTCCTCATTCCTTGCAATTTTAGTGAGATAGAGAGATGCATGGCCCTAGCCGATCTAGGAGCCAGCATCAATCTAATGCCTCTTTCTGTGTGGAAAAAGCTATCATTACCAGAACTTACTCCCACTCGTATGACGATTGAGTTAGCTAACCGAACGGTTGCATACCCTGTCGGTATAGCTGAGGATGTCTTCGTACACGTGGGTAGGTTTACCTTCCCCGCCGATTTTGTTATTGTTGATTATGACGTCGATCCTCGCGTCCCCCTCATCTTGGGGCGACCTTTCTTAAAAACGGCTCGTGTTCTAATCGATGTAGAAGAAGAAGAGCTGACTATTAGAGTCGGGGATGAAAAATTGGTGTTAAGTATTGCTCAAACCGCGAAATATTCTCTTACGCAAGGAGAAGAATCCGTCAATCGAATTGATGTCATTGACACTTCTTGCGAGGAGCATTTTCATGAGGTGTTGAACGTACAAAAGTCCATTAACCCCATGAGTGGCGATCCCACTCCCTCTTCTGATGCTACCGTCGCTTCTCTCTCCCCGTCTCTAACCCCCTTCGGGGATAGTGATTTTCTCTTGGAGGAGACCGACGCGTTTCTTGCTCTCGATGACTCAATTTCACCAGAAATTGATAATGGTATTTACGATTCTGAGGGGGATATTCTTTTTCTTGAACAATTATTGAATGATGATGTTACCAAAGATCCCCCTCCAAAAGAACTTAAAAATGATGAAACCGAAAAGACTAAAACTTCAATTGAAGAACCTCCTGAGCTAGAACTCAAGGACTTACCTTCTCACCTTGAGTACGCGTTTTTAGAGGGTACATCTAAGTTGTAAAACCCTAAAAATATAAAACGTGTTAAAAGACTATTTTACCCTTGAAATCAAAATTATAAAATACGTAAAATATAATAACGTTCATTTGAAGAAACTAAAAACCTAACTTATGAATATTTAAAACCTAACAAGTATATTTAAGTTATCGACATTTGGTACAACGAAAAATAAAATTCACGCACATAAGCTTTGGGCCTCGTTTATTTTGTGCAAGCCGAGTATTTCACTTAAGCCATGGGTCCGGTTTGGGTTGTGATTCGATTCCCATCAGGCTAAGTCGGGCCTTGTCTTTCTTTTGCAAGCCGATCCACACACACAAGAAACCCTAGTCGATTAGTATAAATACAAGGCAGACACTCAAATTTTGAAACCCTAGCTACAAAGTCACGGCACAATCTTTTTTTTTTCTCCTCTTTTCTTTTCCGATCGACCGACTGCTACTCTTTGTGTTCATACGTGCGTTTGTTTCGAGCTAGCCAAGGTATAACTTTCTTCATCTCAATTCTTTTACATGCAAACGTAAATACACATGAAACATGAACCGAATGGAAAACCTATACCGAACCACATGATTAAGTCGAGCCACATGAATAATCAAGTATATGTGTATATATATGTATCGATCACCAAAAAGAAACCGTGTAGCAAGTAACTTATATATCGTTACATAAAATCATGAACATGCATATGTATATAAGTTGACGTATGGTTTAGGTCATGAATGTGTCACATTGATTTAAAACGTAAATAAGCATGAATCATGTATTGTTGGTCTCATTAAAAGCTATAAGTCGACATGTAAGAATCACGTTAACCTTAGGTTGTAGTTTGGTTTGGGTCGATTTGCATGCATGGTTTTCCTAGCGAGAGTCTTTTTAAAAATAGCCTTGATGGTGTCGAGTCGTGTATGTAGGTTAGTAACATGTCAATTAAATGCGTATTAATATGATAATAAAAGATTGGAAAAAACCCTAGAACATTAATGGGAGACGATTAGGATTAAAAAGCTAAGTGTGTAAATTCGTTATTTCATGTGAGAATGGTAAGTCTTGGAATCATTAATAACTATTGATTAAGAGTATAATGAGCTAGTACTAAGCGTGATGTAAACATGCGTGAGTTATGATTTTATGTAAGGAACTAAGTGTCATGAATTGAAAGTATTGTATGCATGGTCTCATTTAAGTTGCGTTCGAACAAATGTTACATGTGAGTCGTGGTTAATCATGTAAGGTATAAAGGCTTGTGTAAACTATTTTGAAAGAGAGTCCTATAATCCGTTCTTGACATTTGTAAACCCTATACTTTGAATGATGATCATATAAGTCCTCAAATAAGATGTTTGTCATATTAAATCTTTAAGTTTATCATTTACTATTTGTAACCCATAAGTTTGGTTAATGAATGATTATTACTCTAAAATGTTGGGATTCCGTCCGTCACTAAAAATGAGAATATTTTGATAACCCCAAGAATATTAATGAGATTAATCCGTTATAACTTTAACGAAGCTAATAAGTATTAAATAAATCATAATCCGTGTAGATTCGTTAAAGGAGACACGACGTTATATCTTCGTGATTCACTCATTCGTTTGCTTTTCTCTCATTTGCTTTAAGGTACAGATATTCTGACCTTTTCAGTAAAGGTTCCTTATGACGTTCTTTTCGTTAGCTTTCCTATTTTACTTATTAGGGTTCCCGATGCCATTGCTATGAACCCTTTTCTGATTGTTTGATTTGTTGCTGATCTGAACTTTTGTTCTATTGAACCATGCAATATCTGATTTGAACTTTATGTTAGAAAGACTTTGATATGCACATTTGTTGAACCTTGCTATATTTGATTATGAACTTCCGAATTGTGAACATTTGGTTATGAAATTCTGATTATGAAAGTATGATATGTGACTATGACATTAACTTCTGACTTCTGAACCTTTGAACATGAACCTTATGATATGAGTTATTTGATATGTTATCTGTTGAACTTTGTGTTTGATTATGACCTGTGTAAATTGTGAAAATCTTTTTGACCCGAGTTAGTTGACACTCGAGCCAAATATTTCACTAGTCATGGGGGTTCCATGTCCGTGTCAGTGATGCACCTCTGACATGACTCTAGGGCAGTAGAGTGATGTTCTGCCACGTCCCTTTCCGTTATCTGTTTATTGATAGTATGGCCACTATCTGTCTGTTGGGGCGTATGGATGCATCCTAGATCTGATCTGTTATTTGATATGTTTTCTGGTGAATGATGTCGTGTGCAATACGCGTCTTCACAAAATTTTGGGAGCTAGCTACTCCAATTATTTTCTGAGGTTACTTTCTGAATAAGTAGTTATTTCTGATATGATAAGTTCTGGGCTCATGGTAGTTAACTAAATCCTTATCTGTTATGTCTGTGTTAAGTATTCTATTTATGATTCGGTATTTTCCAGTGTTTATATTTATGTAATAGGTGTATTATATGTTATTGTATGTGTTTATGCTCTTATATGATTATGTAACTATCGTATGCCATGCTAGGATATGATTAATATGTTTAAATATGATTCGTATGTTGTCATCTGATGTACGTTAGTTTATCGTTATGTGAATTCGTTGATCAGTGTGATGAATGTGCTAGTGTGAAATTGAGTATCCTGAAAGTTAGTATGTATGATTGTTCAGTTAATTTTGTAAACTTTGCCTATCCGTTAGTTATCTATCTACTTGTGTTTGATCTGCTATGTTTAAACTCTGCTGATGTTAAGATTTGATCTGGGAACTGGTTTAGCTTATGATATCTGTTCTGATAATTGCTAATGGCTATGTTATGTCTTTTGTCTATTTGGTTATAGTTTGGCTACTGTGTTTTCTATATGTATGTGTGACTGCCATGATTTGAATGCTATTTTCCGACGCTACAATATTGGATTAAGTGTGTTAAATGTAGATTAATTGAATTGTATGAATGCCATGTTTATTTTCTGGTAATTGTTTCCGTTAGCCCTTAGACTTTTCGTTTGGTTTATATGTAATCTATTTCTTGATATGTTAAGTGTCTGGTTACTCTGATGTGTTTGCGTTGTGTCATTAATGTGCTATGAGGCGTTTTTAGCTGATATGTGTTTCTCCTGGATTTCTGTATAATTGTGCTTCCGCAGAATCCTCAGTGATTCAGTATTTTCATTTCGTTGTGATTTCGTATTTGTATAGTTGTTTTGTTTAGCTTTTGTTTCGTTATATCTGTTCACTGAGCTTTGTAAGCTCAGCCGCATTTTCTTTTCCTGCGGCAGGTATTAAGCATTCAAGATGAGCTTATGGGATAGCTGATCTGGGTTGAGAGTAGAGACGAGAGCAAGTTTTGAATAGGGATCTTAGATTTATTTTGATTATTAAGTTATTTATATCTTCTTTTGTAAAGTTTGTAAAGGCTTCCGCTATTGTATAGTACTGAAGGTTCTGATATAAAACTGTATTTGTGATATCTTTACCCTTGTCGGGTTGGGGTGTTACCCGTAATTATTGCTAAAGACTTGGAGAGTGAAGAAAAGGACAAGCTCATCAAGGTTTTCAAGTCTCATAAGCGAGCAATCGCTTGGAAAATTTCTGACATCAGAGGCATTAATCAAAATTTTTGCACTCATAAAATACTGATGGAAGATGACTTTAAACCTGTTGTCCAACATCAGAGAAGGGTAAATCCAAAAATTCATGAAGTCATTAAAGCAGAAGTTATCAAACTTCTAGATGCCGGATTGATTTACCCTATCTCGGATAGTCCTTGGGTTAGTCCCATTCACGTCGTATCCAAAAAGGGAGGTATGACGGTGATTAAGAATGATAATAATGAGTTGATACCTACTAGGCTAGTTACGGGTTGGCAATTTTGTATTGATTATAGGAAGTTGAATGAGGCCACCCGAAAAGACCATTTTCCTCTTCCTTTTATGGACCAAATGTTAGAACGATTAGCGGGAAATGAGTTATATTGCTTTCTTGATGGATTTTCTGGATACTTTCAAATTCCCATTGATCCCCAAGACCAAGAAAAGACCACCTTCACCTGCCCTTATGGGACATTTGCTTACCGTCGCATGCCCTTCGGTCTTTGCAATGCCCCGGGTACTTTTCAAAGGTGTATGGTGGCGATCTTTCATTATATGATTGAGAAAACCATGGAAGTTTTCATGGATGATTTTTCGGTCGTTGGGGATTCATTCTCTTCTTGCCTATCCCATTTAGACATGATGCTCAAAAGGTGTGAAGACACCAATCTTGTTCTAAATTGGGAGAAATGTCACTTTATGGTTAAAGAGGATATCGTCCTCGGCCATAAGATTTCTAAGAATGGTATCGAGGTGGATCGTGCTAAGGTAGATGTTATTGCCAAATTACCACCTCCTACCACGGTCAAAGGAATTAGAAGTTTCTTGGGTCATGCCGGTTTTTATCGTAGATTCATAAAAGATTTTTCAAAAATAGTGTAACATCCCGCCTACTCATACCACAATATTGTCCGCTTTGCCCGCAGGCTCACGGCTTTGTTTTTGTGGCCTCATTTGAAGACTTCCCGGCAGGTCACCCAAGCCAGTACTACTCTCACATGAGCACGCTTAACTGCCAGTTCCTAAGAACTCCACTCGCAGTAGACCACAAAACGCGTTGTGTCATTGTAAGGCGAATGTTATCTTATGAGCCCAACATCTCTCCAGGCCACAGCCGATGTAGGATTTGCCTAGGGTGTTACAATCACCCCCCCCTTAGGGACTCATCGTCCTCGATGAGGTTTGCCCCACCATCCCGAACGGCTCAGGAGTGGCTCTAGAAGCTTCCTTTCGGGACAATCAACAATCTTATGCCCTGGACTCTTGCATTTAAAACAAACCGGCTCAACTTTACATTCCTTAGACGTGTGCCCCGACTTCCCACAGTTACGACAATTGTCATGCCAACATTCCCCCTTGTGTGTTTTCTTGCATATGGTACATAGTTTATACTCACCAACATTCTCTATTTTCCCACCACTGATTTTGATCTTTTTCACGTCATCATCCCGATTCTCTCTCTTTCTTTTTTTTTTCTCCTTCCTCTAGTTGTCGGTTATTTTCCTTTTCTACCATGAAAGCAAGCTCTACCGCTTCTTGAAAGGTTGCAGGTCGTGCTTGTTGAACTGGACCCCTAACCCCGGCTCGTAAACCATATATGTATCGTTTGATTCTTCTTTCCTCGGTAGCTACCTGGTATTTTGCAAATCTTGCTTTTTCATTAAACTTTGCCATGTATTTCAAGACTGTCATATCATTTTGTTGTAGTTTCAAAAATTCCTCCTCAAGCTTATCCATCAATCCTTGGGGACAATAATTTTCCATGACTAACTCTTCAAATTGTTCCCATGTCATAGCACTCACAACTTCATTACCAAGAGCGATCTTGATCATATTCCACCAATGTCGCGCTTCTCCTTTAAGCAAATGGGATGCATACTTTACCCTTTGTCCACGTGAGCATTCACTAATTTCAAAGATGTCCTCTATCTCCTTTAACCAGTTGGTGAAATTCAGTCGGTTTGCAATTTAAGAAGGATTTGTAGCTACATCCGTCTCTCTGGGCTTCTTCATTTCTTAGTCTCTCAGCATCTTCTGCGTTTTTCCTATCTTGTTCAGCCTTTCTTTTCTTTTCCTGCTCCTCTGCAACTCTCTTATCTTCCATTGCTTTTCTCCTCCTCTCAGCATCTTCATTTGACTTTCTCTTTTTCTCAGCCTCTTCTGCAGCTTTCCTAGCTTCTTCTGCCTTCCTAAAGTTTTCTTGACTTTGAGCTAGAATAGTGGGCATGTGTTCTAACATGATTCTTATGATTTCGTTACTTAGTTCTCCTTTGGTAACAGGAACATCTTGATTCTTTGTTGGATTTAACTTGGAGCCACCACCACCTTTTCCTTCTATTTCTCTGTACCATTTTAATTGAAGTCCATAAGATATCTAAGAGGCCAACATATCTATCTATATAAAGGAATCTAGTTCATGTCAAAATACAACTATCACTCCTTATCTTTAATGAGCCTAGTAATCACTAACTATCAACTATTTTTGCAACTTAAATACCGAATATGGGTTTAAGACTAGGTTCCTAAAACCTAATTCACTTAAACCTGGCTCTGATGCCAACTGTAACACCCCGTCTTTTCGGAGCATTAAAAACCTCAAATTACCTTATATCAGCGGAAGCATCTACTCTTAGTCAAGCTCAAATAATCTCCTGATTCCTAAGCAGCTCATCTGGGTTGCACAAATTTTAAAAGAGTTTTGGGTCAGCCAAAGGCCTAGTGAGAATTCATGGTTTTCACGTACAAAACAATTCATATAAAATCAAACTTATAAAATGATCATGCAATTTGTAAAATGACAGTCAAGTGCTATTCAGTTATCACATATTCTTATTTACTTCAACATATCATCAATTTAATATAAATCAACGATTCACCATATATCACTATGCCACATGTACCAATTATTTTTATCTTTGTTTGGTTCAACGGTTCCAATAATTCAACATATAAATACGTTCCTTATTACTAAAGTAACCCACTTTTTCATGGCAAACCCGACCTTGTTTGCTCTTACAGTATTTTCTCTTTTTATGTGGCAAACCCGACCTTGTTTGCTCTTACATTATATCCCTATTTTAATGTGGCAAACCCGACCTTGTTTGCTCTTACAATATTGCCACATTAAAAGAGGCAATATTGTAAGAGCAAACAAGGTCGGGTTTGCCACATTAAAATAGGGATATAATGTAAGAGCAAACAAGGTCGGGTTTGCCACATAAAAAGAGAAAATACTGTAAGAGCAAACAAGGTCGGGTTTGCCATGAAAAAGTGGGTTACTTTAGTAACAAGGAACGTATTTATATGTTGAATTATTTGAACCGTTGAATCAAACAAAGATAAAATAATTGGTACATGTGGCATTGTGATATATGGTGAATCGTTGATTTATATTAAATTGATGATATGTTGAAGTAAATAAGAATATGTGATAACTGAATAGCACTTGACTGTCATTTTACAAATTGCATGATCATTTTATAAGTTTGATTTTATATGAATTGTTTTGTACGTGAAAACCATGAATTCTCACTAGGCCTTTGGCTGACCCAAAACTCTTTTAAAATTTGTGCAACCCAGATGAGCTGCTTAGGAATCAGGAGATTATTTGAGCTTGACTAAGAGTAGAGGCTTCCGCTGATATAAGGTAATTTGAGGTTTTTAATGCTCCGAAAAGGCGGGGTGTTACAAATAGCCCGGCCTATGACCCATCTATTAGAAAAAGATACTCCTTTTGTGTTTTTTAGAGAATGTATGGAGTCATTTGAACATCTTAAGAAAAAATTAACCGAAGCTCCCATTCTTGTTGCCCCCGACTGGGACTTGCCTTTTGAGGTAATGTGTGATGCTAGTGACTTTGCTATCAGAGCAGTCTTGGGGCAACGAAAGAACAAATATTTTCAGCCTATACACTATGCAAGTAAGACTTTATCAAATGCTCAAATACATTACACCACTACGGAAAAAGAGTTATTAGCGGTGGTGTATGCGTTTGAGAAATTTCGTCCTTACCTTGTCTTGTCTAAGACAATAGTGTATACGGATCACTCGGCTTTAAAGTATCTATTTGCTAAACAAGACGCTAAGCCTAGATTGATCCGATGGGTTCTCCTCCTCCAAGAATTTAATATCGAGATTCGCGATAAAAAAGGAGCAGGAAACCTATCGGCTGATCATTTGAGTAGACTCGAAAATCCTCATATAGGTGACCTCGATAATTTGCAAATGAACGATAATTTTCCTCACGAGTCCCTAAATGTTATCAATATAAAAAATGAAAATGAACCCCCGTGATTTGCCGATATTGCAAACTACTTAGCGGGTAATGTGCTTGTTAAAGGGTTGTCATCCCAACAAAAGAAAAAATTCTTCAAAGATATTAAACATTATTTCTGGGATGACCCCTAATTGTTTAGAATCTGTGCTGATCAAATTATTAGGCGGTGTGTGGACGGGAAAGAAGCTATGGATATTCTAGAAGCTTGTCACCATGGTCCCATCGGAGGACATCATGGCCCGAACTACACCGCCAAGAAAGTCTTCGATTCTGGCTTCTTTTGGCCCACGATCTATCGCGATGCCCATGACATGGTCAAAAATTGTGACTCATGTCAACGCCAAGGAAAAATATCACAAAGGGATGAAATGCCTCAAAATTCCATCCAAATTTGTGAAATCTTTGACGTTTGGGGCATAGACTTTATGGGGCCGTTCCCGTCTTCACGAGGGAACAAGTATATACTCGTGGCCGTCGATTATGTGTCAAAATGGGTGGAAGCCAAAGCTTTACCCACGAATGACGCCCGAGTTGTGGTAAAATTCTTGAAACAATTAGTCTTCCGATTTGGAACCCCGAGGGCCATAATCAGTGATCGAGGTACACATTTTTGCAATGATCAATTTGCTAAAGTTATGGAAAAATATGGTGTAAAACTTAAGCTTTCTACCTCGTATCACCCTCAAACAAGTGGTCAAGTGGAGGTGTCCAATCGTGGCTTAAAAAGAATTCTTGAACGTAACGTAGGTGAGCATCAAGCTAAATGGGCGGACAAATTAGATGACGCTTTATGGGCTTTCCGTACCGCTTTTAAGACCCCCATCGGGTGTACACCTTATAGGCTCGTGTACGGAAAAGCTTGTCATATCCCCATTGAGCTCGAGCACAAAGCCTACTGGGCTTTGAAATGGTCAAATTTTGATCTCAAGATCGCGGGTGATCACCGAAAGATTTAATTAAATGAATTAAATGAACTTCGTGATCAAGCCTACGAGAATTCTTTGATCTATAAGGAAAAGACAAAGAAGATACACGATGCAAAAATCAAAAACCGAGAATTCTTTGTCGGGGATCGTGTTCTTCTTTTTAATTCTAGATTGAAGATTTTTTCGGGCAAGTTGAAATCTCGTTGGTCTGGCCCGTTTACTATTACTGAAGTGTTTCTGATGAGTGTCTAAATACTCATCATTTTTGTTCTTTCTGCACTGCAAAAACAGTCAAAAACACTTTGAAAAGTCTCAAAAAGACAGAAAAAATATTTAGACTGTGTTTTATTCAATAAATGTAAAAATCTAGTCCCTGGTTATTCAAAACATGTAATTTTTCATAAAATGCCCTCAGGGATTTTCAAGTGTCAAAATTAGCCTTATAAAATTCAATTTTGCAAAATGGCAACTTTAGTCCCTGAAATTTCAAAGATTGACAGAATTTACCCCTGGACATTTTTAATTTGAAAATTATTATTTTTGGTCCTTGGGAAAATTAAACTTGTCATAATTGGTCCCTATAATAAACTTTGGAAAATTACAGATTTGGTCCCTCAAGTTTGGTGGAATTGCAATTTTGGTCCTTGTGTTATTAATAAACAAACCCAACCTTGAACCCCAGGCCAAAGCAACCCGTGACCCCCCTTTTGTGAACCCTCCCTATTAATAAACACCCAAGTCAACCCGGTCAAACCCTTTTCCCTCCAATACCACTGCCTCCTTCACCCACTTCTCTGCAACCCACTCCTCTCCCACGCTTCCAGCTCACAAACCCACAACCTTATCCCTCCACCTCACCTAAAACAGCCAAGAATCATTAAATACATCATGCTTAACTCACGTTCCTCGTACTACATAAATTACTAAGAACCGACAAAATCCACTCCACCTCCCTATTCCAACACCCAAACACTCGACCTTCGCACCCTCTCCTCACCCAACGTCTCTTCACCCACTTCCTCCGTCACCATAACCTCCCTTTTCCCAAACTGGCCCAACTGAACCCACAAATAATTATCCCTCCCAAGTGTTTTCCCCCCAGTGCCCAACGAAACCGGACCCCAAGTTCCAACCCAAACAAATAATTATTGTGTTCCTGGTTTTAACGTTAAGGTGGTTTGAACTCCCTGGTTTAGACATTAAAAGGTTTCAAATAATATCCCTGGTTAATACTGTTCAAATTAAAAGGGTTCCTGGTTTTTATTATTAAAAGTTTAATTTTTACAGGTCCCCATTTAAGACAGTTAGAAACTTTAAAGTCCCTGATTTCAACGGTA
>BPTQ01000008.1:207608924-207630768 GCA_019973895.1 Chrysanthemum seticuspe | reverse complement strand
TCTTTCAAAATAAATGGCCGTAGTATTTCCCTTTTACGTTCTCAGTTTCGGCATAACAGCCGGTACTTTGAATATTGAGGGCAATATTCATTTCTAGTGTGGGGGGAAATTCTCACGAATTTTATCATATGTATTACCACCCAATTCCCCCATTTTTGGCCAAATTTTTTTATGGTTATCAGTCTGCCATGTCTAATAAACAAAAGGATTGGCTAATCCAGGAGCAAACGGCTCTTGGTAAAGATATCTCAAATCCGTTGACGGCTTGCAATTTGCCCAAAATTGTATGGTGTTCAGCTCACCATATCTTTAATTAGTGAAGAGTTGGCTAGCCCGCAAGTTTATGGCTTGTGGTAAAGGCAGTTGGAAAACCATAATTGGTAATCGACTCACCAAAGATATTTTATCTAAGAGTTGGCTAGTCCAGAAGCAAACGGCTTCTGGTAAAGACAAATCAAATCCGTTGGAAGCTGGTGGTTTGCTCAAAATCATATGGTTATCAGTGTACCATAGTTCTTACTTGAACTGAAACAGTTGGCTACTCCAGAAGTAATGGTTTTGGTAAAGAGATGAAATCCATTAATTTTTCATAAAAGATTGCTAGGGACTAGCAATAGTTTAGTGTGGGGGATTGATGAGTGTCTAAATACTCATCATTTTTGTTCCTTCTGCACTGCAAAAACAGTCAAAAACACTTTGAAAAGTCTCAAAAAGACAGAAAAAATATTTAGACTGTGTTTTATTCAATAATTGTAAAAATCTAGTCCCTGGTTATTCAAAACATGTAATTTTTCATAAAATGCCCTCAGGGATTTTCAAGTTGTCAAAATTAGCCTTATAAAATTCAATTTTGCAAAATGGCAACTTTAGTCCCTGAAACTTCAAAGATTGACAGAATTTACCCCTGGACATTTTTAATTTGAATATTATTATTTTTGGTCCTTGGGAAAATTAAACTTGTCATAATTGGTCCCTATAATAAACTTTGGAAAATTACAGATTTGGTCCCTCAAGTTTGGTGGAATTGCAATTTTGGTCCTTGTGTTATTAATAAACAAACCCAACCTTGAACCCCAGGCCAAAGCAACCTGTGACCCCCCTTTTGTGAACCCTCCCTATTAATAAACACCCAAGTCAACCCGGTCAAACCCTTTTCCCTCCAATACCACTGCCTCCTTCACCCACTTCTCTGCAACCCACTCCTCTCCCACGCTTCCAGCTCACAAACCCACAACCTTATCCCTCCACCTCACCTAAAACAGCCAAGAATCATTAAATACATCATGCTCCTTGCACTCAATCAGAACCAAGTGGTTTAGCCACTTTACCTGTTTTCCCGCCAAAATGAGTTTCAACGATTAAGATGATATCAAAGCCTATCCAATGGTGGGATTTAATCAGAATTGATCAAGGATGCTTTTTGGATAGCTATATAAAGACCAGAAGACACCAAGAAATAGTGGTCACTAGTTTTAGACCCTTCATAGTGTAGATTTAATTTATTGTCATTTTCAGTTTCAAGATTAAGTGTTTATTGTCAATTCTAGTTTGTTTCAAGCCATATGTCTTAAATTTCTTCTGTATTGTGTTAAAATTCCATGTTAATGAAATTCAAGTTTTCAAGTTTTACTGTTAAGTTCGAATCAAGTTAAGTTTTAATTAAAGAGGCCTATTATTTGTTTCTATAAGCTCATATAAGCTTAATATAGCTTGGTGTGAGCTTATTGTAGTTCATATCTGTTCTAATTCAAGAATCCCAGAAAAGTCAACAAAAAGTCAAAGTAGCTCATAATAAGCTGTTCTGGGTGGATAAGCAGTTCTGGAATAAGTTGGATATGGGTTGAAATTCAGAGTGATTTGGAGTGGTATTGAGTTTAGAATAGTGGTTATTGGTTCTAGTCAATCTGCATATAAGCTGGACTTAAAGTGAGTTTTAATTTTCAGTTTGATCTTAATGTGTTTTGTCTGCACTAGTTACTCATTGTTTGTAGTTTATTATCATTAATCTAGTATCTATTAGCTTAAGTAGAGATCTCACTTCTATTGTAAAATTGCATTATGTTTAGATAGAGTAAACTGAATTTAAGTTTTATATAGAGTGTTTGGAATTGAGAACTGATCTATGTTAGAAGTTGAGTTAATGTAAGGTTATTGCTGCAATAGTCTCACCTAGGTTCAATAAGGTCATTTAGGACTTGGTTTTGCACTCATTTCTGTTCTTAAGTCAAATCCATTTGTAATCTGCTTCAAGTTTCTTATCAGTTGGATTCTAGGAAGCTCATACTTGCACGTAGGCTTAGAATCATTTAGGTTAATATAATCTCAATTCATTTCATCTTATAACATCTCATACAATCTGTTTTATTGAAGCAAATCTCATAAAAGTCAAAATCTCGTTTCTGTCAAAGAAAGTCAAAAAGTAGTAAAACCAGTTTTTGCAAAACTTTGTGAATTTCTCATGTATTCAATTCTGGTCACAATCAAGTGATATTTTGGATTTTACGAGTTCAGTTGGTCAAGTTTCTTAAACTGATTTTTGTTGAATTTTTAAAAGCTTATTTAAGGTCTAAACGAGCTGCTCAATAAGCTAAATATGCCATGTTCACACTCAGCTAATACTGAGTGTGAGCAGGCACTTTTGTAGATCTTGCACAGGATTCAAATAAGCTTTTTAGGGGCTGAATTTTGGTCCATGTACTCTTTGGTTGGTAATCTAAAAGCTCAAATATCTGTTTCTCACTTTAGCTTATTAGTGAAGCCTGTGCATTAGCTTAAACTTAGGGGATAAGGGCCGTTTGGCGTGTTGAGACTTGAAATCTGGTCTCGAGGTTTTTTTCTTTAGCTTGTGCTTTTTAGGTCCCAATCAGTTGCAGTAGCTCATTTTAGGTTAGATTTAGGCTTTAGTAGCTTATGGTAGCTTTTGGATAGCTTTTAGCTTATTTCAAGTGCTTATTTAAACTGCTTATTTGCCCAATTCAGCTTATTAGTGAGCTTATCTAACTTTTTCCATTTTTCCTAGTATTCTGCTATCATATAGTATTTATAGAAAAAGTTTCATATTTATTAGAGTTCATTTAGTATTTATTATAATTTAAAATAGTTTAAATAATTATTAAATAGTAATTAATTAATAATAAATAGATAAAAAGTGTAATAAATATATTTTCAGTTTTAAAATAAGTTTTATAATATTTTAGACTTTTCTAAGTCATAATTTCACTTTTCTAGCTTTATTTCATATTTTCTTATATTTTAGGGTATTATTAAATAGTTAAAAAAAGTTTTTAATTAATAATAATTAAATAAATAGTCATAAAAATAATTTTAATTTTCTAATAATTTTCTTGCATCATTAGGATTGTAAAAATATATTTTCCATATCCGTAGGTATTTTACTTCTTTATTTTCACGTTTTATTTCGTACGTTCACGTAATTTAATTTAAACATACGCGCTTTAGGTTTTAATCATTAATCGATTTTAAATATAGAATTAAAATGACTTCAAAGTCTTTATTAGATTTAATTTCCTTAGTGTAATCAATTATAACCTTTTCCTGTTCAATATTCACCCGATCACAGATTCGTTGTATTACAGTTTACACACCTCATTGGGACTTAACGACCCGGGGATACACTAAACTCCTCTGGAATTAATTGCATTTTGTTCTTAGTTGTTTGACTTTTATGGTTGACCATTCACAAGTGGTTGACTAATAAAAGATAGACCGTTTGGGAGCGAATCAGTTTCCTTATGGGACCGTCGAGTTATCCCAACCCGATGGTCCAAACTTTAAGGTAAACGGGCATCGGATCAAGCACTACCATGGAGGGGACATTCCTACCTTGGATGTCCCAGATCTCCATCTTTCCCCCATGGACAACTAATTCGGGGGCGAGTCAAGCTCGTGACTCGTTAATAAACAAGCGCTTCTCGGGAGGCAACCCGTGTTATATATCTATCTTTATTTTTATTCTAATAAGTGTGTTGTAGATTAGTGTGGGGTTGTGTTTCTTTCCATGTGTGTTTGCAGGTTCCCGTTTTGCTTGAAGAATCCCTATGATCGTGAAGACCTCCGTGCTTGTTTTCAAACCCTCCAACACTCGGTCTCCGATCATTTATATGTTATATCTTGGGATAACCCTTTGTCATAATTAAAAATTATTTTTCACCTTTCACACTTAGAATTTTTAAAACATTCGCCTTTTTCAATTCTAAGTGTGGGGTTAACACCCGTAATTTTTAAACATTGAGGACAATGTTAAGTTTTAAGTGTGGGGTGGATTTCTATCGAAATATGGCTTTTCCTGCTTTTGTATGGTCCCCATGCAACCCCATTTTTAACCGTTTTATCAAAAAAAAAAAAAAAAAAAAAAAAAAAAAAAAAAAAAAAAAAAAAATCAAAATTTTTGTAAGCTTTTGCTAGTTTTATGATTGAAAAGTTTTTGCGAGTTTCTTAGAAGTTACTTTAAATATGCGTTTTCTTGAAATAGCCTTTGCTAATTGCTTAGACAAGAGGCTATAAAATGCGATTCTAGCTCAAAAGGCCAAGAATTTGCAAGCATCCCTAAGTGATTTTAAATATGCGAAGCTTACATAAGAATTTGCTAGTTTCTTATAAGTGACTTTAAAAATGCGAGACTTGAGATTATTTGATGAAGCAATTGCTAAGTTAATATATGTTTTGACACCTTGTTGACTTTCCGCTGGTGAGAGTAGGAATAGAATTCTGACTTGACCGCGCGTGTTGAGCCCTAGCTTGTTCCCTTAACCATAGATAATTAAAATTATCGGCTAAGCATCCGCGGATCTCATTATTTGGGATTTTAAATTTGCGGAGATCAAGGAATGATAGAGTTACTTATGAGTTTAGATGCTAAGCGTGGAGTAGTTGGTTCTCTTTAGAGCCCATCGAAGGTACTTATGGCTTTTTGCTCCCACAAGATTGTTTCACCCCATATCTGTCAAATAAATAATTAGAGATGTTGAGTTTTTGACGATAGTTAGTTTTTTATCTTCTTAAAAGAATCTTTGTTTTAAAAATTGGGTACACATCAAGGATCCGCAATAAATAAGTAAGAAGTAATAAATAAAGTTATGAGCTGCGGTTCGAGATCGGACCCTTGGATCCTTATTTCAAAAGTAAGCGTTTAGGTCTTGGCTACCCTCTTACGCCGGCCCTTGGACCTCTAGCCGGGATTGGGTGAGGTCTTGGTCTAACCCACTGGGATCCTCATTTCATGAAGCTTAGAGTCTTGGACTTCTCCGTCGTAACGGCCCTTGGATCCTTTATTCTGAAACGTGTAAGGTCTTGGAATTACCCCGTGAAGCTCCGTAGTTCATAGCTCATATAAGTAAATGTATAAGTGCAAAAATATATATATATATATATGAAAAGTCAAAAATATAAGTGAATAAAAATTCCTTGATGTGGACCTCATTTTTAAGAAAATGGTTCTCGAGAGAAGATGGATAACTAATTAGCGACTTAGCTTCATATCTTTATCGGAATAAAAATTATCGAAACGAGAAACTTGAAGAAATTCATTTCTCACAAAAATAAAATAAATAGAGGAAAATAGGAAAATGGGAGCAAGAGGTAATTACACAAGTAACTTCCATGGGTAGTGTTAGCATCTAAAATCATATTTAACAATGATTTCGATTTTACGCTTAGTTTGGGGACTTGTGAAAAATCAGGGACGATGTATTCTATCCGTATGGTCACTCCTCGCTGAGTTGTGTTTTCTACTCCGTGATCCTAAAAATGTCTTTTGAAAAATGTGGGAGTTATCAATTGACATGAAAGTTCAACAAACCGTCACACAAAAAGGAAAGTGCTTAATGATATATCTATATATGAAATAAAATGGTTTAAAACGGGGCGTTTTCAAAGATAAATAATTTTGTACCTCTTGATGAACATCTTTTTGTTCTTGTTTGATGTGAGGGATTATTAGTTAAGGGGGTTTAAAAGATTTTCTTTCACTACGTGTGTAATTAACATTGCGTGTGGGACCAGCAATGGTTTTAGTGTGGGGTATTTTGATGTGTGCTAAAACACACATCATTTTATATCTAAAAATATGCTAAATCGGACTAATAACCATTAGATATGTCAAATTATATTGCAAATATGTTGTATATGTGTTATTATGTTTTGCAGGTACAAAGGTTTGAAAACAAAGCAAAAACGGTGATTTTCGGATGAGTTTCGATAACGTTTTCGCGTTTTTCGAGGTTCAAACGAAGTCGCAAAAATTATCCGAGCACACCATTGGAAAGAGCACGAAAAACCGAGTCCCACGGTACTTTCTATTATTTTTTTGGACCGGTCCATAAGTATTTTAAATTGATAGGCCAAAATATATTTGAACCATTAATTAAATAGAAAACATATTAAAGAAACAAAAAAGGTTAAAAGGAATTGAATGCAAATTATAACACAAAATACGGTTTGGTCTAGTGGTGGGGCTTGTGTTGTTTAAACGAGAGGTCATGGGTTCGACCCCCTCTCCTCCCCATTTTCTTTTTATTATTTGTGCAGGCTAGCAGGTAACTCAAGGCCCAATAGCTACCAGGCGAGCCCAAGTGCAGCAGTGTCTAAGCCCATCTTCTGTCCAAGTCCATGCTCGAGGCCCAGCTCCTGCAGTTGATGTCCATGCACCCATCAAGCCCAGCTGCTAAGTGATCCAAGCCAAGAGTATTACTGAAACGAGGTGATAACCCTCGCCGCGTTGCGGCGGACTTTTAAAAAAAAAATTGAGCTCGAATACGTTGGAACACGTTTTAATTTTTTAAAAAAAGGTTTTAATATGTACGCGAGATGACTATTAATTTTGATCTCTTTTTTTTTTTTGACAGAAAAAAACAAACACACACTCTTGACAGCAAAAACAACAAGCAAATAACCCTTTCTACGGTAAATAAGCAAACACCACTTTTGAAGCAAGAACAACAACCAAACACCCATAGAACCAAAGAATTATAATTAAATGTAATGTTTATGAATATTAAGTACCTGAAGGTTATTTAAAATTGCAGAAAAGGATGTGAAGATCCAAATAATAAAGAAACCATGCAAGATTAACACAAACAAAGATAAAAATAACATCGTGTTTGCTGAAAGATCAATGATGGCACCAACATGTTCTCCAAACTCAAACACTTTAGGTGGAGCAAAAAAAGTTGCTCCAAGCATGATAAAATTTGATGTAAGACCACCAAGGGTTGGTCTTACAACACCATATCCCATAGAAACTACTTTAATGATCAGGTGTGAAGCAGTACGTTGTGTGAAAAGTGACTGCCCATACGGTAATCTTATTCGTTGCACGCCTTTCAGACATGCCAAGAACAACACTGTTGCCTATTGCATTTCCACCTGCACACGTACAGGTTGGTTTAAACACAATTTTCCCATAATTTTTAAAAGTTTACACTTCAATATTTAAACGCCTCCAGTAGTGACTTGCAATCACATCTCAAATACCTGGAGCTCTGTAGACTAAAAAAACAATTTATTAAACTTGTGACATATATATTTGGTTTAAAATTTACCAGTTTGACCCTGTCAGCGAAACTGACAGGTTTTCTTTTTAGTCAACTCCTCACTCTAGCTTAAACCAAATGGAGTGTATAAACCTATGAGATGCGCCGTTGTTCAAGTCCACTTACGGATTTCGCAAACTGCTAGTGCCTACTAACGGAAATCATATTAATATCTATACCTTATGTACGTTTTCTGCAACGTTAATCGGTGAAGCAAAAGGTTGACTGCTGAATAGTTTTCCCACGGCGCTGTAGCTTTTGATTTTGAGCACCTTATGAAAATCCAACTCTAATGCTGTCGCCTGCAATTAAAAAAATATAAATTTGGTGAACGTTCTCATAAGGGCGGTTTCTCATTTAGTTTGCTTCAAATACAATCTAGGAAGAATGTGCAATTCTTAATTGCATCGATAGCCTAATAGGTGACTCAGATTACTGGAAAGCAAGCTTTATAAAAGAAATTCTCTATATTTTAGAACACTTTAAATAAATGAAGCAATTTCTAGATATTCGGATCCCAGAAGTAGCGACGGTGCCACGTGAAAGCATACACCATGGGTCTTAAAGGCGATCTATAAATTTTTATATTCTAAACAACACAGGGTTACAGTAATCATACCCGGGTATTAAAGAAATGAAGGAAAAAAATGTTAATAGGGAGAAGATGCGAAGCTAACCTGATATTATTGGTTTGGGTATATCATAATTCACATTATTTTAGTACGCGATAATGCTGTTATAAATCCACATTGAAACAACCACATAACCATTAGAACGCGTATTAAGATTCTTCAATTTAACAACTTTGATGTAAGCAGTGAGCTTAAATTTCGTAATAGGCCAAAAGGTAAAAATTTAGCCTAATTCATATCTCTTTGCTTTCAGTTAAATGGAACATTAGGTATACGATAAGGGATAAAATATTTACATACCTTGTAATAGGATAGTGAAAGCCTGAATACAGTTAGGCTCAACTGAATCTAAAAAAGTTTAGGATGACGATAACCTACCTTCTCGTAACAATCCCACACTTCCTGCATAATTCATCACATAAATTGAATAATCAACTTTATATAAAAACACTGTTAAGATCAGTAGACAAATAAGAGTGTACAGTTGACGCACAACTCCCAGCGCACGGCATCCCAAATGAAATCCAATTTATCATCTTCTGTAAATCTGAAACACTTCAAACCGAATAAAACTCAACACCAAAAAATTACCCTGAAATTGTTAAAGCAAATGATTTTTAATATTAGGGTTTAAGATTCAACTGTCCGCACCAAGCCCCCTCCCTAATAGTACCAATGAAACAAAAATATATAAACCCCAATTATATAAATAAAAAGATATAAAACCATACCTAAAATCCAGCTAACTGGAAAAACGTAAAACACAAACCTCAAACGATTTTCAGATCTTTGGTAGTGGTGTTTTAAGGTTTGTAGTAGCAGCGCGTCGGTTGTCGGTGATGACCTATTATTAAACAACTTGAAACAAATATTGATGCCTGAAATCAGCAACCCCAAAAATCTTCACTTCGGTTAGCGATTGATGGTACGTATATAATTTTTCTACATGTATAGATAAGGATTAGAAATCCTGATGAGTAAGAAAGACATCTGCTCCTGCAGAAATGTATGTTGAAGACACGTGGATCGAATGTATAAAATCTACGCATGGAATGGACTGATTAGATCCAAAATATTTTCTACCAGATGGCAGAAAGCCAAGGAACCAACATATATGAGTCACCGCCTCTATCACCAAACCCCATGACGGGCTAAAAACTTAAATCCAATGTTAACAGGCCCAAAGGCTTAACCGGACAGGCCCAACAACCTTTAGAATAGCAGTAACACTTGACATGCACATCACGTGAGCAGAGAAAACGTTTTCTATAGCACCGACTTTGGAGATTAAGTTATATGTATAATGTAATTTTATCAAATGAAATGATACACTTCCACTTTAAGCATTTGTCGCTCCCCCACGTGATACTCCAACACGGAAATTAATTCAATAAAATTGTCACGTGAGCCTGCAGCTGCACATGCGCACTACGTAGTATTATTTTGATTGCCAATTCACTTTAGCCACGTGGCACATTTCTAATGGGCATCCGAGGAGATATTTGCTTCGGAAGGATCGAGATATCTCATGCGGTCCTACTATTGGAACCCTCCTTATGGAGTCACAGGGACTATTCCTTTTGTCCTTTTATTTTTTTAGCACAACGCAGTTTTTTGTCAGTTTCTGTTCCGTATTTTTGACAGTTTTAAGCGTTTGACTTATTAAACTTTATATTTACAGTTCCGCATTTTCAGGTTTATAGCTTTTTAATATAAACAAAATTATAAAAATAAAAAAAAAAATAAAAAAATAAAAAAAAAACAAAAAAACTAGGGAGTCCTAATAAAAAACTAAGTGGTCCTAATAACTCAACCCCTCATGGGGCTATAAATATAACTTCACCAGATCCAAGACCGGGGGAGACACCAAGACATTAATTTTAGGGTCAATTGCATATATACCCACTAAAACTTGCATATTTGCATATATGCCCAAAACATGCTTAAAATGCATTGTACATCATGCAATAAAAACTTGTATTATGGGAAAATATGCAAGTTTTTAAGTTTTAGTGGGTATATATGCAATTCCCCCTTAATTTTACACACACTCTTTATTTTTGTTTAAGTTTTTAGCTTAATATTTTAGTGCTTTTTGCTTATTGTAGTAGCTTATTTTTTAAGACTTATTGTACTCAAATCTTTTTTTTTTGCTTATTAATGATAATGATGTTTATGGAGTTTACTTAAGTGCTTATTTTCTTCATCTCTTTCTTTCTTTTCTTTTTCTTTTTCTTATCTAATAATCTATTTTAGCTTATTAGCTTATTGTAGCTTATTAGATTAGCTTTTTTGTGATAAGCTCTCTTATAGCTTTTTCACTTTAAGCTTTTTACATATCTTCTTATCTTGAATAAGCTCTTCCTTATAGCTTATTTTTAGATATAAAAGACTAGCTTTTTGGGTAAGCTTTTCATATAGCTTATTCAATAAGTACTTTTTATTTTTAGTTTCTTTTCAAAAACTCTTTTATTTACTTAGATTTATTTTCTTTTACAACTTCTTTTATAAAAAAAATCAAAGAAAAGTTTTAATCTTTTTAGCTTATCTTTAGCTTATTTTCTTCTTTAGCTTATTTATTTAGATCTAGTCCTTAAATATACCCAACTCGCGTTTAATCTTCGGATTTGAACAACTTAGTTTTGGGTGGATATTGGATCTAATCTTTAAGCTTTTTCTTTGCTTATTTTGTTTAAAGTTTAGTACTTTTTACATCACTAAGCTTTTCCATAGCTTATTTGATCCATAATATTGCTTATTAGTCCTAACCTTTGATAAAGTTGTGATCTTTCTTAGTTTCTCATCATTTTCGTCTTAAGGCGAGGAGCTTAAGGGTTTTATAAGCTTACTTATTAACTAAAGTTTAAAGCTTTTTAGTCCTAATAAGGTAAATTAGTTAATAAAGTCACAAACTTTATTAAATATTTGGTTTTATTAAAGCTTATAAAGAAGTAAACTTTAGGGTTTGATAAGTTTATAAAAATGGGGTGGTTTTATTCGTCTCGTATTGTAGATCGGGTTCTATTTTCCTTACTTTCTCTTTTAGCTTGTAGAAAAATGATGTTTGTTGAGCTTATTATTATTATCTTTGTTGGTTTAGTTATGACTATTAGTGAGTAGATTTTTATTATGCTTCTTAAGTGATTGGTGAATTGTGAAATTAAGTGTGGAATATTAGAGATTATTAATTGATAGCCTTTGGTTTACTTGGTTTGATTTTTAAAAACTTTAACGGGCAAAAGCCGTTAAGGATGTTAACTATTTAACCAAGTAGATTTTATCTAGATAAAAAGTAGGATTTTCAATATAAACCAACGTTGTGAGAAAAATCTACTTTCTAAACGGATAATTAAAGGTTGTTAATTAATAATTTCCGGATTTATCGATGATTTGATTAGTTGGTTATTTTAACGGGCAAAAGCCGTTGGGATAATTAATTATTTAAAGTCTACTAATTTTTACCTCGAAAAATAATTGTTTTCAATATAAGCCAATGTTGTGAGGAAATAATTTGTTTCGACGGGTATTAATTACATAAGCGCTTTTAAGGAAAAATCCACACTTAATGAACTTTTCACCACACTCGATAAGCATAGCTTTTTATCATATATTGTTAGTCGGTATCTATTATTTGCTATTAGTTTAATTTTTATCTCACTTAAAATAGTTTCTTTATTAATTAGTATAAAAAGTTTTAAAAATTAGCCTACAAAACCAAACAAAAACCAAAACGATAATCAAGCATCATTTAAAACTAACAAACAAAAACATAAAATTCAATTCATCTCTCGCCTAGGAATACGACATCCGGAAGGTTGATTATTACTTGTCCTCAAGTAGTGATTGATTCTTAATCGGGAAATACAAATTTAAAACTGCCCTTTGCTACAAATTGAATCAGAATGTTTAAGAAATGCATGTCTTATATGTTGGTGTGTAACTCCCTGAACAGGGTAAGATAATCAATGTCAGCAGAAACAAGTATCAAGTCAGCATAAACAAATACCACTAGGTGGTTACCGGATATCACTTGGAATCGTGTGATCACTTTCCAAAGTAAACTATTCGACCCTAATGCCTGGGTTACACGAATATCTACTTGGGATAAGACCAAATGTAGTTATAGAATTAGGCACAATTCAATAACCCTTTTGCTTAGAAGTGTTTATCGTTTTCTGTGTATGTTTCATGCATAATCAGATCTCCTATTTGTAGAAGGTTGTTAATACAAATAAGCCGTAAAAACGTTTATTTATATTTTACGATCTTCTAATGTTTTGTCGATAACAAAAGTAAGATCATTTTAACGAAACAAATAAAATACGTAAATGGTTTGAACTAATAGTTTTCTAACACACTTACGCTTTCACATAAAACACTAAAACTAGTATAAGTGATTTTATGCTTAAGATATACATATGTACAACAACTAGTGTTTACATATTGGGATAACATATACTTAACTAAGTATATACCAAAATGGGTAAAAACAAGTATATACTAAAATGGGTAAAAACAAGTATATACTAAATAGGTAAAAACTAGCAAATGGTTTTGACCCATAACCCATGGTTTTATTTATACCACTTAACCAAGTTCATTGTATCCTTAAGATACATTGTATCTATAAAGAAAACCATTGATCAACCCATAACCCATGACCCATGACCCATAACCAAAAATACCCATGGGCAAAGAGGAGCGTTCCACGGATCCCTGGCTTTGTGCTAGCCGGATCCCAAGTGGAAGGGATCCGTGGGATCCAGGGAAACAGTAGGATTTTTCCTCTATAAATAGTGAGCCATTTCTTCATTATTTCTTACCCCTTTCCAATACACTTTCTCCCCCTGAGTTAAATCTCACTAACCTTAGATCCAAGAGATCTATGTTTGTAGTTTGTTTTTGTGTGATCTTCTAGGTTCTTCTTAAAGGCAAGATCACCACCTTTGAAGTCAAGCAAGCTCAAGTCCATGAGTTGCCATGCTTCCTCATCATCAAGGCTATTGAAGTCCTCTTGTTGATGATCTCTTTCTTTCTTCAAAGAAGTGTAGTGTTGAAGACATTAGTGAAAGATGTCTCAAGTGTCAAGACGAAGATATTAGTGAAGGGTATCTATCGTCTATAGGATAAGCACTTGTGAAAGGTGCTTAGAAGTCAAGACAAGAAGCATTAGTGAAAGGTGCTTAGAAGTCAAGACTTGAAGCATTAGTGAAAGGTGCTTCGAAGTAAAGACACAAGACATCAGTGAAAGGTGTCTTGTAAATCTAGTCAAAGGCATTAGTGAAAGGTGCCTTAGATGTACATTCGATATGGTGTGTTTCAATGTACTAGATAGACTAGCATTAGATCCAAGGATACTGATGTCCTTGATGATGTTGTAAAGGAGTAGATCTCCTTTGGGATTAGTCTTTGGTGTAGTGTGGTAGTAGTTCCTCCATTGCAATGGAACTAGGTGCTTAGCCTAGTACCTAATAAAGAGTAGGCGACGTTGTGAAGGTGTAGTTCACCTAAGGTGTGAAAGAACTCGGTGGTTAGCCTAGCACCGTATAAAGGGTAGGCGACGTTGTGTAGGTGTGGTTCGCCTTGGTGTGAAAGAACTCGGTATTTAGCTTTGTACCGGAAAAAGGTTAAGCGACGTTGTGAAGGCTTCTTCACCATAAGGAGATTGGTGTAGTGTTTACGAACTCTCGAGTAGGTGACTCGGGGAGTGGAGTAGGGCAAGGAAGGTGTCCTTGTAGCCAAACCACTATAAATACTTGCGTTGTGGTTTTGTGCTTCTTACTCTTATCTTTTCATTACATATCTTAATATGCTTGTTTATCAACATCCAACACACACAACCAAATAGATTGACATAAGTCAATCTAAATAGTTTAAAAGGAAGTTTTAATTGGTAAAACTATTCAACCCCCCCTTCTAGTTTTCCACAAAGGTTACTCTGAGCTAGTCAAATGGAATTATGAGAATTAATCAGCCCATTAATCTCCTCATAATTATCCCCATTATAGCTGTTAGTGGTTACATGACCAATTAAACGTGGTCATTATGCAGTTGTAACTGCCACTTGAATAGGTCAAAGCCCGTTACAAGCAGTACTTTCATCAGTACTTTCATAGCACTATCAGTGGAAACACTGCTTCAATGGAAACACTGCTTCAGTGGAAACACTGCTTCAGTGGAAACTCTGCTTATCAGTGGAAACCACAAGCAGTACTTTCCACCAGCAGTACTTTCTACTAGCACTACCAATACAAACCACTATTAGAGTCAGGATGTTCATGGACCTTATGGGTGTACACTCCGTACCTCCTAACCCATTATAAGGTGTGAACTAATCCCACAAGTGCACTAAATTTTCCAACAATCCTCCCCAAATTTAGTTCACTTCCTTTGCATGAAAACAACCATTAAACAAAACATGTGCATAAACGAAAATGTCCTGAGGATTGAATTTCCATCTTAGTAAATTACACGTTCAAATATTCGAGAATCAGTGTGTTCTAAGAATTGAACCCTTCAACCCATTTGAATACCTGGAGATAAAATACATACAAATTTTCAAACACTTATCAGCTCCTGACACTATACAAGCCATGTGTCCATATCCAAATTCATAAATGTGGTAAAAGCTAAAAGTCCAAAAGCTCCCTGAAGCGGCAAAACTTCAACATTTACATAGGTGGTTCCTCTTTATTCATGCTCTTGCCAAGCACTTTTTCAAAGAAAATTAACCATTAAGAAGTAAAGACTCATCCTCCTTTCAGCAGGTTCTGAGCACAACCTTGGGATGTAAATAAAACATGTGCTCCAGTTCACTGAATGTTCAGCTTTCCACATTGAACTCAGCTCCCAAGTTTCCTCAGGAGCGAGTTGGGTGTCCTATCATTCAGTGACTAAGTTGGACTTAAACCCATCCCTTTAGCAGACTTTATAACCAAGTCTCTAGCCAGACCCTTCGTCAAGTGATCAGCTAAGTTCTGTTGAGATCTAACAAACTCTATAGATACCACCCCATTCATGATAAGCTCACGAATCATGCTATGTCTGACACCTAAGTGTCTAGACTTACCATTGTACATCTGACTATAAGCCTTAGCCAATGTAGCTGCACTATCACACCGGATAGAAATAGGTGCTATAGGTTTAGGCCACAATGGAATCTCAAGAAGCAAGTTTTTCAACCATTCAGCTTCTTTACCAGCAGCAGCCAAGGCTACAAATTCAGATTCCATTGTTGAACTGGTGATGCAAGTTTGCTTCTTGGATGCCCAAGAAATTGCACCTCCACCAAGTAGGAATACCCAGCCACTGGTAGACGAATTGTCTTCAGTGTTACTGATCCAACTTGCATCAGTGTAACCTTCCAACACTGAAGGATAACCAGTATATGAGAGACTATAATCCATAGTTCTCTTCAAATACTTCAGTACCTTGTAAACAGATTGCCAGTGATGAGCACTAGGATTACTAGTATACCTGCTCAATTTTGCCACTGCAAAACCAATATCAGGTCTTGTACAAGTCATGGCATACATCAAGCAGCCAATTACCCTAGAATACTCAAGTTGAGATACAGCCTTGCCATTATTAGGCATCAACTTCTCGCAAGTATCCATAGGTGTACTCACAGGAGTACAATCAAAGTAATTGAATTTCCTCAACACCTTCTCAATATAATGAGACTGAGAGATAGAAATTCTTTTACTTTCATGTTTAATCCTTATACCAAGGATAACCCTTCAAATAACTTCAGTACCTTGTAAACAGATTGCCAGTGATGAGCACTAGGATTACTAGTATACCTGCTCAATTTTGCCACTGCAAAACCAATATCAGGTCTTGTACAAGTCATGGCATACATCAAGCAGCCAATTACCCTAGAATACTCAAGTTGAGATACAGCCTTGCCATTATTAGGCATCAACTTCTCGCAAGTATCCATAGGTGTACTCACAGGAGTACAATCAAAGTAATTGAATTTCCTCAACACCTTCTCAATATAATGAGACTGAGAGATAGAAATTCTTTTACTTTCATGTTTAATCCTTATACCAAGGATAACATCAGCCTCCCCCATGTCCTTCATGGAGAACCTTGATGACAAAAATTCCTTTGTCAGGTCAACCTGATTTTGGTCAGTGCCAAAGATCAACATGTCCTCAACATATACACAAATGATGACTCCTTTACCAGAATCATCAAATTTGCTATATACACATTTGTCAGCTTGGTTAAGAACATAACCACTAGACAAAACCACTTCATCAAATTTTTGATGCCATTGCTTAGGTGCCTGATTAAGTCCATAAAGAGACTTAATTAGTTTACACACCTTGTTTTCATTGCCAGGCATGATGAAGCTCTGAGGTTGGTTCATATAAACCTCCTCTTCCAATTCACCATTCAAGAAAGCTGTTTTCACATCCATCTGATGAATAACCAGATTGTGAATAGATGCCAAAGCAATCAGCAGTCTTATGGTACTGATACGAGCCACAGGGGCATAAGTATCAAAATAGTCTATCCCTAACTTTTGTTTAAAGCCCTGAATGACTAGTCTAGCCTTGAACTTTTCAATAGTTCCATCTACCTTCATTTTCCTTTTGAAAATCCATTTGCAACCCAAAGGTTTGCAACCTGGTGGTAGATCAACCAACACCCAAGTGTTGTTGCCCATGATGGAATCCATCTCATCATTGATTGCTTCTTTCCAGAAAGCAATATCCTGGGACTTCATTGCTTCTTCAAATGTCTTGGGATCATCCTTAACAATGAAGCAATAGGAGTATTGGTTTGAGACCTCATCCCTTGTTCCTTCAACTAAGTATAGTTGAAACTCAGGTCCAAATGACTTAGGAGTCCTGAACCTTTTGCTCTTCCTGAGCACAGGTTCAGGTTGTTGAACCTCAACCTCATCAGGGACCACTGATGGTTCATCATCAGGGACCTCTGATACACCAGTGTCATGAGTTCCATTAGGAATCCTCTGATTTGGTCTAGGGACCGATGAGAATCTATTCTCATCAAACTCTGCATCCCTTGATTCAATTATTGAGTTAATTGAAAAATATTCATTAGGTTCAATAACATAGAACCTAAAAGCCTTGGAATGCTCAGCATATCCAACAAAGATGCAATCAATGCCTCTTTCACCCAAAGTCTTTAGCTTTGGTTCAGGGAGTCTTACAACAGCCCTACAACCCCAAACCTTGAGATAGTTCAGGTTGGGCTTCCTTTTAGTCCAGAGTTCATAAGGGGTAACCTTGTTCCTTTTGTTTGGAACCCTATTTAATAAATAGCAAGCTGTTAACATAGCTTCACCCCAGAACCCTTGAGTCAGTCCTGAATAGGACAACATGGAATTAACCATCTCCTTCAGCACCCTGTTTTTCCTTTCAGAAATACCATTTTGCTGAGGAGTATAAGGGGCAGTCGTTTCATGGATTATACCAACAGACTGAAAATACAGAGTATCCATGTACTCACCTCCCCTATCAGTCCTTAATATTTTGATCAGGGACCCAAGTTGTAATTCAACTTCAGTTTTAAACACTTTGAATTTATCTAATGCTTCATCCTTGGTATGTAACAGATAGACATAACAAAATCTAGAAGCATCATCAATAAATGTCACAAAGTACTTCTTATTCCCCAAAAAAGGAGTAGCATGCAAATCACACAGGTCACTGTGTATAAGCTCCAAGAGCTTAATCTCACGACTAACACCTTGAAAAGGTTTCTTGGTTATCTTGGTCAAAATGCAAGTTTTACACTTTTCAGTGTCTATGTCAAAAGCTAGGATTAACCCATCCTTAGACATATCTTGCATTCTTTTATAGTGTACATGGCCAAGTCTTGCATGCCATAGGGTAGAGTCAGTCAGGTCAGTGGTGGTCACAAAAGCTGAATTAACACTATCAGTGACAATATTAAGCCTGAACATTTGATTACACAAATATCCAAAACTAATAAAAATACCATGCTTAGAAAGAACAAATTTATCAGACTCAATAACTTGTTTATATCCATGATTATTCAAAATACTACTTGAAACCAAGTTCTTCCTTATATTAGAAACATGAATAACATTAAACAAAGTTACAATCTTTTCAGAACTAAATCTAAGATCTACACAACCATGACCATGCACCAAGGCTGTTGACTCATTTCCCATGTGAAGAATAGAACCATCATTCAGTGACTCATAAGTCTTGAACCAGCTTCTATCTTTGCACACATGAATTGTTGCACCAGAGTCAACCCACCACGCAACATCATCATCCTGCACATAATGAGATTCAGATACATATGTAACATAATAAATCTGAAAAGACTTATTAACCATATTCTGACCTTTCAGTGAGTTGGAAGAACCACCACTCCCTGAACCATTAGTGTCTGATCCATTGGCTTTACCACCAACTTTAACACCCTTGCAATCCCTTTTAATGTGACCAGTTTTGCCACATTTCCAACAAGTAGGTGTTGCCTTCTTGTTAGGATATGCCCTTGTGTTGTCATGATATTTGCGTTTGCCTTTGTTGTCATTGTACCTGGTAGAGTTGTTATGCTCCACCATATTGAAAACAGATGCACCAGTAGCATTGCTACTCTTTGGCTTGTCATTATCTGCACCTTGAGAGATTCCTCAATGCGCAGATGACTGCCCAACTCAACCAGAGTTAACTCCTCCTTCTTATGTTTCAAGGTATGCTTGAAATCTTTCCAAGAAGGGGGAAGTTTATCAATGACACAAGAGACTTGAATAGCCTCATCCATGTGCATATTGTGTTGTGTAAACCTTCCAAGTATACCAAGAAGTTCATTGTATTGTTCCATGACTGGTTTTGAATCAGTCATTTTGTAATTTGTGAAATTACTTACAAGAAACTTCTTACTTGATGCATCCTCAGCCATATATTTGGCACCCAAGGAATCTCACAGTTCTTTGGAAGATTCAAAGTTCTGATAAATATCAAACAAAGAATCAGACATACCATTGAGGATTAGACCTCTGCAAATGTAGTCATCATTCTCCCATTTGCTCCTCCTCCTGATCTGCTCCACTGTAGCATCATCCCAATCATCAGGAATAGGTGTGGTTAGCACATAAACCACACTCATACTTGACAGTAAGAAATGCATCTTCTTCTGCCACCTCCTAAAGTCCACCCCTTCAAACTTATCAAGCTTGGCAAAGTTTGAAGCCATGTGTTTCATTGCAGCAGCAGCCATTGATTATCACAAATAGTTTACTTTGATTGTTGGTGTGTAACTCCCAGAACAGGGTAAGATAATCAATGTCAGCAGAAACAAGTATCAAGTCAGCAGAAACAAATACCACTAGGTGGTTACCGGATATCACTTGGAATCATGTGATCACTTTCTAAAGTAAACTATTCGACCCTAATGCCTGGGTTACACGAATATCTACTTGGGATAAGACCAAATGTAGTTATAGAATTAGGCACAATTCAATAACCCTTTTGCTTAGAAGTGTTTATCGTTTTCTGTGTGTGTTTCATGCATAATCAGATCTCCTATTTATAGGAGGTTACTCTGAGCTAGTCAAATGGAATTATGATAATTAATCGGCCCATTAATCTCCTCATAATTATCCCCATTATAGCCGTTAGTGGTTACATGACCAATTAAATGTGGTCATTATGCAGTTGTAACTGCCACTTGAATAGGTCAAAGCCCGTTACAAGCAGTACTTTCATAGCACTATCAGTGGAAACACTGCTTCAGTGGAAACTCTGCTTATCAGTGGAAACCACAAGCAGTACTTTCCACCACCAGTACTTTCTACTAGCACTACCAATACAAACCACTATTAGAGTCAGGATGTTCATGGACCTTATAGGTGTACACTCCGTACCTCCTAACCCATTACAAGGTGTGAACTAATCCCACAAGTACACTAAATTTTCCAACAATATACGAAGCATAAGTTTTAGTATATACATTAAAGGATTTTATATAAAATAAAACTATACTTTTCATTTTTATTATCGGGTTTGCATAAATTTAGTTTCCAACGGTAATATATTCCAAGCATAGGAATGAGAGTTTAATAACACTCGTTAATCGAAATTACGTTTCGATAATAAATAATCCGGTTTGATGAGTTAAAATAACTTAAAGGATTTATCAGTCCATTTTGATGGTAATTATTAATCCGGTTGTATGTTTAATAATTATCGTCTTTACTATCCGATAATAGTATATTACGAGGTAATTCCATTTAATATGTCCACTTTGCACCCGATATGTATTTATATAAGTCCGATATCAAATAACCGAGTACCAAGTCCCAAGTATTATCCAAAACGTACCAAGAGCACCAACAGTCAAACAACAAGAATCACGTTCGCCCAATATTTAATATCCGCAAATTTTTATCGAAAGTAATTTAGATGGCTTAACTAACAAACATCATTTTGTTTAGTGGCTAAATTCTTATTTTAAAAAAAATGATCAACGCAACCAACTGTCCAAATCTGACCCGATTCAAAAACAAACCACATCAAGATATACGTTTTTAAATTAAGCACATCCAATCTGAAATCCTACTAGTCTGATTACCAAAGAGAATAGAAATAACATCAGGTCATCTCTTAGTCATGTCAAATTCAAAACACAGGCGAGGGTGAACCATGAAACACCGAGACACAACGGGTCTTTGACACCAATCCAAATTCAAACTAAAGAAATAATCAAGACTTAGCTCTAAACCCACGACTGTGAGCCAAATCATTCACACAAACACATGTTTTTTTTATTATTACCACACGAAACCTTAACACGTTTTAATCCTGCTTTCAGTCAAGAGTTTACAACATGAAGATTTTCAAAACATGGTTTAATCCATTGTTAATATCCACGAAAATTTTAACACTCGTTTTACAAACAATAAAAAAGAAAAACGAAAATGAAATAGATCTCGTTGCGTTATCATACCCTATGGATGAAACATGAGAGGAGAGGCGGCGATGATAATTATTGTTTGTTGTTGGGAATTATGTGAAAGTCTGATTATGCTGAACTTAATGCCGAAGTGTTTCTACTGAAGTGAAGTGGATTCTGCTGAAGACTTATTCTACTGAAGAATAATAGTGATTAGTTTGATTCTGCGGAAGTGTTTATTCCGTATTTAGTTTATTTAGTGTGGATATACATGAGCTTTATTAGGAAGTGATTGTGTATATCTTGTTCTCGATTCAGAACTAATAAAGAAATCAAACTTAAACCTAACCACAGTTTCTGGGCAACACAGAGCCACAAAGTACCAAGTGGGAGCGGACACAAAACTTAAACTGTACTGATTCTCTACTGGACTACAATAAAGATAAGAGAAACCATTAGTCTGATCATCCTAAAGTCTAACCTACACGAATTAAATTTTTGCATATAGAACTACACCAAACAAAAACTTAGCCCAGTCTAAACCTGTCAACCAACGCAACTAGTAAAAAAAATTTTATTCTTAAATCGGTGATTTGTTTTACTACAAACAATCAATTCGGTAGATTTAATGAAAGCTATTTTTAAACGCCTATAATTTATAACCCGCTTGCACTAAGAACAACAAACTGACAACCACGAGAACCATGCAAAACCTATTATGAACCCTGAACCATGAGCCAATAAACTATAGCC